>CP139507.1:32134062-32734062 GCA_021014915.2 Artemisia tridentata subsp. tridentata | reverse complement strand
ATTATCATGTAGTTAGTGGTACGCATTATAGTGCTTTTTCTTGTAATCAATGTGGTACTCTACCAAATTCATGTACTTTTACATTTGTTTAATAAATTACCCTGGAACGATGTTGGACTGCTCATTGTTGTTATTCGTATGAAGAGATGGGATGGTAATTTTAATCAGTTACAAAAATTGATCTTTTAATATTTGAAATTTGCATGTCATACACGGCTTGGTTATGGACTATTGCCTCGTCTTTGCCCATGACAGAACCACATACTCTTGGAGTCTTGGTTAATTTTAGCAGGTGTATAGACTTAGGAACACTGTTTAATTTAGGCTAGAGTTTGTGCTACTGTCCTATTCGACTGCTGTCTTCAGATACACACAAGTTATTCAAATATACCACTGTTGCCTCAAATTAAAATACCACTTCGTATCAGCTGTGATTAAGTTGATTTTTATCTTTATCATCTCATTTTGCATCACGTATAGGTAAAACTTTGCCATGATTAGCGTGAGATATCAATTAGCGTGAGAATACCTGTTCAATAAGATAAGTGATATGTTAGACTCTTTAGAGCACTTCTCAACAAGCATTTATTGTAGTTTTTGAATCTCAATTTTAGATGGCATCTAGTAATGACGTTACGAAAGAAAATATTGGTTCACAAAAAGATGTTGACCCGAAGAAAAAGGAAATATTTAAGTGGACAGATGAAACAGTTCTAATCTTGTGTGGGATACTAAGCAAGTATCTCATGAATCATGGCCGAAACTCTCACTTCAATTGGAATGAAATTCAATCGGACTTCGAGAAAATTTCGAACACAAAGGTATATAGCTTTAGGGTTCTTAAGAATAAGTACGATGATCAACGGAAAGACTACAACCTTTGGACTTCATTGAAACATGGGGCAACTGGTTTAGGCTGGGATTCAAGTACGGGGACCTTGCATTGTTCGGATGAATGGTGGGAGAAAAAAAGGATGGTAAGTTTGTTTACCACGCTATATTATTCTTTCCTTATTTTTAAAAAATATTGTATTATTAAAAAATCTAATAGTTAGCTATATATTGTGCAGGAAAACGACAAATTTAGTAGACTCCGCAAGAAACAACCTTCTTTAGAACTACAGGAGGCATGGGAGCAATTATTTGGGGATAAGGTTGCTTCAGGGGTAGAAGTTGTGGGACCCTCAATTAGTGCAGGTACTTTTGTGGCACCGCCAGTTAACCCAAGTACTTCTAATGACTCGTATCATGCCAATCTTGAGGGTGAGGATGATGCTCTAGAGGTGGAGAATAGCGTAGAGGATCTAGAGGAGGATAATGAAAACTTTTTTTCAAGTTTCTTGGACGAGGTTGGAAGTGAAAATGTCTCGACATTGAACCAAACTGGGGGATCTAAACTACCTAAAAAGAATACTAAAAATAGTGTCAAACCTACTCAAATGAAGCGTAGTGGGAGAGAGTCAGTTGGTACTGCATTGTTCAAAAAACTAATGAGTGAACAAAATGCTACCCAACAGCGTGCTCTACAATTGTTAGAATCGGATACTACGAATGAAGTTAGTAAAACAAATGTTGAGTCTGTAATAAGTGTGATGAACCGCATGGTCGAGCAAAGCCTACTAGCAGAATATGATGATTTGTGGTGCTTTGGAATGACTGTACTTGAGGATCCTGTGAAAAGAGAGTTCTTTCTGAATTTCCCAGCTGATGCTGGTAGGGTAGCGTGGCTAAAATACCAACAAAAATTAGGAAAATAAAGTTGCATGAAGCAATAGGATCACATTGTCTTTACTTTATTTCATTTTCGCGTTTGGTATTTGGATATTTGGATATTTTTAAGTTTGCCATTTTTATAATTTGAATAATTGTATGTTAGTTGAATTTTTTCTATTATATTGTTTTATTAGATTCTCGTCAACGAATTCATATGTTACATATATATTTATGCTTTCTAATGTTGGATAGGTTTACTATGGATATTGAAAGAAGAAAGAGGAGAAAGAAAATACATCTTGTGCAGTTGCTATTTTCTTCATATTCTACAAGTTCTCTAGCTGCCGCGTACTATTATAAATATATGTACAAGCAACCATGTATGACATCACCTCAAACAGGTGAAGTTTGGATGAATGAGGTTTTGACTGGTAATCCTATACGATGTGTTAATGCATTTAGAATGCATCCAACCGTATTCATTAATTTATGTGGAGAACTAGAGTCAAAATATGGACTCAAGTCGAGTGATAAAATGTCAGCTGTTGAAAAATTGGGAGTATTTATCTATATCCTTGCAGTAGGTGTTTCAAATAGGGATGTTGGGGAGCGCTTTCAACGCTCAGGTGAGACAATTAGTAGAGCATTTCATGAAGTTCTAGAGGCAATAACCGGTAGAGACAAGGGTTTCCAAGGACTAGCACATGACATAGTAAGGCCTAAAGATCCGTCATTTCAGTTCATACCATCGCAAATTATGAATGATCAAAGATACATGCCATATTTTAAGGTACAAAATTGTATGTTTTTTCAATATAATTGTAACATATCACACCTTTATTAAGACCTAAACTATTTCATTTGTATTTAGGATTGTATTGGATGTATAGATGGTACACACATAGGAGCATGTATCCCAGAGAAGCAACAAGTACCCTATAGAGGTAGAAAAGGGGTACCTACTTTCAACGTAATGGCAACTTGCGATTTTGATATGTGTTTTACTTTTATTTCTGTGGGATGGGAAGGATCAGCACATGATACACGAGTTTTTCTTCACGCTATCAACACACCTTTAATGAACTTTCCCAAACCACCTAGAGGTAACTATATATTATTTACGTAAATATTTCTATATTACTTGTAGAATTACTTATTTTGTTTCTTAACTATTTTACCAGGTAAATACTATTTGGTAGATAAAGGATATCCCGGTAGAAACGGATATCTTGTTCCATATTCCAAGACAAGATACCATCAATCTGAGTTTGAATATGAGCCACCAAACAACATGCAAGAAGCTTTCAACCGCAAGCATTCATCTTTACGGAGTTATATTGAAAGATCATTTAGAGTCTTAAAGAAACGATGGAAAATACTTGGTGGAATGCCTAAATTTAGCGTGCAAACTCAGATTGATGTTATTATCGCTACATTTGCTTTACATAACTACATCCGTAACAGCTCACAAGAAGACATGATGTTTACGGTGATGGACGACAATCCGGATTATATACCACGAGACGAACTTCACGATGTTCATACTCATGAAAGGAACAATGAAAACAATTCTGAAGGAGCATCTAACGAGATGAAGCAGATGCGTAACGATATTACTACTTCAATATGGAATGCGCATCGTGGATGATAATTTAACATCATTTTAACGTTGTTTCTATTTTTACATGGATTTTCAAGCAATGCTACATATTTATGAATTATATCAATAATTTTATTTACTATTCTTATTCATATTGGGTTTATTATTTGTATGTCCAATTACGTCATTTTACAATTTTAATCTACAATTACAGCTAGTTTGCCAAACACTACTACAAAAAAAAAAAAAAGATACATTTTTAATCTTTTTCAGCACCAGCACCAGCACTTTTTGCCAAACACACCCTATATAAGCTTATTAACTTATATGTGTTAAATAAGCCTAAACTAAATATTTGACTACGCTTATGTGAGTGGGTTTATTAGCTTATATAAAGGGGTTTTGATAAGCTCAAACTTTATTTATTTTACGAGGGGTGAGCTTATATAAGGATATTCTAAGTTCAAAAAAAAAAAAAAAAAAAAAAAAAAAAAAAAAAAAAAAAAGAAGCTTATATAAGGATATTATGTAAAAAGACTTTTATACCCTCATTTAATATTTACACCCAATTAACATTGAAGTACTTTTTCATCATTCTACTTTACTAGTATTAAGAGTAAACTGCAAAATACATCCATGTGGTTTACACCTTTTGGCACATTACATCCCTGTCAGAAACTATTGGCAATATACATCCCCCGTTAGGAAAACATTTGCCACATTACATCCCTGAGGACTAACAACGCAAATATTTTTTCGTTAAGTGCTAACGGGAGTCTAACGGAGGGTTATTTTGGTCTTTTTACCTATAAGAGGGATGTATTTTGCAGATAACTTTTTCTAGAGGGATGTATTTTGCAAATAACTTTTATACTTTAGTTTTTTTTAATTATTATTATTATTATTATAATTATTATTAGAGTAAACTGCAAAATACATCCCTGTGGTTTACACCTTTTGGCACTTTACATCCCTGTTAGAAACTATTGGCAATATACATCCCCCGTTAGGCAAACGTTTGCCACATTACATCCCTGAGTTGGATGGGCGTTATCTTTCTCCGTTAAGTGTGTGCATCGTTAGTCTTTCTGTTAAAATGTTTGCACCGTTAGTCCTATGGGTTAAGTCTATTTGCACCGTTAGTCCTTCGTTACGTTTTCGTCTAGTTTTTAACGTTTTCGTCCGGTTTTTTACGTTTTCGTCCGATTTTTTACGTTTTCGTCCGATTTTTTACGTTTTTGTCTGTTTTTTTTACGTTTTCGTCCGATTTTTTACGTTTTCGTCCGATTTTTTACGTTTTCGTGTGTTTTTTTACGTTTTCGTCCGATTTTTTTCGTTTTCGTCCAATTTTTTACCTTTTCGTCTGTTTTTTTTACGTTTTCATCCATTTTTTTTTACGTTTTCGTCTGTTTTTTTTACGTTTTCGTCTGATTTTTTACATTTTCGTCTGTTTTTTTAAGTTATCATCCATATTTTTACGTTTTCGTCTGTTTTTTTACGTTTTCGTCCGATTTTTTACGTTTTCGTCTGTTTTTTTACGTTTTCGTCCGATTTTTTACGTTTTCGTCTGTTTTTTTTGCGTTTTCGTCTGTTTTTTACATTTTCGAATGTTTTTTTAAGTTTACATCCATTTTTTACGTTTTTGTCCATTTTTTTTCATTTTTGTCCCTTTTTTTTACGTTTTCGACTTTTTTTTTAAGTTTTCGTCCATTTTTTTAAGTTTTCGTCTGTTTTTTTACGTTTTCGTCCGATTTTTTACGTTTTTGTCTGTTTTTTTACGTTTTCATCCATTTTTTACATTTTTGTCTGTTTTTTTTACGTTTTTGTCCCTTTTTTTACGTTTTGTTCTGTTTTTTTATGTTTTCGTCCGATTTTTTTCGTTTTCATCTGTTTTTTACGTTTTCGTCTATTTTTTATACGAAAAAAAATGAAACCCGACGAAAAAAGACGTAAAAAAAAACACAAAACGTAAAAAAAATGAAAAGAAAAAAAACGAAAAATGTAAAAAACAGACGAAAAGTAAAAAATGGATAAAACAAAAAAAAAAACGAAAAACTTAAAAAAAAACGAAAATGAAAAAATCAGACGAAAACGTAAAAAAACGAACGAAAACGTAAAAAATCGAAGAAACGTAAAAAAACAGACGAAAACGTAAAAAAATAGACGAAACGAAAAAACGGACGAAAACATAAAAAAAAACAGACAAAAATGTAAAAAAATCGGACGAAAACGTAAAAAAAAACAGACGAAAACTTAAAAAAAATGGACGAAAACGTAAAAAAATCCGACGAAAACATTAAAAAAAAAGACGAAAACGTAAAAAAATGGAACAAAAACAAAAAAAAAAAAGAAAAAAAAACGTAAAAAAATGGATGAGAACGTAAAAAAACAGACGAAAACGTAAAAAAAAACAGACGAAAACGTAAAAATATGGATGAAAACTTAAAAAATCCGACGAAAACATTAAAAAAAGACAAAACGTAAAAAAATGGAACAAAAACGAAAAAAAAAAAGGAAAAAAAACGTAAAAAAAATGGATGAGAACGTAAAAAAAACAGACGAAAACGTAAAAAATCGGACGAAAACGTAAAAAAAAAGACGAAAACGTAAAAATATGGATGAAAACTTAAAAAAACAGACGAAAATGTAAAAAATCGGACGAAAACGTAAAAAAACAGACGAAAACGTAAAAATATGGATGAAAACTTAAAACAGACGAAAATGTAAAAAATCGGACGAAAACGTAAAAAAACAGACGAAAACGTAAAAAAAATGGATGAAAATGTAAAAAAACAGACGAAAAGGTAAAAAATCGGACGAAAACGAAAAAAATCGGACTAAAACGTAAAAAATCGGACGAAAACGTAAAAAAAACAGACAAAAACGTAAAAAATCGGACGAAAACGTAAAAAACCGGACGAAAACGTTAAAAACTAGACGAAAACGTAACGAAGGACTAACGGTGCAAATAGACTTAACCCATAGGACTAACGGTGCAAACATTTTAACAGAAGGACTAACGATGCAAACACTTAACGGAGAAAGATAACGCCCATCCAACTCAGGGATGTAATGTGGCAAACGTTTGCCTAATGGGGGATGTATATTGCCAATAGTTTCTGACATGGATGTAAAGTGCCAAAAGGTGTAAACCACAGGGATGTATTTTGCAGTTTACTCTTATTATTATTAGTATTATTTTACGCTGTCTTACATTTTCAACCATTTTTATCTGTGCTCGTCACGTTTTTTACATTTTTATCCGTATTTTACGTTCTAGTCCGTTTTTCTACTTTTTCGTACGTTTTTTTACGTTTTTGTCTGTATTTTTTTACCTTTTTTTCCGTATTTTTTTACGTTTTAGTCTATTTCTATACTTTTCTTACGTTTCGTCCGTTTTTCTTACGTTTTTTTTCCGTTTTCGTTCGTTATTCTTACATTTTTTTCCGTTTTCATACGTTTTTGTCCGTTTTTATACGTTTTCGCCCGTTTTCATTCTTTTTTATACGTTTTCGTCCGTTTTTTTTTTTGCTTTTTTTTCGTTTTTATCCGTTTTTCTTATGTTTTTGTCCGTTTTTATCCGTTTTTGTTCATTTTTCTTACGTTTTTTTTCCGATTTTTTTTGTTCGAATTTAATATATATATATATATATATATATATATATATATATATATATATAAATTTTTTTGTCCGAATTTGTCAAAAAAAATTTGACAAAAATTTTGAACTTTTTTTTTTTTTTTTTTTAATTTTTTTGTCCGAATTTTTCACAAAAATTTTGACAAAAATTTTGAACTTTTTAAAAAAAAAAATTTTTTTCCGAATTTGTCAAAAAAAATTTGACCAAAAATTTTGAACTTTTTTTTGTCAAAAAAGTTCAAATTTTTTTTGACAAATTCGGACAAAAAAATTAAAAAAAAAAAAAAAAAAAAAAAAAAAAAAAAAAAAAAAAAGTTCAAAATTTTTGTCAAATTTTTTTTGACAAATTCGGACAAAAAAAAAAAAAAAAAAAAAAAAGTTCAAATTTTTTTTGACAAATTCGGAAAAAAAAAAAAAAAAAAGACAAGAATTTTGAACTTTTTTTTTTTTAAATTTAGTTTTTAAAAATTCGAACAAAAAAAAGTCGGGAAAAAAACGGATAAAACTTAGGAAAACGGAAAAAAAAACGTAAGAAAAATGAACCAAAGCGGATAAAACGGACAAAAACTAAAGAAAAACGGACGAAAACGTATAAAAAATAATGAAAACGGGCGAAAACGTATAAAAATGTATGAAAACGGAAAAAATGTAAGAATAACGGACGAAAACGGAAAAAAAACGTAAGAAAAGTATAGAAATAGACTAAAACGTAAAAAATACGGAAAAAAACGTAAAAAATACAGACAAAAACGTAAAAAACGGATAATAATGTAAAAAAAGGGACGAGCACAGATAAAAATGGTTGAAAACGTAAGACAACGTATAATAATAATAATAATAATAATAATATAATAATAATAATAATTAAAAAAAACTAAAGTATAAAAGTTATTTGCAAAATACATCCCTCTAGGAAAAGTTATCTCTAAAATACATCCCTCTTATAGGTAAAAAGACCAAAATAACCCTTCGTTAGACTCCCGTTAGCACTTAACGAAAAAATATTTGCGTCGTTAGTCCTCAGGGATGTAATGTGGCAAACGTTTGCCTAACGGGGGATGTATATTGCCAATAGTTTCTGACATGGATTTAATGTGCCAAAAGGTGTAAACCACGGGGATGTATTTTGCAGTCTACTCTAGTATTAATTATAAAAATTTAAGCAAATCACTTAAGCAAGGCTTTATGAGCTCATGATATATAAACAATAAACCGCTTAGGCTGGATGGCAAGGTTCACATATTTTGACCATATACATCAGCGCCACGTCAGCTTTCTCTTTTCCTCTCACACCCCTTCACCTCACTTCACCTTTTAGTGGGCAAGGGAAACCCATCTTCACTTTAACTCCATTTTTTTATTATTATTATTATTATTATTATTATTATTATTATTATTATTATTATTATTATTATTATTATTATTATTATTTTTTAATACTTACACAATTAAAAACGTAAACGTAAAAATATTTTATTTATAACTTAAAAACATTACACAGACTTAGAAATTAAAAATACTAAATTAAAAACTGAAATTAAATATTAAGAGACAAATGCTCGACCAAATCGGCACGAAGGTTTTGATGCATTTGAGAGGATCTGATGTACCTAATAACCTTTCGCATTTCTTCATCAGATCGTATGGGGTCATCCGGTTGATGTGCTTCCTCTGGGTACCATTCGGGAGATATTGCATTTTTTTTGTCTTTTCGAATCATGTTATGTAATATGATGCAAGTATACATCATATTAACTATTCTTTCTTTTTTCATGATTTTTGTGGGATTGGAAAGTACCGCCCATCTCTTCTTTAAAACACCAAATGCCCGTTCTACATCTTTCCTTGCCGATTCCTGCATTTGCTTATACCTTATTCTCTTGTGGTCATCATCTACTGGTTCTGGAATCGTCTTAACGAGTGTTGCCAATTCCTGATATATCCCGTCAACAAGATAGTACCCAAATGTGTAAGTTACTGTTGTTCCCTTAAAACGCTTAGAGTTAACTAGAAAGTTAATCTATTCGTGTTTATGACAAATACAATGTTATGATTAATTCTAATAGATTAATGAAACGTAAAAGTAAAAACATATAAGTATTTTTCAACGTTTAAATTCTTATTAGAAATGAATCAAAGAATCTATTACCCAAGTGTTTTGCGGAACAAACACTTGGGATTGAACAGACAAGGTATGGTGGTGTCTCCTATCTAAACTCAAGCTTTGCTTTGAGTGGTAACAATATGCCTCACTGAGCTATCTCAGGGACTGGTTACTCTTTGTAGGAGAGAAGTTGCTTTGTAAAAGTCTAAGCTTTCAATATACAAAACACACACAACTTCTCTCCTTTTGAACCTATTTATACACACGTATAAAAGAGTAAAAGTGATTAAAAAATTACAACTTGTTGAAGCAAGCGTGTCTGACAATTACAACAGTAATTGTCATTTCCAAGAACCAATGGGAATGGACTATAAAGTCTTTAGGAGTGGTTGGTCTGACACTCCATGACTTTTAGCCGTCTTAGAGAAAGTTTCTTCCTGACAAGATAAGATTTGATCTTATCTTAAACTCTTCCCAGATCTTCCCGCCTTTCTTTCAGGCGTTGAGTTCTTCAGTCTTCAATCACTTAATGTTGTTGAGGAGACTGGGGTTCAGTGAGTTCTTGTCCAACACTCACTGAACCATCATCTTCTTCTTTGGCTTAAGTCCTATTCAGGGAGTACCGCCTTCCTGAGTAGTGAATCCTTCTTCTTGAATTCGCCTTAAGCATCCTGAAGATGACTAACTGAGTGACTGTTCACTCAGTGACTTGAATTGTTCTCGGTTTAAGTTAACACTTAGTTAATTTGTGTCCAAATCCTGTTTTAAGTATTCTTGGGTACTGATGGACCCAACAATCACCCCCTATTTGGATATAAATTATTCCTACGTGTTTTGATCAGTTATGAGTGAGCTAATGACTTCTACTCATACTGAATGTACTAGAATGTAAATAAGGACACTGAAATAATAAAAACATCATCTTATTAATATCATTACAAGTCCTATCAAAACTAAGTACAAAAAAGGTAGTGGTGGTATTCAGGCAGATTCATCAGTTCAACTTAATACCAAGGGCTTCAAGCTTAGGCTTCTTTGACTGCAGCTCATGTTGGTCAGGGTGCTCTCGGATTTTTCTTTTTAGATCTTGACAAAACCTTACATTCTCAGGACTCTTGATTGGAGAGGCCATCATGAGGAAACCCATCATTGCCTTGATCCATGATAGATCAATATCATTCCACCTCTGGAAGGCTGGGTCTCCGAACTCATCAGTGAAGAACAACCCTCTTTCAGGTTGTTCGATGACCACAATCCTCCTGAATGGAACACCTTCAGGGAGGGCTCTGTTGCAGTCCAGACCAGGGACCTTGATCTCAGGTTCTGTTTCAACCTTCTTTCTTTTTCTTGAAGAAGACTGGGAAGGGGCAGGCTGTTCGGCTGAAGCAGGAAGAAGAGAGGGAATGCCAAGTTCCTGAGGTGTTGCAGCCAACTTTTTATACCTCATACTGAGGGATTTCATCAGGTTTGGCACAACAATGTTTTGCTTCTTCTCAATTAGTGGACCCAGTTCATCCAGTTCTGAGATCCCAAAGTCTGCGAATCTGAAAGGGTCATGAACCTCAAAGACTCTCTTGTCATTACTTCTGTAGACAGTTAGAATTGCAGGCTTGGAGTTTTTATGAATCTTGACATCAGTGATTGGTTCTGGCTTTAACCTGTTTGTCGTGACCCACTGATATCTTGCAATCCTGTTCTGCCTAATCTCTTCAGTCCTTTTCATTCTTTCTTCCCTTCTCTGCCTGAGGGCAGTCATTTCAGCATTCTGAGCTTCCACAAAGCTCTTACCACCTTCCCTTTTAGCAAGGTCTTTTGCCTCAATCCTAATCTTCTCAGCCTCTTCTCTTGTAACCTGAATGAGAGCAAGCTTGTTCTGCCTTTCATCTTCAGTAGCTTTCTTCACTGCCTCCTCTTTCTCCATATGATCCTGAATTTCCTTTTCAGTGAGAAGTTTCATCACCCCATTGATTTCATAAGGAACCCTGACTGGTTCATCAGGGTCTGGCCTTCTTTCCTTGGAGGCAGGTACCAAGATTGTGGGCTCAGGCTCAATGGTTGTGAGAATGCCCTTGCCTTTGTCTTGGTGGGATGAAGATGAGGTGGCTTCAGGATTCTCCCCCTCAGTGTGAGAAGGAGGTTGTTCTTGTTCAGGTTGTAGAGGTTCGTCTTCAGTGACTTTCTCCCCCTCAACTGTTGCTTGACCCATAGTGAGAGCAAGAGTTGGTTTGCTTACTGAAGTTGAGGGAGCTTGACCTTTGAAGGCCTGATAGATCTCAGTCATCATGGACTTGATGTCTGAGGTGTCCTCCTGAAGAGTTGAGACCTTTGAAGGCCTGATTGACATAATGAACAGCTGCTTCAGTGTGCTGGTCAAACATTTCTTCAGTCAGACCTTGGAAGAGAGCCTTGTTGGTCTTTAGCAGGAACTTGACCAATTGTCTCTCAGTGAGAGGAAGAATGTTGTCATACTTGCTGAGGATGTTGTCAGTATCCGAAGAACCAGCAGCTTGAGATTCTGATTCTTCACTTGGATGTGGAGATGACTGATGTGATTGTTCAGGTTGTACATCAGTTTCCATATCCTCACCAGCCTCAAAGATTTCTTCCTCACTCTCTTCCTTGAGCTCATTATCAGAATCTTCAGAATCAAGAAGAGCCTGAACATCCCCCATAGACTCGAACTCCAAAAGGTTAACCGGCTCCTCCTCATAAAAGGACTTGCCTTGGTTTTGGCCAGGTCCTGACCCCGCCATAATAACTGATTTGGTTTTATCAACCTGGCTAGTCATACTAACTGATTTCTCAGCCTGACTTTTGGGGGCAGTTCCTGAGAGAATGGATCCGCCTGAGGTGGTTGTGGGTTCCGTATCAGCGGGTGGTTTATATCCCTCTGAGTCTTTGTCCCCCTGAGCGCCTTCAACTACTGACGGGTATTTTCCAGTAGTATCACGAGGCACTTTTTGTGATGGTTGGTGGTCCCCCTTCCCATCAGGGTTGTACTGCCCTTTTGAGGATTTAGGGTCCTTGACTCCCTTGGGTCCTGACTGTGATTTGTCAGTACCTTCATCGGGATGTGATTAGGTGTGGGTCCCCTTCTCAGTTGAGTAGTGCTGCCCAACCGAGGATATAGGACCCTTTCCTCCCTCAGGCTCTGATTGTGATTTATCAGTGCCTTCATCGGGATGTGAATGGGTTGAGGTTCCTGACTCCAATGACTTGTTTATGTCAGTGGAATCATGAGGAAGAGGAGGTTTGCCCGAGGACACTGAGGATGATTGCTCAGTGCCCTCCGTTGGCCTTTGTTTTGTGGTCAGGAGGGTCTCTGTAGTGGGTGTCTCAGAGGTCTGGGCCATATTCAACCCCTTTTTAAGGTTGAGTTGGTTCAGGGCATCAGTCTCAGTGGCGAGTGGTTTGGGTTTAACCACCTTACTGGACTGACCCTTCTTTGTCTTCTTCACCTTCTTTGTTGGTGAAGGTACTGGAGAAACAGCGTTCTCCCCCTGAATAACCACCATCATGTAGTTAGTCAGGGCAATGGGTTGTACCTCAGTGATGCCACTAGTGAAATTGGTCTTATGTAAAACGTCAGGTTTCATACCTACGACGTCAGACCTCACATAGTCAGAACCAAGAAGGTCCTGAAGCACACAGGAAATAAACCTAGGATAAGACAAGTGTTTTTGCCTAGATTTTCCTGAGAGCTTAGCAACAAGGTCACGGAAGATAATACCTCCGATATCTATTTTTCTACCCTCCAAGAGACTGAACAACATCAATTGTTGTGATGAGTTTAATTGCTCAGTGGAGGATTTATTCCCCCCAAGGACTTGAATGACGAATGTCATCAGGATCCTCCAGACTGGGTGGAACCAGGTTTTGACAATTGGAGCCTTTTCTAATAAGGCTCCAGCGGACTCCTTAGGATGTTTAGGGTCATGAGGTCCTAAGAAGATCAACTCTCCCTTGACCTCTTGGTCAGTTGGATTGGGCTCAAAAGCCTCAGTAAAATCAAGACCAGTGGCCTTGATGAAGTCATTGTAACCCAGGGAGAGGGTCCTTCTCCCATTCATCACTGTGAAAGTGATGATGGATTCTTTGGTGTCTTTTGGGCTAGTAGCCACAGCAGTACACCAGAATTCCCTCAAGTAGTCATGGTAGATGACTGAGGGGGTCTTGGTAAATGCTTTAGCAAGAAAACAGTTTTGAAGATATTTCATCACATTCTTGTAAGCATGGAACTTTTATGGATAGGAAAAGTTTCCCACCACATTGTTCTTTGTGAGGTCTACGTCCCCCAAGAGGAATTCCACATTGGGGGCGTATGTCACAACTTTAGAGGAAGCCATATTTGTTGGTAAGTCTGGGTAACAAAGATGGTTGGGATTTCTTAAAGCTAGGAACACACACACTATTAGTTTTTGAGAGAGAAATGGGCAGAATTTGCTTAAGATTTCTAATATACGTGTGTGTTGTTATTTTGGTTGGGGTATTTATAGGGAAGTGAAGCGGAGGGTGTTTTAGGCATTAAGCGGATTTTATTTATTCAAAAAGAATTTTTTTGAAACTGTTTTGAATAAAATGTTTTGGGATCCGCATTTAATGCCACCACTCAACTTTCCTTGGTTTGGCGCAACAGTCAAGGTGAACAATTGAGCAGTTCTGCAAAAGTGTAATTTGCAGAGATGAGTCATCACATATCTGTAATGTGATTGGAGAGGCATTTAATGCCAAGTGGGAATGTGGGGGCCCAGAGGTGGAAGCCAGAAAGGCAAAAGAACAAATATTCTTAAATTAAATATGAGTTCAGTTACCAACCTCGGACATTTACTAACTAGATACTTAGAGCATTTAAGTTAGTATTTAATGTCTCTTGAGGACCCTGAATGACTTTTCATTCAGTGAACCTGATTGCCAGGACTTGGGTTTAGTCACTGATGGTTCTAATGTTCAGGAATTTGGGTTTAATTCCTGAGGTTCAAGGGTTCAGGAACTTGGGTCTAGTTCCTGAGGACCAAGAATTCAGGAACTTGGGTTTAATTCCTGAGGATTAAGGGTTCATGAACTTGGGTCTAGTTCCTGAAGTTCAGTGACCTTTCTCACTGAAGAACACATTGAGTCAGGGACTTGGGTTTATCAGAATTTACACATATTTGGATGGAGTCAATCAGTTGACTGATTCTCAATATCCAACATTCCTAGTTCAGCTTTCAATCTGGTGAAAGTTGGTTCATCCAATGGCTTGGTGAATATATCAGCTAGCTGATATTCAGTAGGAATGAAGTGTAATTCTATGTCACCATTCATGACATGGTCCCTGATGAATTGATATCTAATATCAATGTGTTTTGTTCTCTGATGAAGAACTGGGTTATTTGAAATGGCAATTGCACTTGTATTATCACAAAAGATGGGAACCATCTTGTACTGAATTCCATAGTCACTGAGTTGACTTTTCATCCAGAGTACATTTGCACAATAACTTGCTGCTGCAACATATTCAGCTTCAGCTGAGGACATGGCAATTGATTGTTGCTTCTTAGCACTCCAACATACTACTTTTCCACCAAGAATTTGGCAGGAGCCTGAGGTGCTTTTCCTGTCCATGTTGCATCCAACATAGTCAGAATCTGAGTATCCTTTAAGATCAAGGCCTGAGCATTTTGGATAATATAATCCAAGGTTTGGAGTACCTTTCAGGTACCTGAATATCCTTTTTACAACAGTGATATGAGTTTCTCTTGGGTCAGATTGATATCTGGTAGATAATCAGACTGAGAATTGGATATCAGGCCTTGATGCAAGTAAATACATCAGTGATCCTATCATTCCTCTAAAAAAAGTTTGATTCACTGGTTTTCCAGTAAGATTAGGACCAAGGTTTTTGGGGGTACCATGGGAGTCTTGACTGAGGCACAGTCACTGAGCTCATACTTCTTCAGTAGGCTTCTGACATACTTCTCTTGACTGATAGAGGTTCCTTTATCAGTCTGCTTGATTTGTAGACCAAGGAAGTAAGTCAGTTCTCCCATCATGCTCATTTCAAATTTCTTTGCCATTAGTTTTTCAAACTGTTTGCAAAGTTTATAATTTGTTGATCCAAAGATGATGTCATCAACATACACTTGTACAAGTATGACATCATTATTTGTCTTGTAGATAAACAATGTGTTGTCTATCTTGCCTCTGACAAATTTGTTTTGGATCTGGAAGGCTGAAAGAGTCTCATACCATGCCCTGGGAGCTTGTTTCAGTCCATAAAGGGCTTTGTTAAGCTTACAGACATGGTGAGGAAACTCATGGCTTTCAAATCCAGGAGGTTGCTGAACATAAACTTCTTCTTTCAGTGAGCCATTTAAGAATGCACTTTTAACATCCATTTGGTACACCTTGAAGTTCATGTATGTAGCAAAAGCAAGGAAGATCCTGATGGCTTCCATCCTTGCTACTGGTGCGAATGTTTCTTCATAGTCAATGCCTTCTTGTTGATTATAGCCTTTGGCTACAAGTCTGGCTTTGTTTTTAATGACTATGCCATTTTCATCAGATTTGTTTTTAAATACCCATTTCATGCCAATGACTGAAACATCTTCAGGACATTTGACCAAGGTCATTACCTTGTTTCTGTCAAATTGTTCCAGTTCATCATTCATGGCTTGAACCCAACTTGGATGTTTTAGTGCTTCCTTAACACTTTTGGGTTCAATTGTGGAAATGAAGTCCACAAATAGGCATTCATTGGCTGAGGCTGCTCTCAGTTCAGCAGCCATGCTTCTTGTGAGCATGCCTTCAGTAGGCTCACCAATTATATTGACAACTTCTATATCCTGAGACCTAGTCCAACTGTCACTTATCAAATTGTATTTTAGACCATTTACATAAGTAATCCTAGTAAAGACTATACCATTGCAGTTTACTGAACCATACCCTTCAGTGAGACATGATGAGTTATCAGCAAATATCACTTTAGGTCTTGATTTATCCACATACTTGTGCAGATACTCCTTCACACTAGTCATGCTCCTTGAACATCCACTATCAAGATGCCAAATAGGATCCCTGGCATGTTTCTGCACAAATAGTAAACTGGGTTAGTTCTTTCTAGGACTCCACTTCTTGGAGGGCTTAGCTTTGGGGGTCTTTTTAATATTTACAATTGATTTATGGTCAGTGGTGGAGTGGACTGAGCTACCACAAATTATGCATTTGATTGCAGATGTAGACTCAGTAGACTGAGAGGCTGACTTTGTCATACCTCTTCTGGCCTGAATGGCCTTATCACCTCCTGAGGTGTCATGAGTGGAACTTCCACTATTTTCACAACAATTGTCAATTTGACAATCCTTAGGATGGTGGTCATTGAACCCACTGAGTGTGTTTTATGATCAGAGGTCCTGTGATCATCTTTTTTGCAAATCATGCAATAAAGAATTCTATAGCAATCATCAGTGATATGATTGGTATAGTTACACAGTTCACATCTTTTCAGGGGTTTTGAGGGTTTGGGTTTGGTCTTTGAGGAAGCTGGTTTTTGTTCCTTCTTGGATTGAGAAGGTTTCTCAGAAGATGCAATCTTCTCACCCAGCTTCCTGACCATTTCAGCCAACTGATCAAATTTTGAGTCAGGGCTTTGGGTTATTACTTCAGAAGGGACTGAAGAAGATGAGTCATCAGTATTTACTGAGACTTCAAATGTTGGTCTTTTCAAGATTGTTTTTCCCAATCCTGACCTCTCATTTGGAGAGTGTTGTGAGTAGACCATTGGTGGGAGGCCTAAGTTGGGTGCAGCACCCTGAAGGGTATTCAGTGGTGGGAGTGGTGGATATGATTCTGATTCAGACTCATTCACTGACTCAGTATTACTGAGTTGTTCAGTGAGTTCAAGCTTACTGAGTTGTTCAGTAAGTCTAAGCATATTTTTCAAAGCCTGACTTTCAGGAAGCAAGATCTTTCCAGTCTCAAAGTTTGGTAACTTACTGACTGGGTTGTCCCTGACAATCCAGTCATTTGACTTGGGAAGCATTTCTTGCTCAAATGATATGCCAGTTGGAACAAAGGTCAATTCACTGGGGCTTACATAGGAGTTAACCATGTGATGGTCAATTCCTATTGTTTTCCTAGGGATTAAACCTACAGTGTCAAATACCTTGGGGTTCTTTTTGGTCTAGCCTTGGATGACAGCTTTTTCTTTGTTAAGTTCAGTTTGTAGGGCTTGGTTTTGTTTCAAAATTTCAGTGTTCTGAATTTGTAGAGTTATTGTTTCTAATTTGGCTTGCTTCAGTACAAGCAATTCATCTCTACATTTATTCAATTCTGATACTATGTTGTTATATTTTGAAAACATGTTAAGCCTTTTGTTCCTCAACAAATTTAAGATCTACACAAATATAATTCATGTAAGACTGCCAATCAGAATCATCATCCATAGAAAGTAAAGTGTTTACCTTCTTCATGGTGATGTTTACCCACTCTCCATTCCTTGCATGGCTTTTCCCAACAGCCACCTGATCACCTTCAGAGAGTGCCATCAGTGCACTCACTCTAATTTCCTCATCTGAGGATACCTCTTCTTCATCCCAATCATAAGCTTCAGCTACTAAAACCTTGTTCTTTGCCTGAACAGGTTTGGATGTTTGAGCAGCCTGAGACATAGAGGGATTAGTTTCAAGAATTGCAAGTTTAGCCTTGGCTTTCCTATATTTTGCTTCAAAGTCTTTTTGACCCTTGTTTTGAAATTGTTGGGTCGACTGAAACATTCTAGGTTGAAACTTGCTAGTTCCTGAAAATTTGTAAGAGGGTTCTGAGGTGGTTTTAGAATAACAGTCCCTAGCAAAATGACCCTTTTTACCACAATTAAAGCATTCAGTGGTTTCATTTGCTTTTCCTTTTGAAAAGTTGGACTGGTTTCTTTTGATGAAACATTTTGAACTAGCAAGGAGTGCCCTCTCTTGGAATTCCAAGTTTAAATCTTTTAGGTACTCATCACTAGTCCTTTCATCAATTTCATCCTCAGAATCCTCTTGAAAGTCCTGCACAACACCATTAGTATAAAAAGCAGTTGATATGGGTGTGGAGGTCAAGGCCTTTTTGGACTCAAGAGCTTTTGAGTCAGGGTATCTCCTTGAGATTAAGTTGTCTTCATAGACAAACTTCCCATAGATCTCAGGGAGCTCAAGGGTCTGAATGTGATTAGCATTCCTCAGGCCTTGTGAGAAGTTTAGCCACTTCTCAGGGAGACTGTTGACAAAGCCAACATTTTTCTCATGCTTAGATAATACTACACCAACATTTGATAGTTCGTTTATCAAAGTCTTGTATCTGGTATAAGTCTTAGAGAGACTTTCAGAGTCTTTTGCCCTGAAAGTATTATACTCAAGTTTCAGGTCCATGACCCTGTTTTCCTTGGTATCTGAGGGGCCCTCAAAGCTATTAACCAAGTCATCCAAAGTTTGCTTGGCTGTTAAACAGTTGATGACTGATTCCATTATATCGTCAGGAAGACAAGATATAAGGATGCTTTTAAGGCGTTGGTCTTGATTGACCACCCTCCTCTCATCAATGGTCCATTGTACCTCAGGCTTGTTTAGCCCTTCAGCAGTCTTAGGGACAAATGGGCCATCCCTGATACAGGTGATGTAGTAAGGTTCCATACCAGTTAAATAGCAAATAATACGTTTTTTCCATTTGCTAAATTTTCCAGCTTCTAGTCTGGGTGCAACAGCAGAATAGCTGCCACCCTTTTTATCGACCAGCTGGGGTACATTAATATCAGCCATAGTAGGATCTTGGTTTTAAAAACCTTGAGCACTCTTGGTTAGTTTTGAAAGATTTTATAAACCAGAGGCTCTGATACCACTTGTTGTTCCCTTAACACGCTTAGAGTTAACTAGAAAGTTAATCTATTCGTGTTTATGACTAATACAATGTTATGATTAATTCTAACAGATTAATGAAACGTAAAAGTAAAAACACATAAGTATTTTTCAACGTTTAAATTCTTATTAGAAATGAATCAAAGAATCTATTACCCAAGTGTTTTGCGGAACAAACACTTGGGATTGAACATACAAGGTATGGTGGTGTCTCCTATCTAAACTCAAGCTTTGCTTTGAGTGGTAACAATATTCCTCACTGAGCTATCTCAGGGACTGGTTACTCTTTGTAAGAGAGAAGTTGCTTTGTAAAAGTCTAAGCTTTCAATGTACAAAACACACACAACTTCTCTCCTTTTGAACCTATTTATACACACGTATAAAAGAGTAAAAGTGATTAAAAAATTACAACTTGTTGAAGCAAGCGTGTCTGACAATTACAACAGTAATTGTCATTTCCAAGAACCAATGAGAATGGACTATAAAGTCTTTAGGAGTGGTTGGTCTGACACTCCATGACTTTTAGCCGTCTTAGAGAAAGTTTCTTCCTGACAAGATAAGATTTGATCTTATCTTAAACTCTTCCCAGATCTTCCCGCCTTTCTTTCAGGCGTTGAGTTCTTCAGTCTTCAATCACTTAATGTTATTGAGGAGACTGGGGTTCAGTGAGTTTTTGTCCAACACTCACTGAACCATCATCTTCTTCTTTGGCTTAAGTCCTACTCAGGGAGTACCGCCTTCCTGAGTAGTGAATCCTGCTTCTTGAATTCGCCTTAAGCATCCTGAAGATGACTCACTGAGTGACTGTTCACTCAGTGACTTGAATTGTTTTCGGTTTAAGTTAACACTTAGTTAATTTGTGTCCAAATCCTGTTTTAAGTATTCTTGGGTACTGATGGACCCAACAGTTACCCCATTAGCAACAAACTATGTTCATCATAGAACGGGTTTTCAGAAAAATAGGCGTCGACTAAACGTTCATGAGCACCATAATGATCTCGATGAAGGCGTTTTATCGCCGGACGATTTGCTTTTCGTGTATTTTTAATAAACGACAACGATATTGCAATAAATTTCAATCTCCGACTTGTAACTTCTCGTTCTTCTTCCGAGTCGGTGAACATAATCGTATCGGAATTCATTTGGAAAATAAAAGGAATGAGATATATGTTGTTTGAATGATATATTGAGAAGATATGTATAAATATTGTGTAGTTTTGATGTATTTATAGAGAAAAAAAGGGTAGTGGGGATTTTTTTTTTTTTTTTTAATAATTGCAACTGATACTTTGATTTTATAACATTAATATTTAAGACATGGGACCCGAACTTTTTGTATTTCTGCAAGGTGAAGACTTCACCATAAGTCTTCTTGGGAGCAGTGTGTCGCGCGTGAAATGGAGGAGAAGGCAAGGCTTTTAGCGCGTGAACTTGGGTTGGATGGTGAAGGCTTCACCTCCTTGCCATCAAGCCTTATATAATACTCCTTATAAACATAAGCCCAATTTATAAGCTTAGCCAAACACACCGTACATCTGTCACTATGATATTTATAGCTATCATTTTCAACTTTCGAATCAACACATATTCACAACTACATTATTTGATTTGTTATTTACTTACTCGTATATTTTTGATTAAAAGACAACCTGGATGGCTGGATGAACTTTTTCTTAGGTATAAGATATGACATCTTAGACAGTGACATAATTTTTCTATATAATCAAAGGGAATCTTTACAATTTTATAAAAATCCAAATGTTTCATTCACTTGTAAAGTTTATACTTTGTTGCCTTACTACGGTAAAGAATTTATAAATTCTATATTTCATGTTTATATATGCATGTTTGAGTTTGAATTGGATCAAACAAGTTGAAAGTGAGTGAGTTCAATAATACATGTAAAATATGATCTTTACAAGTTTACATGCTTTGTTAAATGGGCCTAGGCCCAATATCTTGCAGATGTGAGTAACACCAAAAGATGTAAAAACACATTACAAAATTCGATCACAATAATAAAATTCTTTTTTGGTTTTCAATTTAACCCTAAAATGGACACTAGTGCTGAAGGTGACAGAATTCGAAACATGATTCATAATATTGGTCGACCTAATGGACCTAGAAGACGAATGACGACACCTTATCAACATGACTTTTTTGTGTTTGATTATTGTTTTTGTGATTTTTATAGTGGTTTCGATGCTGTTGCTGTTGATATGATTTCATATTTTTGTATTTTGTTGTTTATTAGATTATCTCCGTCACTAATACAATCAGATTTAGAGAGGATGGTGCAATCTAGTTATCCGCATGTTAATTGTTATACGCACCATTCTCACCTATAGCACCGTTATCTATGTTATAGTTGCATTGGGGTTGGGTGTTACAGCCCTGTGTTACGGTGGTAACATGAGTTATGGGTATTTTTTTATTTGAGTGTAAAAGTGGAGTAAGTAATGGTTTTTTGGTGATGTGTTATACGAATTTTACTAGTTATAATGCCCGCGCACGCGCGGGGTTTTTTCTAATTTTTTTTAGTAATTTATCGTTTTTAATTTTGGGTTTTAATTTGTGTAGTTAGAATTCCCGTAAAATTACGATGTTTTTTTAAATAAAAATTTTAAATTCTAGCGGTGGTGAGGTTTAAAGGACATGAATTTTTGGCCCTTTACGATATGCAGTTGTTCAAAGTACTAAGGGGGTGCTTGGTTGGGGGGATAGGAGGGGTGGGGAATGGGAATATAATGATTGATGATGGTTGGTGTAGGGGAATGCAATGGCCCATTACCCGATAGTGGGTAATGAGGCATTACCCAACAATTTGGGAGGAAAGGGAATGCATTGCTTTGCATTCCCTTTGCATTCCCTTTGCATTCCTCAACAATTGAACCAAGCGGCCCCTAAACTTTGAATCAAAACTCTTGTTTTCGCCACCATATTCCACATACTAAACTTTAAATTCATTTGATATCCTTGATCCTAATGAACATGATAAAAATTAAATCATAATAGCAGTAAGTATAAGAGTTGTATTGTTACTTTTGAGCTAAGGGTTGTGTTGTTCAACGATGTAAATTCATATTTCAGAAGGTAATTGCAACTTTTCATGGCATAGTAGAAAGTTAAAAAAGAAAAGAAAAAAGAGTCGTTGAATGTGTGGATCGAACCCTCACAAATTGGGTGAAGTGGCAAGATGTTTAACACTACCACCACATTGACTTTTGGTTATACTTCTCCCTTTAGTCATATTTATAAAGCACTATTTTCGTAACTGTTCTTAAGCTACAGGCTAGGAGCCTAGGAGCAGTGACATTTACTTTCGTAAATGTTATATAGTCAATATATGAGTTCTCAATTAAACAATAAAAACATTACTACACTTAGAAGAGGATCACAAATATATATAAGCACTCTTGCAATTCAAGTCATACCTCACTAGTTGGCTAGTTATAAATTATCAACCTCATCTCTCCTTTATGTCGACCACCTCTTTCATGATCAACCTAATAATTTGTTTTTTTTAAGACCGCTGGAATACTAAGGAAATAATGCAACTGTTAGTGTGTTTTTTTTCTAGAAGAGGGGGACTTGAAACCCCATTTTTAAGATACGAAACTTGGAACTTATCAGCTTTATGTTTCATTATCAGGAACTTTGGAGCAGATGATCCTATTGACACTGAACTAAACACTAAATATTACTGTTATGACTTCAAGTCGCAGTTGAAGTAATAGACACACCTATAAAGTAACTCTGATCTCTTTTATATAGTTTGTGACCGCATTTATATCTTACTATCACATAGTAAAAACTTACCACTGAAATGGACCTTAAAAGATGTGGCATTTGGATAGGAGTAAAGAGGTTGAAGAAGGCCCGTTGATCATCTTATTGATGCAATAATCTGACACTTTTTCATTAACCATTGACCGTATTAGAGATGATTCAACATAATACAACAAAAAAACACCGCTGGCCTAGCTGCTCCTGCGAAGGTCACTGATAGCAATTTAGTTTAAATATAATTTAAAGTAGCAATGGTTTCCATGTCAATGCCTGGTACTGATTGTTTAATGTTCGGTAACAGCTAGGTACAGAGCAATATCCAATGCCATATTCGAACTCGTAAGAAATTTTTAGTGAGAGGAATGGGCAATTAAGTATACGTGGCAATTTCAATCCGTTTACTTGTAAATAGGTCAAATAGGTTCAAAAGTTTCACGAAGTGTGTTTTTTATACACACTTAATGTTTATATGATATTAAAATTTTAGGCAAAAAGTGTTTCAGATCGAACCGGCCCTTTTCAACAGATTCCAAAAGTACCAGTTATGTACACAAAGTGGTAAAGTTTAGGAAACGTACAGCAAGGACCTCAAACACTTTCATGAAAAATGATCCTGCAGCTTTGGTGAAGTGCCGAAGAAGACATGACATTACAACCCCTGCACATTAGAGGTAGTTTAGCAAAGGTATATTTTTTGATCATTTGAATGCAAATTTGACCAAATAGTTTACTTCAATACTAACCCCTTCTTTTATGTTTAACATGTTTCTTAGCATTTGGGACTGTTTGGCTCAATTTTATGCCAATGACATCACTGGAGCTAGATGAGGCTTTATATTGAAAAATATTGCATGGCTCTGTTTTCGGAGTTACATTACTCACTAATCATGTTTCAACCCGTTGCATTGGAAATTTTAGTCCCGGTTAAGTAACCAATATCTTCATGTCAAAAGCGCTTAATAAATAACATTTAGTATAAAGTATACAAAAAAGAGTATGTATAAAGCTGACCCGTTTGACCTTTTAATTTCGCACTCACGAGGAAGCAAATAGCATTAAATAAAACTACACAAATGAAGACAATACTCAACGTGTTATCGGGTGACTAACCAACCTACGTACCCGTGTAGAAAACAATATATAACATAACTGAAACATTTTATCCAAGAGTTGATCTATTAAAATAGTACTTAAGTTTCGATCTTTAATAGATTAATTAGTAACTAATGGTACCTCACCCCCCATATAAAAACAGAATCCTTTCAGCTTATATGCCATCTTAACACATTAGATATTAGGTACCAAAATAGGTACATGATCAAACCAAAATGCAGAATGCAAGTCTCATAGTATTGTTAACCAGCTAATTCTTCTCTGTAACATGCCACACAGAAAATAAGGTCCCATGAATAGTATCAACAACTTGAGACCATGTGATCTCAACATGTTACACCCGTATTCCGGTAAGGTACTAGTTATGTAAATATTAAATGTTGTATATTATAAGTTTGTGATATTAGCTAGTTAAATAATAAATGAGAGGGCATATTGGGAAGAATAGAACTAGAAGGGCTAATATTGCCATTTGGGCAAAGTTTAATTAATAAATATTGGTGCCTAGATAATGTTAGAAAAGTCCAGGAGTTTCTTGTGTTATCCCTTGTGAAGATCGGTCCATAAGGAGAAAAGAGGAGGGAAGAGCAAAATTATAGTTGAGCCTAAATCTCCCATTGTGAAGTGATCAAAGAAGCTTTGGGAACCTTTAATTGTTGTATTTCCATCAAGTAAGTGACTTCCCCAAATTATGAAATTAGGGTTCATGACTAGTAATTGGTCATATTGATCAATGTTGATAAATTCATGATTAGCTAGTTAATTAGACTCTAAATTGAGGTGATTGTGTTATAGGAAGCAAGTAAGAAGTGGGAAGCCATTGTTAGTGTGATTGAGCCTAAGGATTGAGGTAAGTACATTGGTTATAACATGTCTTGTTTAGCTTTATCATATTTTGGTATGATAATGTTCATTGTGTTAGCTTTATCATGTCGGTTTACATGATAATGGTGAAGTATAGGGTATAGGGTGCGTTAGCTAGTATGGATCCATTCTAGAGGTAGCTTAGTTAGTCGTTGGGCTAACTATGGGATGAGGTTCAACCTTATGGGTTGATCGTGTTTAGGTCGACTATGTCGATGCGAGGTAAGTGCCCCTATATCGCTAGCTTAACTAGTGGTTAGACTAGTTATGGATATATGTGATGTTTAGCTTGTTATGCCATGTACTTACTAAGCGTTTCGCTTACGTGTTTAGTTGTGATGTTTTCTTGGTAGGTATTGAAGAATCGAGCAAAGGTAAGGAGAAGATGTAATGTGATTATGTAGTAGAAGACCATTCTCTTTTGGACCAAGCATATTGAAGTTGGAAGCCCCAAGTGTCTTTTGTGTTGTGGGTACACTTCTTTTTATATGGTCATTTTGTTAGTTCATGGTCTTGTGTTCATATGGTTTCCAAGTTAGAACTTGTAGTGTAAAGGTATGCATTAAAGGGTGTTTGGTAAAAGCACGTTTCTACCCATTTTGAGAAGTTAACGGGTCATGTATGCTTGAAACATTCTTGATATGTTAAGTTAATGGTTATGATCAAGTTATTTGTGTTTTGGAAGTAGTATAAATGGTTTTGTAGTGTATGGGTCATTGGGTGTATTTATGCATAACCCGTCCGATTTTGGAAATACTATTTCGGTTGGTCAAACGGGTAAAGTTTTTGCATGAAATTAAGAGTTTGGACATATTTGAGTATTCTGGAAAGTTTCGTCAAGTTTCGAGTCCGGGAGGTCGGGTTTCCAGCCGGGGCTGTTGACATTGCATTTTTGAGACAGTAGGGTCTGTCCAGAATTCTGTGGTGCAGGGCAGATACGGCGCATCTCCTCTGAGATACGGCGTATCAAGTGATGCGGCGCATCTCTGGTAGGGATGCGGCGCAACGTAGCCATTTTCTTGTAATTTCAGTCTCAGCGGGTCGACGCGGCGTATCTAATTCAATAGATGCGGCGTATCTGAGTTTAGAACAATACGGCGTATCATTTTATTTTGATACGGCGCATTGTCTCTCAGCCAGTGATGCGGCGTATCCCTAAAAATGGATGCGGCGTATCTTGGTCTCAGAAGGTTTGTCTGTTTGTTTTATACAAGTTGTGTGAAAGGTTTTGAAGGGTCTTTGTGTAGGTGTTCTTGCAAGTGTGTTCAAGATGTTAAAAGACATATGTTATAGTCATGAAATGAAGAAATTTTATGAGTTTCTTTTCAATCATTCGTTTCCGCGTATAAAGTCAATATTTCTGGTAATAGTGGTCACGGGGCGTTACAACTTGGTATCAGAGCTTCGGTCTAAGAGATTTAGGATTTCCCCCATAGGATTTCCTAGACTTAGGCCTTGTTTAGACGCGTTTAGTATCGGTGTTTGTTATTTGTGTATTGTTTGGGTGATTTCGGGAACACATATGTTAAGTATTTTCATGACTACGCCTGGCCACCGTAGTGATAAAAATATGATACATATGTGAGATTGGAATCATTTAGGCTGTACATGGATGATAAACTCTAGGGTGTTTAGTGTAAGATAGACATGTCATTCATGCATCGAATATGTATATGATTTTGTTTAATAGTGTGAATTGTTAAATTTCAGTTAGTAGAAAAGATGGCGAGTATCCGAAATAAGGAGGTGTTAAGGACGACCTCCTCTCGCCATAATGATGATGATAGTGATTCAAATGATGAAGGGAATTCTAGTAGCGTCAAGACAATACCTCTACCGGAAAATTTTAACCCTAAAAGTTTCACGAAAGATGAGTTGAAAGAATTGGATCTTTTGGTGACCGATAGGGTAGGAAGGGCTATTGAGAAGACCATGCCCTATTATGTTAAACAAACCACCGAGAATGTGCAAAAGATGTTTAAAGAGGAGATAGAAAAGCTTAAGAAGAGTGGAGAGTTATTGAATGATCCGAATGCTAGACCCGGAGTAGTGAAAGAGAAGTCTACCTATCGTGATTTCACTGCTTGTGCTCCACCCACATTTACGGGGACTCTCGATCCGTTAAAGAGTTCTCGATGGATTACCGATATAGAAGGGGCTTTTCGTACAAGTCGTTGTGTAGAAGAGGATAAGGTGAACTTTGCTACTAATTACCTTCGTGAACGGGCTAAAGTATGGTGGGAAGGCAAGGCGAACGAGAAAGGTGGTGCTTGGAGAGAATCGTGCACGTGGGATCAATTTAAAGAAGTGTTCATGAAAGAGTATGCTCCTGCGGAGGAAATTGATAAGATAAGAGAAGCTTTCCATTCCCTAGTGCAAACGGATGAAACGGTAAATGAGTTGTGGGTAAAGTTTTGTGACATGGTACAATATTGCCCGGAGTATCTTAACAATGAAAGGCTTAAAGTTGACAAATTCCAAAGAATGCTCAAGGATGAAATTCGTACGATAGTGTCACCGTTCAAGTGCACCGACATGGAGGATCTTCTAAGTAGGGCACGTACTCGTGAAGCGGACTTGGATAGAATGAAAAGCAAAGAGAAGAAGGACTTAAAAAGGAAGCATGATCATCCATCAACATTTAGTAAGCGAGGCAGGTTCGATTTTACAAGAAAGGACAACACGGGAAAGCTACCTCCTAAGTGTAATAGGTGCGGTAAGAACCATGTGGGAGAATGTAAATCCGGGATGAAGGGATGTTATAAGTGTGGGGACACTGGTCATATTAGCAAGGATTGCACCAAGCCTTTGGTAATATGTTACGGGTGCAATGAAGAAGGACATAAGGTAAGTGAATGTCCTAAATCTAATCCTAAGCAAGCGAAGCCGTTCAAGCCGATTAAAGGAGAAAAGGTTGAGGTTCCAAGGCCTACAGCTCGTGTTTATCAGATGAGTACCGAAGAGGCGAAGTCGAGTTCAGATGTTGTCACAGGTATAATTCTCGTTAATTCCAAACCCGCTCGTGTTTTGTACGACTCTGGTGCAAGCGTGTCCTTTGTATCTTATAACTTCAGTAAAGAATTGTCAACCCCGTTAGATGAGCTTCCAATACCTATAGAAGTTGAAATCGCCGATAGTAAAGTAGTAGTCGTGTCGAATGTGTATCGGGATGTAGAAATAGAGATCGATGAGAATGTTTTTAGGATTGATCTAATTCCCATAATGCTTGGAGAGTTTGATATTATTGTTGGCATGGATTGGCTTAGCAACCACAATGCCGCCATTCTATGCAAACAAAAGATTGTTAGAATTGTGAATTCTAGTGGTCGAGAAATGATGATCTATGGTGATAAGAGGAAAGGCGAGTTGAAACTTTGTTCCGTAATGAAGGCTAGAAAATATTTATCACGTGGTTGTCTCGCTTTTATGGCACACGTGGTAGATACGAGTTTCGAGAAGAAAAATATCGACGCTGTTCCGATTGTAAATGAATTCCGTGATGTATTCCCGGAAGATTTGCCGGGTATTCCTCCCGATAGACAAGTTGAGTTCCGTATCGATCTTGTTCCGGGTGCTACTCCTATTGCCAAAACTCCTTATCGTCTTGCTCCGTCCGAAATGAAGGAGTTAATGAGTCAACTCCAAGAGTTACTTGACAAGGGATTTATTCGCCCAAGTAGCTCACCATGGGGAGCTCCGATCTTGTTTGTTAAAAAGAAAGACGGTAGTATGCGGATGTGCATTGATTACCGTGAATTGAACAAAGTCACGGTGAAAAATGTATACCCGTTACCAAGAATTGACGATTTGTTTGATCAACTTCAAGGTGCGAAGTGGTTTTCAAAGATTGATCTCCGTTCGGGTTATCACCAATTAAAGGTTAGGGAGGAAGATATTCCTAAGACGGCCTTTAGGACCCGATATGGACATTACGAGTTTACGGTTATGCCTTTTGGTCTCACGAATGCGCCTGCGGTTTTCATGGATCTCATGAACCGTGTATGTAGACCGATGTTGGATAAATTCGTTATAGTGTTCATTGATGATATCCTTATCTATTCTAAGAGTAAGGAAGAACATGAAGTGCATCTTCGAGAAATCCTTGAAACGTTGAGGAAAGAAAGATTGTATGCTAAATTTTCGAAATGTGAATTCTGGTTGCAAGAAGTTCAGTTCCTTGGTCATGTTATTAATCCTGATGGTATAAAAGTTGATCCGTCTAAAGTTGAGGCCGTGATGAATTGGCAAGCGCCGAAGAACGTTGGTGAAATTCGAAGTTTTCTAGGACTCGCAGGTTATTACCGACGGTTTATTCAAGACTTCTCCAAAATTTCATCTTCGTTAACTGAACTCACCAAGAAGAATGTTCCTTTTGTGTGGGGCGAGAAGCAAGAAGAAGCCTTCCGTACTTTACGAAAGAGGTTGTGTGAAGCACCGATCTTAGTGTTACCAGAGGGAACTGAAGACATGGTGGTCTATAGTGATGCATCTTATTCCGGTCTTGGATGTGTTCTTATGCAAAGGGGTAAAGTGATCGCTTACGCGTCAAGACAACTAAAGAAGCACGAAGAGAAATATCCGACTCATGATCTTGAATTTGCGGCCGTAGTCTTTGCTTTGAAGATTTGGAGGCATTATCTATATGGTGTGAGGTTCATAATTTACACCGATCATAGAAGTCTTCAGTATTTCCTTGATAAGAAAGATCCAAATATGAGGCAACGTAGGTGGCTAGACTTGCTAAAGGATTATGATTGTGAAATTCGCTACCATCCGGGTAAGGCGAATGTCGTAGCAGATGCGCTAAGTCGTCAGGGCCGAAGTGATGTTACACGGATTCACTCTTTGAGAATGATTATTACATCCGATCTTTTTGACAGAATTAAGTTAGCTCAGGAGGAAGCGCTAAAAGAAGAGAATCAAGAGAAAGAACGTATCACTTCTCACATTCCTCATCTTGAAGAAGACAGTCGAGGGATTAAGACACGATATGGAAGAGTTTATATTCCTTTTCGAAGCAACATTAAAGAATTACTCATGGAAGAAGCCCATAAGTCTAAGTATTCTATTCATCCGGGAGCTACAAAAATGTACCTTGATTTGAAAAGAAACTATTGGTGGCCGGGTATGAAAAGAGATTGCGTGAAGTATGTGGAAAGATGTTTAACTTGTTTGAAAGTGAAAGCCGAACACCAAAAGCCATATGGAAAAGTCCAACCCTTAGACATTCCAGTTTGGAAGTGGGAGAAGATTACTATGGATTTTATCACGAAATTGCCAAAGACGAAAAAGAAGAATGATACCATTTGGGTAGTAGTCGATCGTTTGACTAAGAGTGCGCATTTTATTCCAATTAGGGAGAATATGCCTGTTCATAAGTTAGCAAAGGTCTATGTTAATGAGATAGTCGCGCGTCATGGGGTACCTATTTCCATAGTTTCTGATAGAGATGGGCGGTTCACTTCAAATTTTTGGCAAGATTTCCAAGAAGAGTTAGGTACGAAACTTCATATGAGCACGGCTTTTCATCCTCAAACCGATGGGCAGAGCGAGAGGACGATTCAAACTTTAGAAGATATGCTTCGAGCTTGCATGATTGATTTTGGAGGAAATTGGGACGACCATTTACCCCTAGTTGAGTTTGCCTACAATAATAGTTATCACGCTAGTATAGGTATGCCCCCCTATGAGATGCTATATGGAAGAAAGTGTAGGACGCCAGTATGTTGGGAAGAAGTGGGAAGGAGAGAATTGGCTAGCACGGATATAGTGTTGGCGACGACGGAAAAGGTTGAGATGATTCGAGCAAGACTTAAGGCGGCACAAGATAGATGGAAAAGTTATGCTGATAATCGAAGAAGGCCAATAGAATTCGAGGTAGGTGATATGGTTATGCTAAAAGTTTCTCCGTGGAAGGGCGTTTTTAGGTTTAAAAACAAAGGGAAATTAAGTCCACGGTTTATAGGGCCATTTAAAATCTTGAAACGTGTTGGCGAGGTAGCGTATGTGTTAGAATTGCCCGAAGAAATGAGAGGTATTCATAATACCTTCCATGTGTCATACTTGAGGAAATGTTTAGCGGATGAGGCTAGTGTGGTCACTTTAGATGATATCGAAATTGATCCGGAGTTGATTTCACAAAAGGATGAGCCGGAAGCGATTTTAGGAAGGAAAGTGAGGCAACTTCGAAACAAAGAAATTCCATTAGTGAAAGTGCAATGGAGGCATCGTAAAGGTACGAGCATTAGATGGGAGCTAGAGGAGAAGATGAGGAATGAGTATCCTCATTTATTCCAAGCGTAGATTTCGAGGACGAAATCTTATTTTAAGGAGGGGAGAATTGTTACACCCGTATTCCGGTAAGGTACTAGTTATGTAAATATTAAATGTTGTATATTATAAGTTTGTGATATTAGCTAGTTAAATAATAAATGAGAGGGCATATTGGGAAGAATAGAACTAGAAGGGCTAATATTGCCATTTGGGCAAAGTTTAATTAATAAATATTGGTGCCTAGATAATGTTAGAAAAGTCCAGGAGTTTCTTGTGTTATCCCTTGTGAAGATCGGTCCATAAGGAGAAAATAGGAGGGAAGAGCAAAATTATAGTTGAGCCTAAATCTCCCATTGTGAAGTGATCAAAGAAGCTTTGGGAACCTTTAATTGTTGTATTTCCATCAAGTAAGTGACTTCCCCAAATTATGAAATTAGGGTTCATGACTAGTAATTGGTCATATTGATCAATGTTGATAAATTCATGATTAGCTAGTTAATTAGACTCTAAATTGAGGTGATTGTGTTATAGGAAGCAAGTAAGAAGTGGGAAGCCATTGTTAGTGTGATTGAGCCTAAGGATTGAGGTAAGTACATTGGTTATAACATGTCTTGTTTAGCTTTATCATATTTTGGTATGATAATGTTCATTGTGTTAGCTTTATCATGTCGGTTTACATGATAATGGTGAAGTATAGGGTATAGGGTGCGTTAGCTAGTATGGATCCATTCTAGAGGTAGCTTAGTTAGTCGTTGGGCTAACTATGGGATGAGGTTCAACCTTATGGGTTGATCGTGTTTAGGTCGACTATGTCGATGCGAGGTAAGTGCCCCTATATCGCTAGCTTAACTAGTGGTTAGACTAGTTATGGATATATGTGATGTTTAGCTTGTTATGCCATGTACTTACTAAGCGTTTCGCTTACGTGTTTAGTTGTGATGTTTTCTTGGTAGGTATTGAAGAATCGAGCAAAGGTAAGGAGAAGATGTAATGTGATTATGTAGTAGAAGACCATTCTCTTTTGGACCAAGCATATTGAAGTTGGAAGCCCCAAGTGTCTTTTGTGTTGTGGGTACACTTCTTTTATATGGTCATTTTGTTAGTTCATGGTCTTGTGTTCATATGGTTTCCAAGTTAGAACTTGTAGTGTAAAGGTATGCATTAAAGGGTGTTTGGTAAAAGCACGTTTCTACCCATTTTGAGAAGTTAACGGGTCATGTATGCTTGAAACATTCTTGATATGTTAAGTTAATGGTTATGATCAAGTTATTTGTGTTTTGGAAGTAGTATAAATGGTTTTGTAGTGTATGGGTCATTGGGTGTATTTATGCATAACCCGTCCGATTTTGGAAATACTATTTCGGTTGGTCAAACGGGTAAAGTTTTTGCATGAAATTAAGAGTTTGGACATATTTGAGTATTCTGGAAAGTTTCGTCAAGTTTCGAGTCCGGGAGGTCGGGTTTCCAGCCGGGGCTGTTGACATTGCATTTTTGAGACAGTAGGGTCTGTCCAGAATTCTGTGGTGCAGGGCAGATACGGCGCATCTCTGGTAGGGATGCGGCGCAACGTAGCCATTTTCTTGTAATTTCAGTCTCAGCGGGTCGACGCGGCGTATCTAATTCAATAGATGCGGCGTATCTGAGTTTAGAACAATACGGCGTATCATTTTATTTTGATACGGCGCATTGTCTCTCAGCCAGTGATGCGGCGTATCCCTAAAAATGGATGCGGCGTATCTTGGTCTCAGAAGGTTTGTCTGTTTGTTTTATACAAGTTGTGTGAAAGGTTTTGAAGGGTCTTTGTGTAGGTGTTCTTGCAAGTGTGTTCAAAATGTTAAAAGACATATGTTATAGTCATGAAATGAAGAAATTTTATGAGTTTCTTTTCAATCATTCGTTTCCGCGTATAAAGTCAATATTTCTGGTAATAGTGGTCACGGGGCGTTACACAACATCCAAAGGTGCATAATAAGCTGTATAAAATTGTTCGAGCAAAAAACATAATCTACTCAAACAAAACCATAACGTAAGAATGTTGCAGCAATCACTATCAAACCAATCATGTAAACACATAAACTTTACACCTTTATAACATTCTTGAACAATATTTGGGCAAAATCAGCTAAAAACACTAAACCCTACATCAAAGATTCACAATTTCGTTTATCTTGGTACCAACAAAATCTTACAAAATATACATAAATACCACAAAAAAACAATGATCCCACTCAACAAAGAAAGTGGAGTTCTTGAACCCTCACGCTATCTCCTGTGCCCATTATTAATATAATACAATGTCAAGTAAAAAAATAACCACAAATATATCAATATAATGTGTCACATAGCTAATTAAAATCTTTAAATAAAATTATAAAAATTAGGTGAATTAGTTTACCGTCATCTATGAAATTGGCCTTTAATTTTTTGAATTCATCCATCACACATTCACGGTATAATAGAATCTTCAAAACCACCGTGCTTTAATTTTTTGCATTAAGAATGTCGTGGGTTTTACTAATAATTAGATTTGGAGAGCTGTTCTTGTTCTATTTTAAGAATGTAGTTTATGTGTGTCGATGATTGTGTGTGGATTAATAATAAGGCATTGAGTTTGATTGATGGAGGAGAAATTTGAGATTTTTAGGGGGAATATACTAAATTTTAAGTTTCAGCCCAAAACTTTTAGAAACTTGCTCCGCCGTTTTTAAGGTTTTTTTTTTTTTTTTTTTTTTTTTTTTTTTTTTTTTTTTTTTTGACACATATATTTTGTAAGTTGTTTTCAATGATCACAAATCAAATTCGTTTTTTTAATAAAATATGGCTAAATTTGGAAGTATTTAGGGTTTTCTTATTCAATATATATATTTTTTTAATTTTTTAATAATAATTTGGTTATTACTTAATAAGGTATGATTTGATTTTTTTGAAATGAAAAAGTCTCCACTAAAGGTTTTGCTTTATTATATAAAAAAAGATGTGAGTAAAATGATACTCCCTCCGTCCCATAATAAGTGTCCACTTTCTAAATGCACAAAGTTTTAGGAAATTCCACTAACTACACTATCCACCAATCAAATATCACTATTACCCACTAAAGTCTCTTCTCATTGGTTGAAAATATTCCCTGGACACTTAATTTGGGACATCCCAAGATTCCATTATGGACACTTAATATGGGACGGAGGTAGTATAAGGTAGTCATTTTCTGACAAGGACATAAAATTTGACAATATGTATAATGTGACACATTTACTGATGTATGCTAACATCGATTTGAATACCAAATATATTTTTCTACATTAATCTAACATATGTAGGGAAATTATAAAATTTACTAAAATTAGTATACAATTATCTTTTTGAGAAATTATAATAAGGCAATAACAACAAGGATGCCTCATTACACTTGTAAATTGAAGAGAAATTGCACGTAAACTTCAATTACATAACTCATATATGTTTAATATATAACGTATTTGTATATAAGACTAAGAAAAATGTGGCTCCTTTTAAGTGGAAGCCCGGTGCGACAACACCACTTGCACACTCCTTGAGGTTCAGTTTATTTGGTCCCTTTTGAATAACATTTGACAGATCAATTTTTGATGGTTACTTTAAAAGGACATTTTCTTTGTGGGATTAAGTTTAAAGTTGGGTTTATATGGTTTATGGTTTATAGAGGTTTAAAATTAACGTAATAACTATATGTGAGTAGTATTTTATAGTGTAAAATTTCAATAACCATTAAAAAGCAAAAAAAAGTTTTTGGAAGAGTTTCATATCGTATCTTTCTAACTTTATTAAACGACTAAATGGAGCTCGTTGTGAGGATGTAACTATTTTTGTTTAGCGATTAACCATTCAAAAAATGTTTACATAAAAAGGAAGGTAAAATATGGATTTTTCAATCAAATATTGATGGTTAATTGGACAAAAGTTTTACATTGTTGTTAAACGTTAATATTTGACTCTTTAGATTAATTTTGTGTGTATGTGTAGTTGAGCAAATATTGATGGTTAATTGGACAAAAGTTTTACATTGTTGTTGAACGTTAATATTTGATTCTTTAGATTAATTTTGTGTGTTTGTGTAGTTGTGCAAATTGCTATGTCGCTCGAGCTTTTTCGTGCATATTTTATATGTTTTTGAGTGGTTATCCGGTTTTTGTTTGCAGCGGAGATGTACCCGTCAGATGCTACACGAGCAAAGCTGTCAAGAGACCTAGGGTTAACTGATCGGTATTTGCAAATGTGGTTTTGTCAAAGACGGTTGAGAGATAAAAAGGAAGCGACTATCAATCCAGATCCATCTAACAATTGAGATATTAAAAATGCTATTTTAGAATAAGCACTCCAAATAAATGAAATCACATAAATTCAAACTTCGATATTTGTTGCAGTTGCCGCATAGACACAAAGTTGAATTCTATGTTAATTAAGTCATCCGTGTTTTTTTAGGTTTGATTTGTTGGAACATTACTAATAAAGTTTTGTTGTATTTTTATAGTGACCCACGAAATGGATATTAGTGACAGTAGGCATCAATGAGTGAACCATCGCGACTGTTTGAATCGGTTTCAGTTAGCGACGGTTATTCTGTTGCTGGGTCGTCGCTAATAGCAGTTATTTGTGAACCATTGTGACTGTTACGAAAAGAGGTGTCTCTATGGCCATTTGAAGGGGTATTGCGACTGTTTTGAAGGGTTACCATGTGCCTATATATAATCATCAAAAAGACAAGTTTCATACTTGATTTGATTGTTGTATCCTCTAAACATATCAGCCATCTCCATCATGAAAAGATATCAGATTCGCTAGATTCAAGTTTCATACTTGATTTGATTGTTGTATCCTCTAAACAGTTCGTACTAGATAAGACGAATTTCTGTTTAAGGACACTGCTAATCGCAGGCCTCAATCTATTGTTGTAATCTTACGATTCTATACAAAACAATTTGTATTACGTTTATAAATTTCCTAACATGGTTTGCATCTGTAGTTACTGTCAAGTGAATTATTTGAATGCATCAATAAACATATTCTTCATTTCAGAATATAGGTTGTTGGAATTATAATATCATGACAAGCATATAAATAACAAAAACATCAAAGTACAATAGCGGAAGCAATTAGGATACATACAACACATAATAATTAACCAAAACATAAAGTAAACATACCTTAGTGATTCTAGCCCGAACAAGAATCAATTGAGCAATATGAATGAAGAACCCTAATTAGGGTTATTAGGATTATAAGAATTGCCCCTTACCAAGTTTTGCAATTCAATCCAAGATATAATCAATGATGTGATTATACCACGTTTTTGTACACACGCACTAAACCGAACTAGCAATATGCAAGTTATTTTAATCACAAAATTAAAACCAAAACTATTTTGCTTTAACAAAAAAATTGGCAAACCCTTGGAGGGGGTATGAACCGATCGACTAGAATGAATAAGGAGAAGAAAAAACTTTAGGTTTAGCTAGTGCACAAGAGGGTAACCAAAAACTAAAACCTTGAGTTTGTTTATATAGTGCAATAGCTTAGAGCCCAAGTTGGAGTAGGATTAGGAATCCTAAACTCCTAACCGATCGGCACCCTTATGTGGAGGTGATTCCGGATCTTTCTTGGCTACTAATTTACACTATAGTCCTTTCCTTATTTTATTTAACGACCGTTAGTCACTTCCGTTAAATACTAACGTCCGTTATCTCATTTGTGATAATTAATAATCAAATATAACATTTTACATTTAATTATTAATAATTAGTTCTCATACGTAATGTGTGCAATCCCGTGATCTCGAGTTCGATCCTAACACACGACTACTATTTTATGTCTATAAAACTAACAGCTCCCACTTAGACATAAATCATAATAGTTGTGATCACATCGGTTAGCGTCTTGCAACACGCCGATGCCTCTAGTACAACTCGAGTAGGTCTCCTGGAAAAACCTTTAATGATTCATCATTATTATTATCCTTTTGTTACTAATACTACAATAAATAAAGATATGGATATTATCTTAATTCAAAATTCTGTTTCTCGTTGTTTATGATTGAGCAAGATCACCAAATCTTCTGAACATATTCAGGGGAGATCTTGGGCACGGCCATGCAAATATCTTGTCAACCCTACGAGGGGCCCAGCAGTATTAAACTCCAAAATTAAATTTGGAGTAACAAATTCTATCTTGACTACAAGCATAACCTATGAACTTTGCAACAATTCCGAAAACAATCCTTATGACTACCAGTTACATATAGCGTTAAATTGTTCCACAGAATGCACTACATTCACAACAGTTATCTGGTATCTCAAGTCTGAGGATAACTATTTCATGACATACTTAGAAATATCCATAAGTAATATCATGTAGTTGGGATAAGTCATATATTCAATTCATCGAATATTGATCCGCTGCAAAAGTGATATATAAATATTATGCAGACGACGGATACGTGTGAATAAAGACAAATTAACCCTTTAGGAAAAAGGCTAACTTGTAAAAACACACGTTGTGATATGTGTGATACCAGGTAAGTGATTATCCGGGTCGTGTCCCAGCGAGGAAGGAACGGACAATCGTTAAAGGTTTGGATTAGAGTGACTGATGAGTGGGATAAGGAATTTTTGCTTTTTTAATTCTTATTTAACAAATGAGAAACAAATTCTCACGGGAAAATTAATATTAACACAACAAATTATATTAAAAACACGTTACGAGAATTATGAAAACGCGATTAAAAAGTGAAATATTAGGAAATCTAATCTTACAAGAGCAAAATTATTTTTCTTAAATCCTAAATAATAAAATAAAATTTTAGAAAAAATATTTATATTTTTTTGACTTTTATATTTTTTATTATGAATTAAAAACAGTTTTAAAAAGAAAATAAGATAATAAATAATAAAACTATTCCAAAAATTCTGAAATTTTTTCTAAAAATACTTTAAGTATAAACAGTCCTAGGAAAAATAAAATGAAGATACCAGCTTATTCTAATAAGCTGTAATAAGCTAGAAAGCTACGGATGGCTTATATTGAAAAGTGGTTAAATAGATAAGTGTGCAAGAGAATAATGAAAAAGACCCAAGGGCGCAGTGGTAGTGTGTGTGGTGTTGTGTACTAGCAGACCTGGGTTCGAATCCCAGGTAATGCTTTTTTGCTTTTTATTTTATTTTTTGGTTTTTATGAAAGAAACACAATAAGCACAACACAATAAGTAAATTTTATAATTACCACTATTTATGAAAATCACAAATAAGCCCAGAAATAAGTCAAGGTTGCTGATCAGTGGGCTTAACAAAGAAATATCCCAAGCTTAGGCTCAAAAGATTGAACAAGCTATGAAATAAGCTAATGTGAATTGAAAATGAGTTAAGTGGATGAAAATAAGCTAAACTGAAAATGAAAATGCCACAATAATACAGAAATAAGCAATTAACAAGCACAAAATAAGCTCAAAAACCACTAATGGCTGCTGATCTTCTTATGGTGCAGGGCAGATTTAGGACTTTTTGAGCTATCTAAAAGCTATTAAGAAAAATTCTAAAAAATATAGAAAAATATAAAATAAGTAGATTAGCAGCTAGATTTTAACTGTGCAAAAGATTATTTAATTAAAATCTAATTGAGTAAGTTAAAAATCAAAGAAAATCTTGAAAAACCTGAAATTCTAATATTTGCCTAAGTGTATACTGATAGCTTAGTGTATGTTGAGCTTAGTGTATACTGAGCTGAACAATCAACTTTTAAGCTTGTTTTTAAGCTATAGTAAGCTAGAGAAAGGGTCTGGATTAGGAAATAAGCAAAGAACACCTGGAAAATTATCTAGAAACCAAAAATCAAGAGCTGATTAACACAAATAAGCACTAAAAACTTGGTTTGAAAAAGTGTGCAGACTGCTAAGATGGTTCTGTGTGCAGACAAGACCAAAATTGGTCAAAACTAATTGGGGCTTAACCAACTATTGTAATTAAACTAAATAGACTTAAAGGACCTCAGAAATGCCAAAATTAAGGTCCAAAAGAGCTAGAGCTTATGGGAAGCTAATTTGATCAGTTGAGGTTCTAAGGGTGTCACATTCCACTCAAAACTTCAAAATGGGTCAAAACAGCTTAAAGGCTTATACTAACACTTAATAAACACTACAATAATTAAGATTAAAAGTGGGAAACTTGCATATGAACAGTGATCAACTAATTTGACCCATTCAACCCAATAATGCCAAACAGCCCTTTAAAGGGTCTGTCTTGGATTTTTCAAATGAAACAGACTATTTTAAGCTAGGTTTTGATTTCTAGGATGACTACTAGGTATAATAAGCTTTAAATAGTAACTGAGAATGGAAATTAAGCAGTTTAATAAGCTATTATATATAAGAGCTATTTTTGGCTTTTTTAAGGTTTTTAAAGAAAAATTAAGTCTAGGGTATTTAAAACTGATAAAACTGATAAGAAACAATTATGAACTACAAATAAGCATAATAGTACTAAAATAAGCTATAATTAAGCACTTGAACAATAACTTAGAAAATAATGCAAAAAAAAATAAATAGAAATTGCTTACAACTGAATTAGGCAATGAAGCAAAGAAAACTGATCAGAACTAAACTTGGTTTGTCACTTACCAAGCTTAAACACCATTCCAGCTTAATCACTCCAGCTTAATTCCACCAGCTTGCTCATTTGGCTTATTCTTTGAATTTGTTGACTTTTCTGGTTTTTCACGGGATAGAACTGAATTAAACTAGAATAGGCTCACACCAAGCTATATTAAGCTTGTATGAGCTTATTCAAACAGTAAATAAGCTTTTTAATTAACACTTTAACTTAATTCGAATTTAAACATGAAACTTGAAAAACTTGGAATTTCATTGACTTTGAAAATTAGTACAATACAGAAGTAATTAAGAACAAATGACTTGAAACAAACTTGAAATGAGAATCCAAACTTAAATTTAAACTGGAAACAAGCATTAAATAAATTTACACTACGAATGGTCTAAAACATGTGACAATGTCTTCTGTGTATCTTCTTTTCTTTAAATAGACATCCACTTAGCTTTTTCTCTTTCTTCTGATCAAATCCCACCATAGAAATAGCCTTAATTCAATCTAGCCGTCCATTTAGCTTTTTGGCGGGAAATGTAGTCAAGTGGGTCTGATAACTTGTGGGGGGAAAGAGTGCATTAAATGCACTTGGCTTGTTAGGTGGAGTGTAGAGGAGGAGGGGGTGGAGGGTGTCAGGATAAGGCGGTGGGTTGAGGTGGTATGGTTTTGGAAATGGTGGGTTGAGCGGTTTAGGCGGGCAAGTGGGAAGAAGAAGAGTTTGACCTGGTCAAACTCTGGTATTAGCTTAGGGATAAAACAGGTCGGGTTATTTGAGGTTGGGCTGGGTTTATTAGTGTGTAGGTTGGGTGATGGTTTCTGGATGGGTTGGGTTTTTATTTGTAGCTGGGTTTAATTTTAGGATTTAGTTTGATCCGGTTTTTTGTAGATTTAATCACAAGGACCAAATTGTAATTTAGGAAACTTCAAGGACCAAACTTGTATTTTCTGAAAATTATCTCCAAGGGTTATTCTTGACAAGTAGAGCAATTTCCCGGACCAAACTTATAAATTTCTTCCCCGTCCTCGGCTTTTCACGCTTTTCCAATCTTGTGCTCGGTTTTGTCTGTTTTTGCCCTGTTTTTGATCCTTTTGTACCTGAAACACATAAAAACACAAACCAAGGATATTTGCAGTATAATATGGTCTATTTGGGTGTTTTTGGTTATTTTTGTGTCTTAAATGGGTATAAAATGATGAGTATTTACACACTCATCAATCCCCCACACTAAGCTATTGCTAGTCCCTAGCAATCCGATCATATGAAGTAATGAAAGGATCAAAAGAATACCAAGTATAGCCCGTTTTGATTTTTACATAATGCAAGAAATTTAAACTTAGAACAAAATATATAACACGCTTGATTTCCAAAAATGGTATCACGGAACAGGATTCACACAAACTGGGTGTCTCCAGGGAATTAAAATTGTCATCCTCTTTTTGATACTCCCAACTAAGCTTAAACTCAATGTGCAAATGCTTTTGTAAAATGCTAACACTACTTATATCAATAATCTATGTAAGTCGAAACTTAACTTTTCACTCCCGCATATATTTAAGTTTAGGTGACAGTGCTTATATTCAAAATTTTGATAACAAAAATCGACGTTTTTATAAAACTTTGACTAATACTAGCTGAAAGATAGATTTAAAATTCACAACAAGCAAGCTTCAAAATTTATTGCATTTTGCAATATCATTCCATTTTATTCTATTTTTATCTTTTTTCATTTTTTCAATTTTTTTATCATCAATTTTTTTTTTTTTTTTTTTTTTTTTTTTTTTTTTTTTATTCATAACTTTGTGCAATATAAACTAACGGAGTTTCACGGGAACCAAGACCTTAAACCTTCCTGGAATAGAGGATCAAAGGGCCGTTACAACGGAGAGTTCCAAGACCTTAACGCCTTTCAGAATTAAGGGTTCAAGGGCTGGTGTAAGAGGGTAGCCAAGACCTAAACGCCTTCCGGAAATAAGGATCCAATGATCGATCTTGAACCTTAGCTTTTGCACATTTATTTATTACTTAACTTTTACATTTATTATGACATATGCTTGTTCTGAAATTTAAATAAAGCTTTGAACTAGTATTTTTCAAAATCGTAAAGAAAAATGATTTTGTGTGTTCAAATTTTTGAAAAATAAGCACCAATTAAGTCAGATTAGTTATCTCCTGGGAGGAAAAGCCATAGATTACTTATATAAGCTCTAAAGAAAACCATTATTCTACGCTTAGCATTTTCATTTGCACATATTGTAAAACCTTAGTCTAATCGTTAAGGAAGCAGCCAGATCAATACTCTGGTAGAGTCAGGATTCCCTTTGTTCTAACCTAATCAAGACTAAACACTTATTCTTTTTTATTGCAATTTCTTATTTAAAAACAAAAAAGATTAAAATTTTGGCCAAAACGGGGGTACTAGGGCACTAGAAGGTACAATGTGACAAAATTCGAGAGAATTCCCCCCACACTTAGAATTGAATATTGCCCTCAATATTCAAAGTACCGGCTATTATGCCGACACTTAGAACGTAAAAAGGTAAGACTAATAGCCAAGTGTGTGAAAGAAATCTCTATTTTCACAAACAGGATTAAAAAGATATCCCTAGATAATCGTTAGCAAAAGGATAGGATATTGGGCGGCTGGATTGAAAACAGGCGCGGCAATCATCACAATCCAAGGGAAACCTGCAAACAACATACATAACAAAGCACAGTAGAGGAATCCCCCCACACTTAGTGTCATAAAATAGAAAGAAGTCAGAAACATGGGTTGTCACCCATGTGGTGCTAATGTTTTTGTTAACCGAGTCACTAGCTTGACTCGACCCCGAATTCATTGGTTCATGGGGGAGCAAGTGGAAGAAACCATCTCCATCGGACTTTCATTCAATGTGTTTGGATTAACATTGAATTTCTTGAAAGTTCCACTCCGATGAGATACATCCGGCTCAAAAGAATGATAAATGGAGATGCCGGGGTCAAAAATTTTGTTCTCATTCCCAAACGAGTGAGGGAAAGGACAAGCTACCTTATAAGCACAGAAAGGTAGAAAAACTCGAACGACATATGTGAAGTCAATATAATGGTGATCCTCAACGGGAAATGTCACATATGTCGGAGAAAGATCAATATCGGGATTAAGAGTTGAGGTCACATCATCAAGTTTATGAATAATAGAGTCCTTGACCTCATCGTTTTCTAACTCTTCATCAAAGAGAGGATTTATTTTGTTAGAAAAGTACTCATCGTCAAATTCAAAAAGAGAATTCGAATAGACTTTGAAACTTTCATTTTGAACGTCCTCATCAGAAAGTGATTCATCATCACTAGAGGAAAAATCATCATTGGAATTGAAAAGGGGATTAGAGAAAATCCCGAAAAATTCATCGTTTGAATTGAAAAGAGGGTTAGAAAATGTCCCGAAAAAATCATCAGTAGTGTCAAGAGGTTGATCACTACGAAAAGAACAATCACTTTCACTGTCGGAAATATCCTCAGACTCACTTGGGATTGGGATAAGGTTCTCAGCACTAGACTTTATGAATTCGTCCGATTCCTTTTCAGGAATAGTGCTAATATGCTCATCCCCCATAATAAGAGAGTCCCCGGAGTCCAAAGTTGGAAAGAATGATGTGTTTGCAATAGACTGAGGGAGTTGAGAAATGATATCGCTCAAAGGAATAGCACTCTCCTCGTCATCCTCCTCATCAATATTGCTAGCATAAATGGTTTTAATACGTTCCATTTGCTCGTCTGCTAGCAATTCTGCAATAGTTTTGTCTTCCTGTCTTTTCTGGACAGGTGTGATTGCAGCTGACGAATTCTCGTAAACTCCCTACATAGAATCTTCATCATCGTCTTCGTAAATGAAAGTTTGACGATATCTGGAACTTATTCTAGCTGTTTGTTCTTCAGCTAGAAGTTCTCCAATAGTTTTCTGATGAGGATCTTCTTAGGGAGGTTTAACAGCCAAATTTTTAAGTTTATCTCGCACATCTTGAAGTTTTTGGAATACATCTTCGAAAGATTCTTCAAGAGGTAGCTGAGGCTGAGTTTGAATCGTTTGATGCTGTGGAGGCTGGTCGTGATAAGAATGATCATAATTGTCACAAGGGCCATGCTCATAGACAAGCGGGGTCCTCGTTTGGCAATCGGATTCATAATGCGAACCTCCACAGAATTCACAACAGTAAAACTGTTGTGACTGACTCGGAGAATCATATGGATATTGGTCATTACCAAAGTTTTGATTACATGGAACTTGCTCGTTGACAAGCGGGTTCCTTGTTTGACAGTCAAAACCTTGGTGTGGACCTCCACAATACTGGCTAATATCATTTGGCACATTTTGAAATGATGTGTCATCGAAGTTTTGATAGCACGGTTCTTGCCAAAATGAATTTTGAGGAGGGTTGAAATCGTTTTGAAAATCTGGATAAGTAAGCGTATTTTCGATTTCAAAAGTGCAACACGTGCAAAGTCCATGAGTAAACCCACATCCTTTGCAAAAACATCATTCACAAAGTGAATCATCCCCCAACGGATCTCTACAAATAAGGCAATTTTGCAAATAGAGTGAAGATGGCTGGGGTTGTGGAGGGTGTTCGAAAAAACTTTTGAGGGAATTAATGATGGAATTAAGCTCTCTTTTGAGGGCTACTTCACACCAATAACAAGATCCTCTTGGGTTGTGATTTCCACACCGCTCACACTTACACTTGGAACAACGATGATTATCACCCACTGGACCTTTACAATCAAAACAGTGATAGCCCAGTGACGACATGAGAATTAAATGCTAAGGAGGGTTAAGAAGATAGAATCAAATGGTTTAAGAGGATGAGAAAAAATATTTTTGGGTTTTTTGGTTTTTCAATTTTTTTTTTTTTGGATTTTTGGAAAAAACTTAAACCTTAAATCAAATAATTCAATTAAAACAAGATCGAAGCAAAACACAAGGAACTTAAAACCTTAAATCAACAAGCGTACGGTAGCTCTCTGACTGAAAAACGCACAGAGTGGCGGAGAAGCAAAGGTAGGCAATAAATGTTCCTTAAAAACCCGCTTCTTTCGGTTCGACAATTTAATGTCAAACCTCCTGAAACCTCCGTTAGAGTTTGTTTATCAATCAAAGGTGAGCCGAATTCGCAAGCGACACAAAGGCAAGTTTTAATCTGATGTTTGGGAACTTATTATGATAATACCCAAGTTGAGGAATATTATATTAATTTTGCTTTTATCTTTTTACTTATTAAAAAAGGAAAATGTTTTAGGGTTTTTTATATGATATTATATATATATAAGAAAAGGAAAATATTTTTGTATTTTATATGGGTTTATGAAAGTGGAAACTTCTGAAAGAAGGATCTCAAGTCACTAATCGTTTTAAATCTCAATGATATTGTCGCAACACAACCTCCCCGGCAGTGGCGCCAAAATTTGATCCGCTGCAAAAGTGATATATAAATATTATGCAGACGACGGATACGTGTGAATAAAGACAAATTAACCCTTTAGGAAAAAGGCTAACTTGCAAAAACTCACGTTGTGACATGTGTGATACCAGGTAAGTGATTACCCGGGTCGTGTCCCAGCGAGGAAGGAATGGACAATCGTTAAAGGTTTGCATTAGAGTGACTGATGAGTGGGATAAGGAATTTTTTCTTTTTTAATTCTAATTTAACAAATGAGAAACAAATTCTCACGGGAAAATTAATATTAACACAACAAATTATATTAAAAACGCGTTACGGGAATTATAAAAACGCGATTAAAAAGTGAAATATTAGGAAATCTAATCTTACAAGAACAAAATTATTTTTATAAAATCCTAAATAATAAAAGAAAATTTTAGAAAAAAGATTTATATTTTTTTGAATTTTATATTTTTTTATTATGAATTAAAAACAGTTTTAAAAAGAAAAATAGATAATAAATACTAAAACTATTCCAAAAATTCTGAATTTTTTTCTAAAAATACTTTAAGTATAAACAGTCCTAGGAAAAATAAAATGAAGATACCAGCTTATTCTAATAAGCTGTAATAAGCTAGAAAGCTACGGATGGCTTATATTGAAAAGTGGTTAAATAGATAAGTGTGCAAGAGAATAATGAAAAAGACCCAAGGGCGCAGTGGTAGTGTGTGTGGTGTTGTGTGCTAGCAGACCTGGGTTCGAATCCCAGGTAATGCTTTTTTGCTTTTTTTTTATTTTTTGGTTTTTATGAAAGAAACACAATAAGCACAACACAATAAGTAAATTTTATAATTACCACTATTTATGAAAATCACAAATAAGCCCAGAAATAAGTCAAGGTTGCTGATCAGTGGGCTTAACAAAGAAATATCCCAAGCTTAGGCTCAAAAGATTGAACAAGCTATGAAATAAGCTAATGTGAATTGAAAATGAGTTAAGTGGATGGAAATAAGCTAAACTGAAAATGAAAATGCCACAATAATACAGAAATAAGCAATTAACAAGCACAAAATAAGCTCAAAAACCACTAATGGCTGCTGATCTTCTTATGGTGCAAGGCAGATTTAGGACTTTTTGAGCTATCTAAAAGCTATTAAGAAAATTTCTAAAAAATATAGAAGAATATAAAATAAGTAGATTAGCAGCTAGATTTTAACTGTGCAAAAGATTATTTAATTAAAATCTAAATTGAGTAAGTTAAAAATCAAAGAAAATCTTGAAAAACCTGAAATTCTAATATTTGCCTAAGTGTATACTGATAGCTTAGTGTATGCTGAGCTTAGTGTATACTGAGCTGAACAATCAACTTTTAAGCTTGTTTTTAAGCTATAGTAAGCTAGAGAAAGGGTATGGATTAGGAAATAAGCAAAGAACACCTGGCAAATTATCTAGAAACCAAAAATCAAGAGCTGATTAACACAAATAAGCACTAAAAACTTGGTTTGAAAAAGTGTGCAGACTGCTAAGATGGTTCTGTGTGCAGACAAGACCAAAATTGGTCAAAACTAATTGGGGCTTAACCAACTATTGTAATTAAACTAAATAGACTTAAAGGACCTCAGAAATGCCAAAATTAAGGTCCAAAAGAGCTAGAGCTTATGGGAAGCTAATTTGATCAGTTGAGGTTCTAAGGGTGTCACATTCCACTCAAAACTTCAAAATGGGTCAAAACAGCTTAAAGGCTTATACTAACACTTAATAAACACTACAATAATTAAGATTAAAAGTGGGAAACTTGCATATGAACAGTGATCAACTAATTTGACCCATTCAACCCAATAATGCCAAACAGCCCTTTAAAGGGTCTGTCTTGGATTTTTCAAATGAAACAGACTATTTTAAGCTAGGTTTTGATTTCTAGGATGACTACTAGGTATAATAAGCTTTAAATAGTAACTGAGAATGGAAATTAAGCAGTTTAATAAGCTATTATATATAAGAGCTATTTTTGGCTTTTTTAAGGTTTTTAAAGAAAAATTAAGTCTAGGGTATTTAAAACTGATAAAACTGATAAGAAACAATTATGAACTACAAATAAGCATAATAGTACTAAAATAAGCTATAATTAAGCACTTGAACAATAACTTAGAAAATAATGCAAAAAAAATAAATAGAAATTGCTTACAACTGAATTAGGCAATGAAGCAAAGAAAACTGATCAGAACTAAACTTGGTTTGTCACTTACCAAGCTTAAACACCATTCCAGCTTAATCACTCCAGCTTAATTCCACCAGCTTGCTCATTTGGCTTATTCTTTGAATTTGTTGACTTTTCTGGTTTTTCACGGGATAGAACTGAATTAAACTAGAATAGGCTCACACCAAGCTATATTAAGCTTGTATGAGCTTATTCAAACAGTAAATAAGCTTTTTAATTAACACTTTAACTTAATTCGAATTTAAACATGAAACTTGAAAAACTTGGTATTTCATTGACTTTGAAAATTAGTACAATACAGAAGTAATTAAGAACAAATGACTTGAAACAAACTTGAAATGAGAATCCAAACTTAAATTTAAACTGGAAACAAGCATTAAATAAATTTACACTACGAATGGTCTAAAACATGTGACAATGTCTTCTGTGTATCTTCTTTTCTTTAAATAGACATCCACTTAGCTTCTTCTCTTTCTTCTGATCAAATCCCACCATAGAAATATCCTTAATTCAATCTAGCCGTCCATTTAGCTTTTTGGCGGGAAATGTAGTCAAGTGGGTCTGATAACTTGTGGGGGGAAAGAGTGCATTAAATGCACTTGGCTTGTTAGGTAGAGTGTAGAGGAGGAGGGGGTGGAGGGTGTCAGGATAAGGCGGTGGGTTGAGGTGGTATGGTTTTGGAAATGGTGGGTTGAGCGGTTTAGGCGGGCAAGTGGGAAGAAGAAGAGTTTGACCTGGTCAAACTCTGGTATTAGCTTAGGGATAAAACAGGCCGGGTTATTTGAGGTTGGGCTGGGTTTATTAGTGTGTGGGCTGGGTGATGGTTTGTGGATGGGTTGGGTTTTTATTTGTAGCTGGGTTTAATTTTAGGATTTAGTTTGATCCGGTTTTTTTGTAGATTTAATCACAAGGACCAAATTGTAATTTAGGAAACTTCAAGGACCAAACTTGTATTTTCTGAAAATTATCTCCAAGGGTTATTCTTGACAAGTAGAGCAATTTCCCGGACCAAACTCATAAATTTCTTCCCCGCCCTCGGCTTTTCACGCTTTTCCAATCTTGTGCTCGGTTTTGTCTGTTTTTGCCCTGTTTTCGATCCTTTTGTACCTGAAACACATAAAAACACAAACCAAGGATATTTGCAGTATAATATGGTCTATTTGGGTATTTTTGGTTATTTTTGTGTCTTAAATGGGTATAAAATGATGAGTATTTACACACTCATCAAATATCATGTGAATTTGGTATGACAACGCATCAATATACTTTCAAGTATATTATACCAAAACTCATATTTGTCTTAACATAATGATATTCCCATATCATTAACCGACAACGGACATTTAGAATAACTAAATTATTCATGGATTAAAACATGCAAAAATTAGGACAACAATATTAAATAATGAATATAAACATAACCGCTATTTTATTTCATTAATAAATAATAAATGTTTTACATTCCTTTATCCAAATACTAAACACAGTCATGCATGAAACTATTAGCTAACTTAAGTCCAATTCCATTTGACAATTCAGTAAGCTTTTCTTTTGCTAAAGCCTTAGTGAATGGATCAAATAAGTTATCATCTGTGTGAACCTTCAAGAGATTTATTTCACCTTCGCGGACTCGTTCCCGAACATAGTGATACTTCCGTAGAAAATGTCTGGTGCCCTTCATGACTCCAGGTTCATTGGCAAATATGATTGCAGTAGAATTGTCGCAATACATATTAATAGGCAATTCAATTTAAGGCATAACACCAAGCCCTGAAATGAATTTCCTAATCCAGACTGCCTCCATTGCAGCTTCCGAAGCAGCTATGTATTCGGCCTCTGTCGCAGACATCGCAACTGTACTCTGCTTCTTGCTCTTCCAGTCTACTGCTCCTCCATTGATAACAAAGACATAGCCCGTCTGAGACTTCGCTTCATCTTTGTCACATTGCCAGGACGCATCACATAAACCTGTAACATCAAGTTCTGTAGCTGGATTTCCACCCACACCAAGAAACATATCTTTCGTATTCCTAAGATACTTCAGAATATGTTTAACAGCAATCCAATGTTTATCACCTGGATTCTGTTGAAATTGACTGACAATATTTTGAGGAAACGCCACATCTGGCCTTGTGCATCTCACCGCATACATAATAGATCCTACAGCCGAAGCATAAGGAACCTTACTCATGCGTGCCACCTCTGCAGGTGTTGAAGCACAATCCTCACTACTCAAGCCATGTTTCACTTCCATTGGCAAATATCCTTTCTTGGAATTTTGCATATTGAATCTCTTCAATATCTTGTCAATGTAAGCACTTTGACTTTGATGAAGCGAAAAGTGTACCGCTTTTAGGGGGTCATTTAAGCCCTAAATCGTATTTATTTGATCAAATATTGCCCTAAATCGTTCCTTTTGTCATTTTAGGTACTTTGGAGAAGAAATCTGGAAAAGGAAGCATTTTGGACGTTTTTGGAGCATAAAAGTGAAGAAAACGACAAAGTCTCAAAATTATGCTGGAAAGTACCTTTGACGGCGTCAGGGATTGTTCCAGACGGCGTCACGGCTTGGCAAAAAAGGTGGATATGAAAATTACTCATGATAAGCCAGAGAATTTTACAATGGAAAGTCTGACGGCGTCACCCTTTGAAGTGATCAAGGTCGTCACGGTTTAAGCTAAAGAGGGACGGCGTCAAGCTCATTTCTGACGGCGTCAAGCTTTGATAAGCCAGAGCGGATTTTGGAGGTCTAAAGAGGGACGGCGTCAGGAAGGCCATCCGGGAACCCTAGACACGGCGAGGTGACGGCGTCAAGATCTACAACGTGACGCCGTCAGCCCTTAAACTCTATATATAGTTTTGCAATTTTTTGTCATTAGTGTGCAACTTTGTGAGGAGAAACCCTAAAGACGAATTTCTGCAATTTTTAAGGGTTTTCATACCCTTGGATCTCCCATGTTTAATTAAAGATAAGTGTTCATTTAATCAATCAATATATCTATGTGTTGTTTGATTATATCTTGTTCTTGTCTTTTGATTAACATGCTAGGCTAGATTTATCTTGTGTTTGCTTAGATCTAATGAAACCTAGCTATTGATTATTGGTTATTAGTGTGTTATTAATTGTATTGGATGATTGTTTATCGATGTTAGGCTTAAGAAAACTGGCTAACTTCCTATACGGTAACTTGCTTGAACGTCTTAAGAAACATGAACCAATGCGTACTAAGGTTTTTATGGTTGTATTTAATGCATGAGCGAATTCTAGTGATCCCATGTTAGGAGCTTCCTAGCCGGCTCGACATAGGAGTGAAGTAGGAGCTCATAGAGTTGGGGAAGTACGTACGCCACCCCACGATTGGTATTAAGGAATACACCCGTCATCCACGCGATTAATACACACTAATCAACCGGTAAAAGATAGTTAGGGAGTAAGGAAATCTAAGTAAACACATTTCTCTCCACATAAGTTTCACAACCTTTTCATTTTCAGTTATTTTATTTTATTTGTATTCGTAGTAATTTGGGTTAGTTGACTAGCAACTAATTCCGCCCACTCCTTCAAACCCGAGATTTTACTTGCTTTCATAAAAAAAATATAAAAATACAAAAAAAGAATCTTCCCTCACCCTTAGACCTATTAGAGTAGTTTTTCATACCTAACGAACACTATTCCCTGTGGAGAACGATCAATCCCCCGTACTTATCACTACACTATACTACATCGGTCAGGTACACTGCCTGGTGGGGTTGTAAGCCTCTTGAGATCCCTCGAGAGGTAAAACCTGTTGTAAGGTCGCAAAACCACGCATCAAGTTTTTGGCGCCGCTGCCGGGGAATAGTTATTGTTTAGGTTGAATTTTTATTTTATTAGGTCTACTCACTAGATTCCTTTCTAGTGAGATTTTTATTTTATTTTTCTAGGTTTTCTTTAATCTATATATTTTCTTCGTGTTTTTGTTCGTATAAGATTTTCATTGACTATTCAGTTTGCCATTATGGAAAATGCGAATCCACCCCTTACACCTGGCGAAGTAGCTTTGTTGCGTAGCCAACTTGAGAATGAGATTAGTGAGCTCAGAGAGCTCAGTAGAATGATTGATATAGAGCTTGATTATGCCTTGAACAACTTAGAGACCGCCATATACTCAGATAATTACTTAGAACGTGATAATCTTACGGTTGAGAAGTTGATTGAGAAAATTGATAAAGTGAAGGTAGATCCTAGGTTAGATGATTATTTCAATGAATACCCCACTAAGGAGGAGATTGCTTACTATAACAACCTAGTTGATAACCCTCGACCACCTTTTGTTAGAATTGACCCAAAGATTAAGAGAGGTGATCCCGGGAATGTGAAGATACCATGTATGATTGGGTACCAATACGTTGAGCATGCTTACATTGACTGTGAATCCCCAATCAACGTGATGTCCTCAGGCCTTTATAGCCAGATCATAAATACACCACTTGAGCCTAGGAAAGACCCCAAGTGCCCCGGCGGAGTTTGCAACTTCGTTGGAAGGATTAAGGATATGCATATCCTTGTTGGGAATTTTACCTTTGTCACCAACTTCATGATCTTAGAAGATTTGGCAAGTGTTGTTGACTGCCGCCTATCTCGCGTGGTGTTAGGTAAGCCGTTTATTGAAGCATCCAATTTAAAGTATGATCGTTTAGGAGGCACGGTTCAGTTTTCTAATCACATTGATAGGATCACATATAGGATGCCTTATCGGGTAAATGAATTTCGTTTTGTGCCTCAATTTGACAAGGACAACATTTGTGCGATTGAGGACATCAATGATGAGGATAAAGAAAAAGGCATGGACTATGTTTGGAATAAGAGAAGCCTTTATTATAAAGATTGCTTGAACCTAGGACCTAAATACAAAGTTGATATGGAGGTTGTTAGGGTGATTAAAGGGGCAATTGAGAAGCAAAACTGTTAGGAATATAAATATTCATATGAAGGTTCGGTCACCCCGAGTATCTATTTAGCATATCACATAGCTCGTAGGCTTATTTATATAAGCATAGTATTATTAGTATTATTAGTTTTATTAGAATAGTCGTATCTATATTTGTGGAGTGGGTCGGGGCTTTCCCCACTGTCAGCTCACTTCACAGCCCACTAGGGGCACTATTATTAGGTAGTATAAATACCCCTTCCCACACTTGGGAAGGGTTGGAACTCTTCACACATTAATCTAATACATTACAGTTTTCTCTCAAAGAGTCTCCCACCTCTCTCTAACTTCTCTCTACCAACTAACTCATAATGGGTTTCTTGATCTTTCATGAATCAAGACCACCCGAATCATACACACAATCAAGAAGGTTATTTCCTACAATTGGTATCAAGAGCCATGGTTAGATCCGGATTGATTGTGTGTCGGTCGTACCATTTTCTTTCAAACTGTTTGCTCATTTTTTTTGGTTCAAATTGGGTGTTGTTCTCTCTATTTTTTTTCTCGGTGATTCAGTGGGCATGAGTTGGGTTTCAACGGTTCACAGTGAAGTTTGACCCATGTTGTGGTCTTAAATTCGTATGGGATTCAACAGTTTATGGTTTTTTTTTGCTTTGTCTTGTTCGAATACTACTACTTGAATCTTGCTACTGGTATCATTTGGCTTTAATTCTTCTCATATGTCTCATGTGGGCCTTTACTAAATCTTATTTGCTATCATTAGGGTTTAATTTTTCTTGGGTCGTTTGTTATGTTTGGGCCTTGATGGTTTTTATCTTCATTCAGATCATTCGGCTTCATATTCTGTCAAGATTGATAGCATAAGATGAATATGTTAGTAAGGAGATGTGATTAGAGTGTGTATGTACACCTCTTGGCTTTCATTTTCTCTAGGTTGTGACTTATGTCAAATGCCATCTCGTGAGATCTAGGCCTCATTGTTTATGGATTTGTGTCTTGTATGGTTACGTTTTTGCTTGTTGTGGTTAGTTAAGGATTTGTTCTATCTGCTTCAAAGTCCCATTTCATTTTGTGTTACATGTCGTTTACAAAATCCTGTTTTGGATGTGTTGTGGTGAAGATTGTGGTCTTCAAATCTGTGTTGACTCAAGTTTTACAAGATATGTTCATGGTAGCGGTTTGTGGTTGTGATTGGATGTTCTTGGTTACTGCTAGTGTCACATGTTAGTTTCTTGAATGCGGTTTGTCATGTAAGAGAAAAACACAGATCCGGTTTTTAAGGAAAGTACGAAAGTGACAGCTTTGACCGGTCAAATGCGGTTTGTCCTGGACTCGGTTTGTCCCAGACGCGGTTTGTCCCAGACGCGGTTTGTCTATTGGCTTACAGACTCGGTTTGTCTGTTTAACTCTGGACTCGGTTTGTCCATACCATCATGAACTCGGTTTGTCCAGTTAAACACGAACTCGGTTTGTCTGTTTAATCACAGACTCGGTTTGTCTGTGTAACCCTGGACTCGGTTTGTCCAGACAACCACGGACTCGGTTTGTGTACATAAAGTAGACTCGGTTTGTCTGCTAAGTCATGGACTCGGTTTGTGTATTTAAGACGACGCGGTTTGTCGACTCGGTTTGTCCTGCTACTAGGTCAAATGTGATCAATGAAATATCATAATGAAAGAAGCAGTTAAGCAAACACAAACCAAACAAACAACACTTACATATAACCCAACTGAAAAGAACTACATTCCTCATACAATCCACGATTCGATACATATTCTAAAGACACAACTACAACGAATTCACAGTCAACATCAACAAATCCTTACATTTACAAACAACAACTAATGCGTCATCACTACTCCTTCTATTGGCTCAAATAAACTAAAACGACTCACAAATCCAAACCTTCATCTCCAATCGAACGATACTAAGACTCGAAACATTAACGATTAATAACAATGATCTCAGTTTGTTCAAAATCCCTCTCAAAGATCTTTCAATAAACTCGTAAGATTGAACATTATCATCATAGATCAAATTTTTGAAGCTAATCACTTCAATTAACTATCCGAATCTAAAGATAAGAAAGCTAACAAGTATGTTATTTCTTATCTTCGGCTCGTTGAAAATAATGAACATAAATGTAAATCAACAGTCGAACCTACCGTGACCCCACTTAGGACGGTGAAGCCTCTTAAACGCCTTCTCGATTTGAATACGAGCAACAACTGAAAGAAACAAAGGTTAAGGGGCTTGTGGATTCGGATTGATGACATTGATGAGTTTTGATGTTGAATGTTGATGATGATATGAGACGAGTTTTTGTTTAAATTTGATGGGAGGTAAGATGCATTTGGAGCATAATGAAGGGTGAAGGAGGCGGATTTGTTTGTAATTAGGGTTTGTTTTTTTTTTTTTTTTTGTGGCTGATTGAGAGAAGAGATGAGAATGAGGGCGGACATTCTTAAGTGAAGGGATTAGGGTTTGATTAAAAGTGTGGTTAAGTGAATGTTTTTCTTATATACCGAAAATTAGGGCTACATAACTAGTAACTGATTTGAGGTGTTTGGTATTGGGCTCGCAGTGATGAAACTAGTTGGGCTGCGTGTTTGGAAATTGTACTGGACCAGCGTGTTGAATGGGTTTGGCCATGTGTGGTATTTTAATTCTGGGCTGAAAATATTATGTCACATAGATGTTGGCTGCTATGTTATCATTTGGTCGAATGCTTGAAGAATGTGATTGATCCGAAATATTATATCAAACATGTTAACGAATGGACTTATGTTTGATAATCATCTTGTGAAAAGAGTATTAATTTGGTTGTCACTAATACCTCATGTGGACACACACGTCACGGCCAGTATTTGGGTATATGAATGTCAACGTGATTTTTGAGTTGCGGATTTGGCTGCGTAGTCCCATTAGAGCCTACCAATTGAGTGAGCCTGCAATTTAATTTTTGCGAGTTGAGTTACAGTTGACAGATTGCAATGTGATTAATTGTGATTTGTCAAGTTGCATGTTTGACTTATTGCGACTTGATGGACTGCTATTTGACCAGTTACGATATGACGTTGCGAGTTAACACTTGCGATTCGACTCATTGTGATTTGGTTGATTGCAATCTGACTTGGTGCAATTTGACAATCTGTGACTTGGCCTGTTGCAATTTGATCATGTTGTGATTTGAATTATGTGACTTGAATTTCGAAGATTGGTATTGCACCTCTCTCTTGGGTATTCTGGTTGATTTCACGGTTTCTCTCGTAGTTTTTAGAAAATCCCGCGAAAAATTCGATTTCTCGGTTTAAATCTCAAGAGCTGTAAAATCCCGTGAAATTAATTTTGGACAAGTAGGCGGGACTTGGATTTAGACATAATGAGACTTACGGGGTTTGACTGCCTTTTCGGGATAAATTTGTGCTTCAAGATCAGCAGGAATTGGGAAATTATGGTAACTTGGTTGGTTTGTTAATTCACGGGTTGGTGTACTTAGTGTCACAAACATCTCGGGGTGGATGGATGCACGATGTTTGTTGACCCTTGCTCAAGCGTATTTAAGGTGATTAGACCTGGATGTTCAAGAAGTGGATATATACAATAAAGGATGGAAGGTTGGGTATATATCACTACCTATATTTAAAGGAGTTACGTTGTTGTGCTCAATATAGGTTCTAAATCACAATTTGCGATTTAAGGTGATTAGACTTGGATGTTCATGAAGTGGATATATACAATTAAGGATGGAAGGTTGGGTATATATCACTACCTATATTTAAAGGAGTTACGTTGTTGTGCTCAATATAGGTTCTAATTCATAATTTAGTGCAAGTTTAAGTCGCGGACTTGTTCTTTATCAAGCTTCATCAAGTGATTGTTGTTTCTCAAGCTTCTAATGGGATTGTTGTTCAAGATCTTCTCAAGAGGTAGTCAGGCTTAAAGACAAGAGGTGATTTGTTTGGAGACATGTTTTAACCTTTTACTCACTTTAAAGTCATATGCATTTCATCAAGCGGTTTTGGCATATTACGAGCTTCACTGAATTGTTAATCTACTAAACCATTGATGATGAGGAAAGCAAGGGGTTACTACAAGAGAGTCTTAATCACCATCTTCGTTGCAGTAGTTTCATTTGTCTCTTTCCATGTTTTGTGCCTGTCAAATTCACAAACATCACGGACTCTCAGCTTTGGCAAAAAGGTCATTTCATGTCCTTTTTGAGGGGGAGAATTATCGCAAGTTTCCTAGAAGTTTCGTCTCCAGCGATGTGAATTTTAGCGGTTCCGGTTACAGCGGGTCAGATCGTATCGGTTCAGTCTCCAGCGGTTTGAATCTTAGCAGTGTCGGTTACAGCGGGTCAGATCGTAGCAATTCAGGACTCAGTGGTTCAGTCTACAGCAATTTGAAGCTTACTATTGTGCAGTTAGTTCTTGAATTTATTTCTCAGATAAATCTCAAGAACTGTAAAATCCTGTACACAAGATGATCACGATGGTTGACTGACTATGAGTCATGGGCACTTCTAAGAATTAGCGCATGTTTCTTCTCTCTTTGGCTAGTCAACAGCACAAGATGATCACAAAGTTAATCAGGTATTCTTTATTTGTGATTGAAGTTGAATTTCACGAAGGCGTCTACTTATTTTATCTTGAAGTCGGGGTTGGTTGGATGCATGACCTTCAATGATAACTTGCTCGTGCGTAAAATTTAAGATGAAGACTTGGGTTATCTAGTTACCAGCAGTCGGGGTAACTATCACTTAAGAGTTACTGGAGTACTCAGTGTCACACGTCATTGACGTTGTCGATAATCGCAAGAGGTGTTAATGTTTCATACTTTGGTTGGGTATTGAGCACTTAGAGATCTGCTTGGAACATTAATTCTCTACACCGTTCTTCCAAACTTAGTGCAAGCTTAAGTAACAAATTTGGGGATTTCTTCTTCTGGTTTCAGTATTGGTATATCGGGTTTCCTTCATCAAGTGGTCTCTAATCTGTGTTTAAGGTTGGTTAGTTGGCCAAAGGTTTTAAAAGGTTGTGATGTGATCTGTAATTCTCATAAGATATTCTTACCCAAACTGATGATCACCTAATACCAAATCAGTCACGCCACATTCAATCTGTTACTGTCTCACGGTTTCTTCTTGGTTTTGTAAATTCCCGAGAAAGAATTTATTTCTCGGTTTAAATCATAGATTTGTAAAATCCCGTGATGATGGTCTATGCGCTCTTAACCATGATCGGGTTAAAACCATTATCAAAGTTCAGTCGATACATCATAAAGGGCTAGATTTGGGCATTAACCAAAAGAAGTGACTACGGCGTTAATTCATTATTATTTATTTGAGGCTGAAGTGAAATTTCATGGGTGCGTGTACTTAGTATCTGAAGATATCGGGGAGGTTGGATGAAGATTCTTCGAGATCCTTGTTCGAGCTTTCAATACAATGACAAAGACTTGGATATCTAGTTATTTTTTTCTTTCTTTCTCCCTATTACAAAATAACTATCACTTTAAGGAGTCACGTTGTAGTGCTCAGTGTCACACGCAGTTGTGGATATCCAAGAGGTGATGTACGTCTTATACTTGATGGTTGGTTGGTTGAAGAGTATAGTGTACTTAGGGATTCGATGTTGCACGAAGTCTCTACACCGCTCTTTGTCACGCATTAGTACAAGTTTAAGTCACAAGTTCGGGTTATATTACTTCAGTATCAAGTTTATCATATTGGGTTTTCTCTATCAGTGGTCACGACATCAAGCCGACAGAATGATAATGGGGTTGGTAACGAGTTAGATGAGAGAAGAAGTAAAGAGAGAGATAATGACGTCTGTACAAGTCAGTGCAGGCCTCGTTCTTCATCAAATGACGTCTGCATACTTCAGTGCAGGCCTCGTTCTTCATCAAATGACGTCTGTACAAGTCAGTGCAGGCCTCGTTCTTAAACATAATGACGTCTGAATACCTCAGTTCAGGCCTCGTTCTTCAAAGAAAAGAAAAGTGTACGCTTGAGTGCACCTTATCTTCAAAAGAAGAGGAGTCTTCTTATTAATGGCCATTCTCATCAACAAGATTCATGCTCTTTCCGTGCTTATTCAGTCTTCAAGTGGATCGGCGCATATTGGAGTATAATTTTATTCACTTGTTCAACCAAAAATTGCATTGACAAGCATATGCAATTTTTGAGGGGGGGAAAGGGTGAATAAACAACGTGTCAGTCTTCAAGAACCGTCAAGCGGAGTTACTTATCGTTGATGGTATTCATATTCACTGGTTCAATCATCAAAAATTGCAGTTGGCAGGCATATGCAATTTTTGAGGGGGGGAAAGGGTGAATATTATTCTACATGTTGGTTGATGATTGAGAATGGTCATACGACTCCTGAATACGTCAATTCAGGAGTCGTGCAAACCATGTTTCTCCAACACTACTTCTTCCGTCTATCAAGGTGTTGAAGAACATGGTCATGGAATGCTAATCTACATCGTCTCACGGGCTGGTACAATCAGTAACAAAGGGTTTCTAGTCAATGCTTCATGCACACTTCATTAGGCTACATGTACACATCATGATGATGATTTCGATTAATCGTAACCATCATGGGGGAGAGAAATGTGTACACCAAGGACGCACAACAGGTTCACGTGATCAGGGCTTAATATCCAGGATGGATAAATACTGTAGATGATCAGTGGTTCAACCTGTTACCTTGGTATTATCGTTTCACTGCTACATTATGTGCTGATTAATCGTAACCATCAGGGGAGAGAGAATGTGTACATCAAGGACGCACAACAGGTTCACGTGATCAGGGCTTAATATCCAAGGATGGATACATTCTATAGATGATCAGTGGTTCAACTTGTTACTTTGGTGCTATACGTATGACTGAAGAAGGTCGAGTCATCAGTCTATTCTTCATTCTCTGTTGGGAGTTATCTTCTCATGTGTATGCTGCGGGCTGATGGGTTATATGTAAGGGTACTGGAAGACATTTGGTGAGATGAAGATGATTGGTATTCTATTCCTCCACATTGGGCAATCTTGAAGAAGGTCGAGTCTTCAGTCTTCTCTACATTCAAGAATGTTGAGCTCTTTTCTTACAACTTGATATTTAACTTAATCCCATGACAGTTCTTGTTTGATGAGTTGTGGAGTTAAGTTAAGTTCAAGTTGTTCTGTAGTTTAAGGTTAGGTCCAACTTGATTTTAACCCAATCTCATGACAGTTCTTGTTTGATGAGTTGTGAGGTTATGCTGAAATCAAGTTGTTACTGGGCTTAAATTTGTGGTTTAGTTTAACCTCATGACAGTTCTTGTTTGATGAGTTGTGAGGTTAAGCTAGATTTCAGTTGAGGCTCAACTTAAACTACCGAAAAGTTGCCTAAGGTTTTTGACGGAGTCACTCTAGGACGGGAGTGTTAGAAGATTAAAGACGGCATGCATTTGGTTATCATAAGACTTCTTCATATTTCGGGCGTTCATCCAAAGTCTTCTTCCTATTATGGGTGATCGTCAGAGGTTGTCAGATTGGGGGAGAGCACTAATTAGGGGAGAGTGAAAAGCCAGAATCATTCCCTGATTGAAAGTGCTCACATTGCTCTTCAGCAAGTCAAGTGATGAATGCGGTAAAGATTCAGAATGCTGAGGAGTAATGGTTTCTGGTTCGTATCCTTGTACATATATACTTATTCATATTTTATACCATCTTGTAAATAGTTATATAGAAATCTTGCTAATTGTAAATAGAGAAACGTAAAACCAGAAAAACCATAAAAATTGAAAAATAGAAAATACCAAAAATAGTTTCACCTAGGCATGTCTTCTGTTTATCGATAACATTTACGGACTTAGAAATGTCATTCAATAATGGCACGGGTCTTTAAATGAAGCTCGAGCAGAAGTTAAAATGGATTGTTAAAACATGTCTAAATGGCTTGCTATTACTTTAGATAGCAACCCGCGCTTCACACTGGGGAAAGCACGTCGCCATAAAGACGGCTGTTCCTCCAACTGGGTGATGTTCACCTGGGCATGGATTACTTTATATCCATGTTTCTTCGATCTGATGTACGTTTCAGTGCATCATTTCTTGAAAAAGAAGAGAAGTCTTCTTTGCATACAAATAGTTTTCATTCTATGATTCTTCTGAAAATTATTTGTGAGACACTTGGTGAATATGTGTTGTGTGAAATTTGTTTAAACTTGGATTATGCATAAAATTTGTCACTCAATCAACGACTACAAAACCTCACGACAGTTCTTGTTTGATGAGTTGTGGGGTTTAGCGTGATTTTAGTTGAGGTTCAACTAGAATACGGGTCATTGATTGAGGGGGAGAGTGAATTCAAATTTTATATCATCAAACGGATTTATTGGTTAAATCATACTTGTTAGAGATGGTTTTGTAGTTAATGGGGAATTAGCTGAAGAGGATCTAGCTTAAATATATCAAATGACCAAGTGTGTTAGTTGCTAGAAAGTTTAGGACATTATGTGCAATTTGCTTATAGTTTCCTAACTTTATGTATCTAGAAGGTTCATTTGTGTTACTTTGGAATCCTTGTTTAATCCCCTAAACACCTTAAGACTCAAAACCTAAAAGAAGTAAGAAAACCAGTTATGTTTGATGTTCTTGAATACTCCTATGACATTTGTATGAACTAAGTGAATGAGTTTCAAATGTTGTTTGTCTCTGCTGCTTAATGGTTGTTGATATTGTGCGTATGTTCTCAGGATTCGCTTAGGTAGATTGCTATTATGTTAGAATCATGTTCCTAAGATCCTGAAGTGAATATTGAAATTCGTGTGAATTGCCATGTTCATGATTGCTATTTGCTCTTCATGCTAGATAGTGGTTTGACGTAGTTCCTGATTGGGGTTTGATTATAAGATGAACTTGGTATTATAATGTGGCAAGCTGCTGAAGGGTAGCTATCTAGGAATAGTGTATCTGTATGCATGTATATCTGTGTTGATATTCTTATGCAGATTCCATAGCCAAAATGAATGTACCAGTTCCCATTCTAACCATTTGATCAGACGTTCAAACTCTATTGATTGGCTCAAAATTCACCACAACAACAACGTCGGCAACAACAACAACAACAACAACACTTTCACCACCGCCACCACTATTTATCTATTTTGGTCTCGCCAAGTGGGGATCAACAACATTTGCGAAAGATTTGTTGGTGGATGGATAATTGATGTTGACTACTAACTCAGAAAAGCGGGTGATTACATCATCTGCGCAAAAAGGTCAATATCATCTGTGTCATAATAATCACTTTGTGCAAAATGAGCAGTGAATCTCCCTCTTAGATTAAGGGGGAGCAAAGTATGTTTCATCATCAGAACATGTTAAACCTGACCACATTTTCTCCCATGTTTTCTAAATTATTTAAATCAATTGGGATCACAAATCTCAAAAGGTTTGAAATTTTTGATCGGGGGAGAGAATGTGATTTAAATATGAAACCTGATGAAAATGTGATGTTTTGGACATAAAAGTAAGCTCTCCCATATGTGCTAAACTCTTTTGTATACCAAGGCACATATTGAGGGGGAGCAAAATGTTTTGAATGTGAAAGTAAGCTCTCCAGTAAGTGCTAAACTCTTTTGTATACCAATGCACTTATTGAGGGGGAGCAAAGGATTTGGCATGCATCTTATGTGAGCAAGGCTCAGACTTCACCAATGAATTGACGATAGCTAAAGTCAGTAGTCGAAAGGACATGTCCTGGACGGGTAATAATTTCAAGCCAGTTTATCTGGTGATGTAAGCGTGTCTCGCAAAGGACGTGTCTGAGTAGAATGTACCGATTTCGAGCGATCTTCCTTGAATGTGATCTGGACGGGTAATAATTTCAAGCTAGTTTACTAGTGATGTAAGCGTGTCTCGCGATGATCATGTTCTTGGAAAATCAATCAATTCAAAAGTGCGAGCTTCACCTGACATGTGCAAATTTATAAAACAATCATTTGAGCACATGTTGAGGGGGAGCATTTGAAAAATATAAAACTCTCAAGTGTTTGCAAAAATGTGTTTCAGAATCATGAACACTTTGAGAGATTTTTCAATGATTTGGTTTATGGCAATCGTGGATGAATACCAAAGACCGACCATTTTAATTAATGCATGGAGTTATAAGGATGGTTAGGTTAGGCTCAAGTTCCCACGATCCCGCCAGAGCCGGAGGGATCTACCCAGGGACAATCTACTAGTTAGTGTAGAAGTCCTTAGGTATGATGAAAAAGGAGAAAAGTGGATAAGGGAAGAGTGCCGACTGAGATGGAGCTAGTACTGGAACAAACCCAACAAGGTACTAGTAATGAAGTCTCGGTAAGCACTGAAGGGGTTGAAGAATGAAAAAGAATTGTAAAGATAAAGGGTGAAAAGAAACAGCCCTCCTTACAACTTAGGCAGAAACCGGGTCAATACATATGCTGTCAGAATCACATAGTTGATTGCTGGCATTGAAGACAAAGTATCATGGACCCAGTGATACGCTGCACAACCCTCCCTAGCCACTCAAGGTCCCTCAAAGGATTCTTGTTTCAATTGTCACGGAGTTCAATACATTCCTATCGTCTCTCTCACTCCGAGTTAGATGATATTGAAAAGGTGGCAGTCCTCTCCAGCCTCCGCTCACTAAACCAAAGCGCACTATTGAGTCTAGAGCCACGAGATGCATAATAAGATCTCATAGGGACACGAATTATCTCTACACTGGGTGTTCATCATTAAGGACACCAGTTGTAAACTTAAGAGTCCTACGCAGATCTTAGCAATCTGCCAGAACATTTATGAGAGAATTTACTAATGTAATTCTCAATGATTGAATGGAAATTCCTGCCAGGGTCAACATCAAGCAGCCCTGAAAGCAGGTCACTTCGGTAATTCCCTGGGGATTACGCTTAGTGATAGCGGCGGTTTCAAACGATCTACAGTCGTGGAGTGATCTCCAGCGACTCACCTAATCGTTGATGTGCTACGGTTCGATCTTAAAAAGCCCTCTGTGGGTTTTCGATTAGGAACGGTCTTGGTAAGGATTAGAGAGAGTTTTCACACTATGCTGTTAACAATCTCGAAGTCCGAACCTGTAAGTACCGGACGTTTTATTGCTAACTGTCGTATGCAGGAACTTCTGGCGATTGAAGCTGATTGCTGTTGCAGCTGTTTGCAGTTGTAGCTGATTGATGCTGTAGCTGGTTGCAGTTGTAGCTGGTTGCAGTAAAGATGCCAATCCTCTACCACATGTTCACACTACATCATCATTGTAACTCAACAAAGTCATGATCAACCTAAAAGACCTTTAACACGGCTTCTGCAAACTCTGATGCTAAAGATCATGACACCATATAGTGTGAGCATGTCGGCTCAAAGATTTACACATCACATGGAAACATACTGATGAAAGATGACTTGGAAACAAATGTTGGATGATAAAGACGAAGAATACTCAAAGATCATCCAAGACAAAGAACGGTCATCAAAAGATCACTGCTAAAGGCACAAAGATACAAGACGTTGAAGAATCGAAGACTACGAGCTATGAAGTCAAGATCAAAAGATAAAATGCTAGAATTCAAGTTATTATTTCCGGGGTGACCTCCCTTAGGGGGAGATTGTTAGGAATATAAATATTCATATGAAGGTTCGGTCACCCCGAGTATCTATTTAGCATATCACATAGCTCGTAGGCTTATTTATATAAGCATAGTATTATTAGTATTATTAGTTTTATTAGAATAGTCGTATCTATATTTGTGGAGTGGGTCGGGGCTTTCCCCACTGTCAGCTCACTTCACAGCCCACTAGGGGCACTATTATTAGGTAGTATAAATACCCCTTCCCACACTTGGGAAGGGTTGGAACTCTTCACACATTAATCTAATACATTACAGTTTTCTCTCAAAGAGTCTCCCACCTCTCTCTAACTTCTCTCTAACATCTAACTCATAATGGGATTCTTGATCTTTCATGAATCAAGACCACCCGAATCATACACACAATCAAGAAGGTTATTCCCTACAAAAACGGAAAAACGTAGAACCCGTGACTTTGAGTCTAGCTACAAGACTCGTTAATAAAGAAAAGCGCTTCTTGGGAGGCAACCCAAGCTTTATTTGCTTTGTATGTTTATTTATTTGTTTGTTTGATTTTATTTGTTTCCGTATGTGTGTTTAATTTTTATTATTATTGATTCATGTTCAAAACTAAATTGTGAAAATGCTTTATCTTGTTTTTAACTTCGTCTTAACTACATATAAAGGTATTTTGCAAAAGTTAAGTGTAAGGGAAATCCAAATCGGTTTATTAGAACAAATGAACATGAATCGTAATAATAATAAATTAACATACATATTAGTATTTGTTTGAGTCAAATGCTTGTATCGAGTCATAATGATGTTTTGCAGGAATTCCAGGAAGTAAGGTAGAGGTTTTTCCAGAAATTTTCCGGAAACTTAACATGAGAATTCTGTCAGATCATTTCTGACGGCGTCAGGTTTTAATTTTCTGAAATTTTTGAAAGTTTTGTTTTCATAAAAAGTTTTTATTAAATCTCTAACTTATAATCTCCAGGAATCTGCAAAATTATCATTCCACAAGCATTATATCCTTATATATAGAATTTATCCCGCCGATGTTATGCAGGTTTTCGTGTTTGTTTTCTCAGGTTTAACAGGTTATTTTGGACAAGGAAATGTATGTGGAATCAAGCTTATGGCGATGCATTAGCCTTGGAGCTTCTACTTTCTCTTGGAAGAAGATCTAACCATGTTACTTCTTTATCCACCGAGCGAATCAGGGGAGTATTTGATTTCATTCTTTTACCTTATTTACTTTTACATCTTATTATTTCAACATTGGGGACAATGTTCATCTTAAGTGTAAGGGGGGGGGGGGGTAAAAGTACGATACTTTAGAGAATGCTATTACGCTTAATTTTTGTTTGTTTAATAGTAGATGTGTAATAAAACTGAGAGAAATACCTGTTAGGGCAATTTTAGTGCCAAATTTAAATTTTTTTACAACATTTAGGAGTGAAACTTTGATCTTAATGAGCGTCTCATGGATAGGAGTTATATGACTAGCACAAAACCGTACCACTAAAAAATTTTTCCACCCCAAATATGTGAGGTTCGCCCCTAGAATTGGTAGGAAAAGCATTTATGCTATGATGTGTGTACCGGTAGCACTTAGATTCTAGAACTTGCGTTAGGACCATTCCGAGGCCACAAGTGAGACTACATTCGTGTAGTTAGATTTACTACATGATAAGAGGCATTAGGATTAACCCATTGTTTTACACCTGTGTTTTTGTTATAATTACATTGGCTACATTGGTCAAGTAATTCTCCCACACCCTTTGCGTTGTACTCATTTTTAGTACACGATACCCCTAGTACACCCCTCAGAGCCTATCTTTTCGTTTCGACCTTTAAGCATTTTACTTAAGGGAAGAATTTGTTACACCCCACTTAAATGTACACCCAAATCGCCTTAGCCTACCTTGTATGCACTCATTTTTAGTGCATTATTGTTACAACATTTGTTTAAACCCTTAGTTAATTATCTAATTGATTACATGGTTGCTAAGTCGAGTCATATCCTTGTACATATTGTTTTGGGACGATTGGGACTCATGGGTAAAGTACTAGTGTAATGGAGTAATGGGGAAGAACATCGTTTATTACCCCCATATGTGCTAAATATTTTAAAAGTACTCCAAGTGTTTCGATTATCTTAATTCGAGTCATTAGAATAGTTATTTGTAAAGTTATGTAAAAGTTCAAGTGTAAGGGGAATGCAACGCCCCTATGATGTATTATTTTGGATGGTAGGGCAAGAGTGTATGAAAAAAAAAAAATCAAGAAAAATACAAAAAAAATGAGAAAAAGAAAAGTAGAAAAAACATACGGACTACCATCCCGTTTCATTTTATGTTTATTTTATGTTTTTGTTATTTTGTTTTTAGCTTAAGTCGAGTCTAGTCTTGGCTTAGCAACGCCATATTGTACATGTAATTAATCAAGATCTTTAACTCGCCACCAGTAAAATATCCCTTATCCAACCAAACCGTGTTTATCATATCCCTACACCTCATGTTATAACCCATTTAAAAGCCCTCTTTGATAGTTTATCTTAGGTGCTTACGCCTAGTGGAGAAGGTTTTCGATCCTTTCCCAAGCCTATGGTAATCTATTTGCTATGACAGGTAGTGAGAGATATTATCCGGTTTTATTTATGAGATTTATTTTGATGACACCTGAGAGATGTGAGTATCTAAACACTACCTGTGAGGTGCTAGTTTGTAATCTCCGTGCTTATTATGATTAAAGTGGAACGACTAATTGTTGTAATTACTTTTATATTAGCATTAAATGACCCCTAACTTGTATTTTGATTAGAATAAAAGCGCATTTGTTTGAGGACAAGCAAATCTCAAGTGTAAGGGTATTTGATGAAGCGAAAAGTGTACCGCTTTTAGGGGGTCATTTAAGCCCTAAATCGTATTTATTTGATCAAATATTGCCCTAAATCGTTCCTTTTGTCATTTTAGGTACTTTGGAGAAGAAATCTGGACAAGGAAGCATTTTGGACATTTTTGGAGCATAAAAGTGAAGAAAACGACAAAGTCTCAAAATTATGCTGGAAAGTACCTTTGACGGCGTCAGGGATTGTTCCAGACGGCGTCACGGCTTGGCAAAAAAGGTGGATATGAAAATTACTCATGATAAGCCAGAGAATTTTACAATGGAAAGTCTGACGGCGTCACCCTTTGAAGTGATCAAGGTCGTCACGGTTTAAGCTAAAGAGGGACGGCGTCAAGCTCATTTCTGACGGCGTCAAGCTTTGATAAGCCAGAGCGGATTTTGGAGGTCTAAAGAGGGACGACGTCAGGAAGGCCATCCGGGAACCCTAGACACGGCGAGGTGACGGCGTCAAGATCTACAACGTGACGCCGTCAGCCCTTAAACTCTATATATAGTTTTGCAATTTTTTGTCATTAGTGTGCAACTTTGTGAGGAGAAACCCTAAAGAAGAATTTCTGCCATTTTTAAGGGTTTTCATACCCTTGGATCTCCCATGTTTAATTAAAGATAAGTGTTCATTTAATCAATCAATATGTCTATGTGTTGTTTGATTATATCTTGTTCTTGTCTTTTGATTAACATGCTAGGCTAGATTTATCTTGTGTTTGCTTAGATCTAATGAAACCTAGCTATTGATTATTGGTTATTAGTGTGTTATTAATTGTATTGGATGATTGTTTATCGATGTTAGGCTTAAGAAAACTGGCTAACTTCCTATACGGTAACTTGCTTGAACGTCTTAAGAAACATGAACCAATGCGTACTAAGGTTTTTATGGTTGTATTTAATGCATGAGCGAATTCTAGTGATCCCATGTTAGGAGCTTCCTAGCCGGCTCGACATAGGAGTGAAGTAGGAGCTCATAGAGTTGGGGAAGTACGTACGCCACCCCACGATTGGTATTAAGGAATACACCCGTCATCCACGCGATTAATACACACTAATCAACCGGTAAAAGATAGTTAGGGAGTAAGGAAATCTAAGTAAACACATTTCTCTCCCCATAAGTTTCACAACCTTTTCATTTTCAGTTATTTTATTTTATTTGCATTCGTAGTAATTTGGGTTAGTTGACTAGCAACTAATTCCGCCCACTCCTTCAAACCCGAGATTTTACTTGCTTTCATAAAAAAAATATAAAAATACAAAAAAAGAATCTTCCCTCACCCTTAGACCTATTAGAGTAGTTTTTCATACCTAACGAACACTATTCCCTGTGGAGAACGATCAATCCCCCGTACTTACCACTACACTATACTACATCGGTCAGGTACACTGCCTGGTGGGGTTGTAAGCCTCTTGAGATCCCTCGAGAGGTAAAACCTGTTGTAAGGTCGCAAAACCACGCATCAGACTTAGTCCGATTAACCGCCTTGATCTATCTCTATAAATCCTGATTCTCAGAATATATGCAGCTTCTCCTAAATCCTTCATAGAAAAGCACTTTCCAAGATATGCCTTAACCTTTTGCAAACTTGGAATGTCTTTTCCCATGATCAATATGTCATCAACATATAGAATAAGGAAAATTGCATTACTCCCACTAGCTTTGTGATATACACATGGCTCATCATGATTCTGAGTAAATCCATACTTTTTGATTTCCTTATCAAATCTTTTATTCCATTGTCGTGATGCTTGCTTCAATCCATAAATGGATCTTTGAAGTTTGCATACACGATTTGGAAATTTTGGATTCACAAACCCTTCTGGCTGCGCCATATAGATGTCTTCATCTAGGCGACCATTCAGGAAGGCAGTTTTGACATCCATTTGCCAAATCTCATAGTCATAGTATGCCGCTATGGCTATGAGAATCCTAATAGCCCTAATGTCAGCTACAGGAGAAAAGGTCTCCTCATAGTCGACACCAAACGTTTGAGTAAAGCCTTTAGCTACCAAACGGGCTTTATAGGTGTGTACATTGCCATCCATGTCAGTTTTCTTCTTGAAGAGCCACTTACTCCCAACTACCTTGGCATTAGGAGGAAGGTCTACTTCAATCCAGACATTGTTATCTTTCATGGATTGCATTTCCCCATTCATAGCAACTACCCATTTGTCCTTTTCAGGACTCTCAATGGTAGCCCTATAATTAGGAGGTTCATTAAAATCCCCTAATATAGTTTCCTCAACTTCCATGTTAAGACATAGACGTTCAGGCGCTTTCGCATGTCTTGAAGACTTGCGAATGGGAACACTTTCAACTTCAGGTGGAGGACCCAGACTTTCAGGTTCCACAGGAAGTGAGCTAGTATTTTCAGAAGGTAATGTATCTATATGATCATCTTCCAGATCATATACTCTCCCACTGAATTCTTGAGATATAAGTTCCTTTTCTAAAAAGTCTCCATATCTTGCAACAATTACCTTGTTTTCAGGAGGATAGTAAAAGTAATAACCCATCGTTTCCTTTGGGTATCCTACAAAGATACATTTCACAGATCTCTGTTGGAGTTTATCTGCTGAGTCACGTCTAATATACGCCTCGCAACCCCAGACCTTTAAATAAGACAAATTCGGAACCTTTCCACTCCATATTTCATATGGTGTCTTATCTACCTTCTTAGTGGGAACCATATTCAAAATACGAACCGCAGATTCTAAGGCATAATCCCAAAAGGATAATGGAAGAGTAGTAAGATTAAACTTCGATCGTACCATATCTAGCAATGTACGATTTCTTCTCTCAGATACACCATTTTGTTGTGGTGTATATGGAGATGTGAGATTCTGGACAATTCCATTCTCAGCTAGGTAATCTTTAAACTCTTGGCTTAAATATTCACCACCCCTATCGGATCGAAGAGCTTTAATCTTCTTTCCTAGTTGCAATTCTACTTCTGCTTTAAAAACCTTAAATGTTTCAAACACCTCATGTTTATGTTTAAGTAAATAAACATAACCATAACGGCTGAAATCATCTGTAAAGGTTAAGAAGTAGCTAGCACCTTTCCTTGACACATGTCTAAGTGGTCCGCACACATCAGTATGTATTAAACCAAGTAGATCCGAAGCCCTTTCCATATTGCTATGAAAAGGTTTCTTCGTCATCTTCCCAGAAATACAAGACTCACACTTGTCATATGATTCATCATTGACATTTTTCAAAAGCCCATCAAGTTGCAGCTTTTTCATGCGAGTCTTGCCTATATGGACAAGTCTACAGTGCCAAAGGTAAGACGAATTCAAGTCAGACTTAATTCTCTTACTTATGCTATACATTGAATTATTATTGGACATATGATCATTCATATCAATTTCAAACACACCATTAACAGCAATTGCATTAAAATAAAAAACATTATTTAAAGAAACTGAAATTCCATTGCTACTAATAACGTGATTAAAACCAATATCCAACAAAACAGAAAAGGAAACTACACCCCTAACAATAGAAGGTGCATAATGACAATTGTTTAATAACAGTACTAAGCCCGAAGGCAAAACTAAATTAAACGTTCCTATGGCTTCAACAGCTGCAGGTGCTCCATTTCCCACATGCAGATATTGCTCCCCATAGGCAAGCTTCCTTTCCACTCTAAACCCCTGTAGCGTATTACAAATGTTAATACCGCATCCAGTATCATATACGCAGGAATTAATTTTATGATTTAGAGTAAATAATTCAATCATGAGTAAAGTACCTGAAGTGCTGGCGCCCGAGTGCCCAGTCTTCTTATTCTTACTCTCCCGCAACTCTTGGATGTAAAGAGGACAGTTCCTCTTCTAGTGACCCACTACATGACAGCAGTGGCAAGCCTAGTCCTTCTTGGAGTTATCCTTCTGCTTAGAAGGGTTTTTCTTGGGTGGAGTTGAAGGTTGATAAGCCATAACTTGCTTACCCTTATCAGCCTTAGCCTTACCTTTGCCCTTCTTGCCCGTACTTGGCTTGTTAATCCTACCCTTTTGAATAGCTAGTACCTGGGGGTGTAGGAGTAGTCCTTGGTGGTAAACCCTTTTCGTAATCAATAAGCAATGCGTGCAATTCAGAAACTGTCTTCCCCACGCAATGCATATTGAAGTTACGAACAAAACCACTAAATTCCTTTGTCAGGGATCTATTGATTAAGTTGATGGCTATATCTTGTTCATAGATTTTGCCTAGTGCTTGTAACTGATCTATGTAACCTTTCATTTTCAGTACATAAGCACCCACGGGTTCACCTTCTGCCTGTTTGCAACCATGAAGAGATTCCATTAAATCATAGATCTCAACATTAGTTGGTTTTTCAAACAATTTCCTGAGTTCGTTTAGCATGTCCATGGGAAAGTAATTCTCAAACTGCTTTGTTAGAGCAGGTGTCATTGCCCCCAACATCAAACAAGCCACATCATTGTGTGCTTTATACTCAGTTTTCCATGCTGCTTTTACTTCATCAGAAGCAGTTGCAGCTGGTTCATCAGAACAAGGCTTGAATAGATAGTCAAGTTGGTCAAGTACTCACAGGACAATCCTCAGAGAACGAAACCAATCATTGAATTTTTGTGTGCCAGTCATTTTTTCCCGTTCAAAGAAAGCTTTGAACGCAGAACTCATATTGGTGTTATTGTTTTGAGCCATTCTACAGATAAAGAAAGTTCAAATTAGTATTTTCGATAATACAAAATTTCAAGAAAATAAAATACCCAAGGAAATATTCATATAACCATAGTACTTTCTTGAAAACTAGGATCCAAATTATCATAGTTTCATTACATCAGTTGATCTGCTAGTAATGAAAGTATATAACAAGGTAATCTGTCGTACAATAATTGGCAAACAATTTTCCAATTCCTAGATCAATGGGATTTATATTGGCAAACAATTTCCAACATAAGCATGTTTTATCCCCATCTTATGCCTTGAGTTCAAGCTCTCACTTAACTCAATTTAAGTCGTCTAAATAAAAAACTGCAAATTGCCATAATCCCATCACATCAGTTGATCTGCTAGCAATGAGATTATGCAATTTACCTTTCCATTGAAATTTAGTCCAAACTCTCACATGACCAAATAACAACTTCAAGTGTTCTTTAACTAGATGGCATTGACTTAATTTTCAAGGGTAATAAATTTTGATGTGACAATCAAAATATGTACGAAGAGGCATGCATACATCTTCGTATCATAAAATTTTTCAAAACCTTTTTATCAATTTTAAGCTAAGAGTTAAATCATCAAAGTTTTAATATGAGGCGTTGAGTAACTTACAACTTTGCCTTAAGATGCTTCGTACATATAATGGTGTACTTGGTAATTCTAATTGACGCACAGGCGAGCAGAGGGGCAAACGTCCGCCGAAGCTAATTAAAAACGCGCCCCTTTCGGATGACAATTTAATGTCAAGCCTCCTTATACCCACTTTATAGTTTGTCAAATTAGGTCCGCCGCTTCGACCATTTGTACAGTTACATCAATCAATTAAAATTTTATGATTCTAAGTCTTATAAAATTATTTAATAAAGTATAATCTTGCTAGTCTCGCCTGGGAGCAAATTACCGTGCGAAGCGAACCACTATCGGCACATAAGACTTTGCAAGATTCATAATTTATTACTTATGTTTCACCATTATTTAGTCCGTTTTACTTTTATTTAAAAAAATACCCTTTGCTTAAACATGTCTTTACAATTAAACAAACAAGTAATTTTAACATAAAAAAAAACAAACAACTAAATAATAACACATAACTTAACAATTAATTATGCAAAACATGTAGCTACATGCAAATTAATTCAATATCCTATTAATAATCAATCTAGGTTTTAATTATGTCTAATTTTAATTAAGACTCCCATTGGTTTTCGAGCTCATTGTACCCAATGGACCACATACACCAAACTAGTTTGGTTGCGTAAGTCTTAATCAAAATTAAACCACGTTGCACATAATTGATTACTTAATATAATTGGAGTCTTCCCCAATTCGACATCTATTAATTAACTTACATGTGAAAACAAATAAAACATTCATGAATCCATGCCAAACATGCACATTTGCATGGATTCTTCCTAACAATTAGCATATTGCACAGGATCACTTTACTACACATAAACATGTTTTAAACCTAGGGTTTCTAATCAAATTAATTAACCAAAACACAAACCCTAAATAAAAAAAAACAAATCGACATTTATTAAAAATTAGGGTTTGAGTTGGAAAATAAAACCCTAATCGATTTATCTAAACATGTGTATAATCCAAACAAGTTTTGATTTTTATGTGGTTTCGGTAATTAATTACATGTTATAACGGCTCTTGATGCCACTGTTGGAATTATAATATCATGACAAGCATATAAATAACCAAATCATCAAAGTCATATAGCGGAAGCAATTATGATACATACAACACATAATAATTAACCAAAACATAAAGTAAACGTACCTTAGTGATTCTAGCCCGAACAAGAATCAATTGAGCAATATGAATGAAGAACCCTAATTAGGGTTATTAGGATTATAAGAATTACCTCTTACCAAGTTTTGCAATTCAATCCAAGATATAATCAATGATGTGATTATACCACGTTTTTGTACACACGCACTAAACCGAACTAACAATATGCAAGTTATTTTAATCAATGAGTATGATGTGCATGGTTATACTTTAAAGTATGATGTGCATGGTCATACTTTAAAAGTTGATTAAGGCGCGACAAATCTAATCGTTGAGCAAAAGGGTTGGGGTGAGAGTGTCGCATACATGCTACTTCACTTTTAATATTAGCCTAGTAAACTAGGTTTCTCAAGTTCAAGTTCTAACAGATAACAATCATTTCAAGTATAGATATAGTAGGCGCAAGATTACATTAAACCCGAACCTTAACTAATTTGCTTATCCAACTTTGACAACAAACATCAGAATAATCACCTCATGCGCACCATAGCCAAATGATCCAGACACCGCTTACTTCATATACACGAATCATTTGAAGTCAAGACAAGTTAGACAGGAACTTTATACCAAGGCTGTCAAGATTGCGATCCGACGTGGGATCGTTTTTGTCTTTGTAAGATCGAGATCGTAGGATCGGATCGCGATCCTACGATCCTACCAATTTGTCATAGTTTGTAAACAAATGATAAACGAGTCAAACTGTTTTACATTTCTACTCAACGTTAAAGATAAATTCATATAATATCCTCTTGAAAATGACAAAGTTCAAATTTCAAACACCAAAGTAATAGTAAAACACAAAAAATAAAGTTTCAATCGTTACATTAACGATTTAGCGGAATAATATTACATAACATGCGTCCTAAATGTCTCAAAACATACGAGCCATCTACATGATTTCAAGGAACAAACGTTTCATTAGTGGCATTCCAAAACATACTCTTTGATTAGTTTAATCACAATGAAGTAAAGTAAATTGAATTATTGAACACTTTTAGACTATAATCTATTTAGAATAGTAGAAAACTAAGTATAAACTATAATCTATTTAGAAAATGAAACAACAGTGGTTTACTTATTAGACATTAGTAAAACACACGTTTGTTTTTTGGTATAAGCAAGTGAGATGGACTTAAAAGATAGAAAAAGTAAAAAAAAAATAAAAAATAAAAAAAATGAACTCGGATCGCGTGACCATCTTACGATCTTACGTGCGATCTTACGATCTTACTTACGATCCTACCACATATGCGATCCTACCAAGATCCTAAACGGTTTTAGCTAGTGAACACGTAAACTTGTACGATCCTACGAGTTTACACGCGGGCTTGAGAGCCTTGCTTTATACAGATCCAAACAAATAAATGTGAATATACAGTAACTCAATCAATCTAGTTGGATCGATGTAAAGTTTTACCATATATATTCTATATGCTAATATCGAAGATCAACTAGTCGGATCAATGTAGAGTTTACCATGTGTATTTCCAATTCCCGTTTGACAAGGGTAAAAGTCTTTTCTTATATTTTTGTTATGCATATTTCAATGGAATATGAATATTATTACTTAAGTCATACATAAAAGTGAGAGGTCCATATCCATTGACTTGAGGTTTTCATAAATGGGCCTACTAGCCCAATATTCCACAAGTGTGACTAACACAAAAAGATGAAATAACACATTGCCAAAAAGATTCCCAACCATTCTAACAAGATTTACAAACTTGTACCCAAAATCCAGAAACCAGTAGTAAAACAATAACAAACTTGTACACATTCATTTCAATTTTACCAAAACTTTTATAACATGTACATATATCATCAATTAATTACCTATAATTACCTATAAACATGACTAAGTAATATTACCAAATAAAAAACATAAAAAAGTCAAAATACCAAAATTCAACACCTATTTTGTATCTGAGATCAAAAAAACAAAAAACAAACAATCAAATATCATCATCATTCAAGAAACACCCAAAACAAACGTGTTTATGATTAAATACACAAAATTCAATTTCCATAAATTAAAAATAAAAAATAAAAAATCTTTAATTAACATAAAAACAAACAATATGAAAAGATTAATCAGATCAAAACTATTCAACATTCTTGTAGTTGTTGTTGTTCTTTCCTTGTTCCTTTGGAATTGCAATAATAACTATATCACATTCACATTCATATTATTATTCTTTTTATCTATCTATTCCTTCTTTTATTCTCTCTCTACATATTATTATTACCCTTTATTACTATACCAATATCTCACGATTACGTTTACTATAATCAAATTCGCTTTTGGGTTTTCTTAATCTCGATAAAGGGTATCAGAAAGTTATAATCTTGATGTGTTTTTTCACCTGGGTGACCTAGTTTTGAAAATTAGGGATTTGGGCTGTAAAATTAGGGTTTCATTGAAAAGGCTATAATAACAAAATTCGTTTCCGGGTTTTCTAATTCTCGATAAAGGGTATCTGAAAGTTGAAAACTTGATGTTAAATTTCATCTGGGTGACCTGGTTTTGGTAATTCTTGGTGATAAAATTAGGGTTTCAATTGATTTGTAACCCTAAGAATGGATACTGGTTCAGAAGGTGAAAGTAATCGGAATATGAATGATAATAATGGTCAATCTGATGGATCTAGGAGACCTAGAAGACAGATGAAGACACCTCATCAACTTGGAATGCTTGAAAAGACTTATTTATGTATGTTTGTGAATCTTTTTTGATGATTTTTATAGTGTTTTGATTGATGTTTTTGTGATTTTTGTGGTTGGTTTGATGTTTGTGTTGATGGGTGTGTTTTGGATTTGATGGATTTCATATTGTGAATTATTGTGGTGTTAGATGTTAAAGTTTGAAGGATTAGATTGATGTATGGTAGTTGTGATTTTAGAGATTTGTTATGTGATTGGTTTCATGTTTTTACGATTTTTGTGGTGATTTGTTGGTTGTTAATATGTTTTGGATTTGTTGGATTTCATTTTATGAGTTTTTTGTGGTGTTAGATTTAAAGTTTGAAGGATTGTATTGATGTATGTAGCTGCGTTTCTAACGTTTTTATTCTGTGTTGTTAGGGCTTTTTTGATTTTCTGTTGTTAATATGGACTGTGTTTATGTTTTTGTGATTTTTGTGGCGATTTGATGTTTTTGTGGTTAATATGTTTTGGACTTGGTGATTTCATTTATGAATATTTGTGCCGTTAGATGTTAAAGTTTGAAGGATTGGATTGATGTATGTAGCTGTGTTCTAAAGTTTTTCTTTTGTGTTAATTTTTATGCTGTTAAGGCGTTTTTGATATTCTGTTGTTGGTATGGATTGTGTTCATGTTTTTGTGATTTTTGTGGTGATTTGATGTTTTTGTTGTTAATATGTTTTTGGATTTGATGGATCATTTTTATAAATTTTTGTGCTGTTAGATGTTATAGTTTGAAGGATTAGATGGATCTATCTTGTTGCGATTTTAGAGATTTGTTTTGTGAATTTTTATTGTTGTTTGGCCTTTTTGGTATTTTATTCTTGATCTGGAGTGTTTCGGGCTGTTTTTGACGATTCTTTGTTTTTTTCTTAATATTTTTCTTGCAGCGGAGATGTACCCGTCAGAGACTACGCGAGCAAAGTTGTCAGTAGATTTAGGGTTAACCGATCGGCAATTGCAGATGTGGTTTTGTCATAGACGGTTAAAGGACAAAAAAGAAGATAAAAAAGAAGTGACTGTACAAAGGCCGGTAGGGGAAAATATGGAGTTAATGAGGTCTTCTCAACAACAATTAATGGTGGTTGAACGTGGTGGTGGGAGTGACCATGGTTCTCGATCGAGGTCGCGTCATGAGTCAATGTCACGATCACGGTCTGTATCAGGGTCAGGTTCTGGCTCAGAATCGGATTCTAGTGAGGATAATGAACCGATGGGGCATAGCAGGGCGTATGAGTTGACCCAACAGAACATGATGCGGAGAAGGATTATTGAATGTGTGGAGATGCAGTTGGGTGAGTCGTTGAGGAAAGATGGGCCGGAACTTGGAATAGAGTTTGATGAGCTTCCTCCGGGTGCATTTGGGATGCCTATAGGTACTGACTACTTTTAATTGCTGTAGATATAGAATTATGATGTCCATGACAATACATTTTAGTATTCATTGCTGACTCTTTTGTCTTCTGGAATATATGTTTATAACTTCTAATAATACATTTGTTACATATTTTGCTCTTCCTTATAGATTTCTTGTTTGTTATTTATCGATAATTCTGCTTATTTTTAATCCTTTCTTTTGGTGTTTGTGTTTTTTATTTAGCAGTGCCGAAGAAGCGTCACAGTCAAAATAGTCATTCTTATGAAGGAAATTTATATGATCAACTGCCAATCAAAGTTGGTCCTCTACTCTTACTATAAACATTTTATTTACATGCTTCAATTAAAACAATACTCTTAGCATTGTTTTTTACATTGATTTTTTTGCCTCATTCTAGATTGAGGCTGGTGGTCGTAATATCAAGCATGAACCATATGGAGCAGCTTCTCGGTCATATGGCTCACCAATTGGTTACACAAGTGACCAAAGATTACTTCTTCAAAATGGGTTGCAACCACCTTATGCCACCGCGAGACAGTTAAAAGGTGAAATGGGACATTTATCATCACCTATAAATGATAATGCCTATAATTTACCCAATGAAGAAGTTATGCAAATGTGGAGAAAACGCAAAGTATGCATCCTTTCTCGGTAGTTTTTAATTTTTATTTTTGTAACTTATGTAACCTCGTTGTGTAATGATTTTTGGTTCACTATAGAGTGAAGAAGGTGTTGCAGGACCGGACGGACATTCTGAAAAAAGAATGAAAAAAGAGCTTGAAAAAAATCATGTGCTGAGTAAAAAGGTGAAGATAATTTTGTTCTTATCTCTTTTACTTTTAGGATGCATTATCAAGTCTAATTATTATACATTTTCTTATATTAGAGAGAAGAGCAAATGAAAAAAGAAATGGAGAGACAAGACCGTGAGAGACGAAAGGAATTAGAAAGAATGGAGCGTGAAAGACAAAGGAAAGAAGAAAGATACCAACGTGAGGAAAAAAAAGAAATGGAAAGGAGAGAGAAGTTTTTACATAAGGAATCTCAAAAGGTGAATTTACAAATTTACTTTTCTGTGCGATGCATTTGTTTGATTATTTTTTTATTTTTTATTATTTATTTATTTATTATTATTATTATTATTATTATTATTATTATTATTATTATTATTATTATTATATGTTTGGTTTTGTAAAGGCTGAGAGAAGAAGACAAAAAGAAGATCTTCGTAGGGAGAGAGAAGCTATAAAGCTAAAGGCATCTGTGGAAAAGGCGGCAGCTAAAAAATTTGCTAAAGAATCTATGGAACTAATTGAGGATGAACGTCTTGAATTGTTGGAATTAGCTGCTTCTAGCAAAGGGTTGACGTCAATAGCTTCACTTGACTATGAAACCTTACAAACTCTTGATTCTTTTCGAGGTACATACCACTTTTTCCCGTTATTAACCATTATATTTGTCCCATTTTCATCATATTGAGGGGGCTTTAGATATCGACTAATTGTATTAAGCCTACAAAATACAGTATGTGATAATGTATTAAGCCTGCTGATACGAGTTACAAAAATTACAGATCACTTATGTGTCTTCCCACCGAAGTCTGTGCAAGCGCGTCTAAAACGTCCGTTCTCAGTTCATCCATGGATTGATTCAGAAGAAAATGTTGGAAACCTTTTCATGGTATGTTCTCATGCATCTTTTTGTTTCGATAAATATATATACCGAATGAAGTTTCTTTCGTGATTTAATCATGTCATCAACCTCCATCTCAGGTTTGGAGATTTTGTATGACTTTTGCTGACATTCTCGGTCTTTGGCCTTTTACTCTTGATGAATTTGTTCAATCCCTTCATGATTACGTACGTCTCACAACTATCATCCTTTATTTATTTATTTATTATTATTATTTTTTTAAAGTTTTCTTTATTTCATTCAAGATACCATTTAAAATAATAATAATTTTTTTATTTTTTTATTTTTTTATTTTTATTTTTTATTTATTTTTTAAAAAAAAATCAGGATTCAAGATTATTGGGAGAGGTTCACATTGCTCTCCTAAAGCTGATCATTAGAGATATCGAAGACGTTGCAAGGACACCCTCTGGTGGGCCCGGAACAAATCAATACACAGTTGCTAATCCTGAAGGTGGTCATCCTCAGATTGTTGAAGGGGTAATTCTTTGTTAGTATTAAATATACCTATATATTTAGTCGCAACTTGTTACAGATATCTTTAATATATATGATGATGGTAACATATATTGACAAATGGTTATTTCTGATAGGCGTACATGTGGGGCTTTGATATTCGCAATTGGCTTGAACATCTAAATCCATTAACATGGCCTGAAGTACTTCGACAATTTGCTTTATCTGCCGGCTTTGGACCTCAGTTGAAAAAGGATAAAGTCAAACGCTCTTCCTTGCCTGAAATGGACGAGGTTCATCTCATTTTCTTTTTTCTTTTATTAACTGTTATTGTTGGTAAATATAAATCTGGGTAAAAAACATACAACTTATCAAATTGCTCTGTTTGGGTAATATATTAACCAACGGGTTAAATGGATCAAACTTGACATAAACCATTAGTAAAGTACTAAAGTTAACTTGTGTAATAATTTGGTTTCGTGCAGGGTAAAGGCTGTGAAGATGTAGTCACCATGCTAAGAAATGGTTCAGCTGCTGAAAATGCAGCCATTTTGATGCAAGAAAAAGGGGCCAACCAGCCAAAAAAGTCTAGGCATCGTTTAACTCCCGGGACAGTAAAATTTGCTGCTTATCATGTTCTGTGTCTCGAGGGAGACAAGGGCCTTAACGTTTTAGATATTGCTGCAAAGATTCAGGTTTGTGTAGAATTTTTCTATATTTAATTTTATTCTCCTTTAAATATTTCAATATTAATTTCTTTCACTATAAAGATTGCATTTTGACTATCGTTTTGCTATAAATAATTGTATTTTGGCTTGTATTTTGTTATAATTTTGAAGAAAACGGGACTGCGTGATCTTACTACAAGCAAGACCCCAGATGCTTCAATATCTGTCGCATTATCAAGGGACCCCATTTTGTTTGAAAGAGTAGCACCTTCAACTTACTGTGTTCGCCCCCCTCATAGGAAAGATCCTGCTACTGCTGATGAAGTAATTGCTGGTGCGAAAGAGAGGATACAAAACTTCGCCATGACGGGTGTGGTCAATGTTGAGGATGTTGAGAAAGACGAAGATTTTGAATCTGAGGTTGCTGAAGGTCAAGAAATCGATGTTGGTACTCCATCTACTGCCAATGATGTGGAAATGAAAACCGACTCTGAAAATGCTGGTGAGTTTATAACATAGTATATTCTCTTTTCATGGTTTCTTGATAAAACATTTGGTTACTGTATTTTTTCTTCTGTTTAAGGTGTTGGTACGAGTAGTATTGATCAAGGAAACACTGAGGTTGATGAAAAAAAATCTGGGGAGTCATGGGTTCAAGGGCTTACCGAAGGAGAGTATTCGGATCTTTGCGTTGAAGAGCGTCTCAATGCTCTTGTTGCTCTAATTAGCGTTGCCAATGAAGGAAACATTATCCGCCTTGTTCTTGAGGTAATTTTGAATATAAATTTTGAACTTCTATTAAATCAATTTTTTTTCTTATGAGTTACTAGTATATCGTGTTACCTGGTCTCATATGACTCTTCTACAGGACCGGCTAGATGCTGCAACTGCAGTTAGAAAGCAAATGTGGGCAGAAGCACAGCTCGATAAAAGACGACTAAAAGAAGAATTTATATCCAAATTTCAAGATTCTTCTCCCATGCCCGCGACAGAAGGCACCCAAAGCCCGTTGATACCCGTAATTGAGGGTCAAGATGGTTATGTCGCGGGTCAGACTGTGGGTCAAATCAATAACAATGGATATAATACGGCTGAAAGATCACGGTTGCAATTAAAGGCATACATTGGTCACAAAGCGGAAGAGATGTATGTGTACCGATCTTTGCCATTAGGACAGGATCGGAGGCGTAATCGATATTGGCAGTTTGTTGCATCTACGTCTTCGCATGATCCCGGGTCTGGCAGGATATTTGTTGAGCTACAAAGTGGTGGTTGGAGGCTAATCGATTCAGAAGAGGTAAGAACCACTGAACTTTTAAAAAATATTTTACTTGGTCCTTGTCATCCTTACAAAGAATTGATTATCATGATTTGGGTCCATGGGATCTTGTTTGAATGAACACAGTTTGTTTCTCCGGGATATTGATTACTAATTAAGTCATTTGGCACATAGTTTAACAGGAGTAAAGGCCATCAAACACTTGAATAATTGACACTTTAATGAAAAGGGTCTTTATAATTGTCGTTTTAATCATACAAATTCAAAAAAAAAATTTCTCTTCTTGAATGCAGGTATTCGATGCTCTTTTACCGTTACTGGACACACGCGGGGCCCGAGAATCTCATCTGCACGTGATGCTGCAAAAAATTGAGGCAGCTTTCAAGGAAAACATCAGACGAAATTCCAAGAGGGCTTGTGACGGAAATTCAACAGACTCCTCACCTACTTTTAACATCAAGCTTGGGGAGACTGATTCGGAGAAAAAGAACGGGATGGAACAGTATCGGGGTTTGGAGAAGTGGATGTGGAAAGAATGTTTATATATGCCAAGGTTATCGGCTATGAGACATGGGAGACAAAGGTCAATACCTTTACAAGGGATCTGTGATTTTTGTCACGGGTCTTATTTCTTTGAGAAGAAGGCTATTTGTCCTCGATGCAATAGGTCATTTAGCACGTTAGGTGACAAATTATGTTATCCCGAACCAGATATCCAAGATAATGTTGGTAATATTAATGATCAAAATGATTGGGATATAACTCATCCAATAAGAATCCGATTGATGAAGTCCCTTTTAGCGTTTGTGGAGGTAAGGATTTATTTTATGGATGTCGTTAATCATAGATTAAAAATACATAATTGTCCCCTTTTTTTAGCAAACCATTGGGACAATTTTTGTAACATGTAAAGTTTTTCTTTATTTAATTTAATCTGCATTCATAATATGACTGTTGTTTGACTCATTTGTTTGGAAACTACACAGGCTTCCGTTCCATCTGAGGCCCTGCAAGCTTCTTGGACAGAAAACATCAGGAATGTTTGGGGTTCAAAGCTGCATGGTTCTTTGTCACCAACGGATCTTCTACAGGTTAAACTCGAGCATTCACTTATAATTGGTCTTTTTGCAAATAGCGCAGATCCATTCCTCATATTATTTTGGTTTTTAAAAACGTGAATGAAATTTGGTTGCAGGTTCTTACATGGTTTGAGAGCGTTGTAAGACGGGACTATATTTCTTTAAGCTTTGAGACAACAGAAGAACTGCTTAAAATCTCTGGTTTATCTGAAAAGGCTGCTTTGGACTCGGGCTCGGTCCCAGTACTTCCGTGGGTTCCACAAACGACCGCTGCTGTGACTCTGAGGCTTTTTGAGCTTGATGGGTTGATTTCGTATACTCCAGAACAGAAGGCGGAGCTGGATAAGGAAAACGAGTTAAACAATGCCGTAGTCGAGGTATTACTATTTTTATTTCTTCTTGAATTGCTTTGTTTCCTGATAGTTATTCATTTCGAAAATGCACATACTTGACTTCTAACTACTGAAGTCAAATATGTAATAGTCAAAGGTCACATTTGAGTTAAGATTTTGCTATAATTGAATTTAAAAAAGTTTTGTAAATGTAGTATTTGCTGTAAATTTTACTGTGTTATTGAACAATACTTGATTTTTTTTTAACGAATTCCTATTAAATTATGAGGTTTGAGTTGTACATTTTGACCTCTAAAGTCAAACTCATGTTAATGTTTTTGCAGAAATCGCCATTAAAGTTTACATTTTTAAAGAACATCGGGAAAACCGCTGATACTCCTGGCCACGTGAAACCTATGAAACCGCCTCGTGGCAGTGGTGGAAGGCCACGTGGAAGTAATGGGAAGTGGACAAAACGTACGCCTGGTCCCGTAGCAGTCTCTGAAAACAGGCAAAACGTTATCGTTGGAGACGATTTCCCAATGAGTCAAGTTATGACGCCTCAAACACATGGAACGGGTCCACGAACTGTCAGAAAGAGAAAACCGGAAAAAATGGTTGTCCAAGAAGAACCCATGAGAAACTTTATGCATCAAGCTTGGATTAACGGACCGGTTCATCAGATGAGACCTCAAAACATGAATTACCATGTCGGCCAAGAGGAAGAAGAGGAAAGTGAATCTGATGACGAGCAAGCCAGATTTGAAAATGCAAGGTACGGAGAAAGTTCAGGGTATGGAGTTGCAAATAATGAAAGTAGATGGGTTGAAACGGAAATAAGTGACGATGAGGATGAGGGGCTTGAAGAAGATGACGAGATTATGAACCATGGTTATGTAGATGGAAATGATAGAAGGAATTTTAATGGTGAAGATTTGGATTCTGATGGTTCAGGGGAATATAGCGATTGAAGTATTGAAATATATCAATTTTGAAGGTAGAAGATGATTTCAGTTCTTTTTTCGTGGGTTCATAGTTTTTATTATACCGCAGCAAAACTAGGTTTTTTTTTGTTTTAATATTTTTCAAAATCATATCTAGAAACACATAAAACTCTAATGTTACTAGTAGCATTTGTATTCATGAAAAATTGCTGGTACAATTTTCTTTTATTGTGTTCCGGATTATTGGTTTATACGTAATGTTCATGTACAACTGTAACAATACATGGCGCGGGTGATGGTTTCCGGATGTGTTTGATAGAGTAGTTGTTTAGCGCTTGTTATTCACATTCCTGCATAATTTATACATGGAGGTGGTTATTGTCAAGGTGTGTGAAGTGGATTAAAACATTTTAGCCATAAGAGCACCTCCAACGCTAACGCAGGAGGTGCATTAAGGTTCCAAAACACCGCGTTAAAGCAACGTTAATCGTTGGGACACTGCTGCGTTAACGCAGCGTTAAGGGACTGAGTTAAACCTTTAACGCTGCGTTAAGGGTGCGTTGGGTAATTTTATTTTATTTTATTTTTTAATTTATTATTATTATTTTTTTTTCAGTTTGGCCCCTAAAACGGCCAAAACTAGCCGTTAATTTCAAAAAAAAAAAAATTTCAGTTTGGCCCTTGCGTTTTATAACCGTTGAATCAAACGGCTATTTGTAGTTAAAAAAAAAAAAAAAAATAAATAAATAAAAAAAAAAAATTTCAAAACCATTTTCACTCTCCTATAAATACCCATTTAACACCACAATTTTTTTCACACTTTCACAAATCCACTTTCACAAATCAATCTAACACATCATATACTTTCATCTTCATTCTTCCACAAAAAAAAAAAAACCTTGTTCATTCACAATGAATCCGAATCAAAGTCACGAAGAATTTAGCAACTGGTCAGATGAAGATGACGAAAGTGACATTCAGTTTATGACAGCCATGTACGAAGAACTTGTGCAGATGGAACAAGCAGCAGCTCAACCTCCGATATCACGTGGTCATATCTTTCGTGAACGCGAGCTTGCTGATCAACGTTTGCGTGCCGACTATTTCGATCCAAATTGTAAGTATCCGCATCACTATTTTCGAAGAAGATTTCGTATGAGCCGGAAACTATTTCTACAAATAGTCGAAGGTATTCAATCTTATACCTCCGATTTTCTTCCGGATCATTTTAAGTTTTTTGCTCAATCACTCGATGGTACGGGTCGAATGAGTATAAGTGCTCTTTTGAAGTGTACATCTGCTATACGCCAATTGGCGTACGGCACGTCACCCGATGCGTTTGATGAGTATTTGCAAATGGGTGCGAGTACTTCAACTGATTGTCTTGATAATTTTACCAAGTGTGTAATTGATTTGTTTATGCCGGAATATTTAAGAAAACCAACATGGACCGATATTCAAAGTATTTATGAAAGACATGAGGCGCACCATGGTTTTCCAGGAATGCTTGGTAGCATTGATTGCATGCATTGGGAGTGAAAAAATTGTCCGGTTGCTTGGCAAGGGCAATTTGGTAGGGGTGATAAAAAATACCCAACTATAATGATTGAAGTAGTTTCTTCACAAGATTTATGGATTTGGCATGCATTTTTTGGGATGGCGGGGGCGAATAACGATATTAATGTTTTGGATAACTCACCGTTATTCGACGACATTCTTAATTGTAGGATGTTCACAATATATAACACACGTATGGATTGAGATTTGGGCCAAATAGTAGAAGATTTCTAGAGAGAGAAGTAGAAGGTTGGAAGCCTTTGTAGAGAAAGAAAGCAGAATGTGTTAGATTAGAATGAAAGGTCCAACCCTTCCCTTGTGTGAGAAGGGCTATATATAGTACTACATATGGTGCCCTGTGTGGGCTGTGGAGTGAGCTGACAGAGGGTAAAGACCCGACCCACTCCACGAATACTTTAATAACTAAACTATTACTAATATTACAAATGATCCTACGAGCTAGTTAATACTAACAGATACTCGGGGTGACCGAGTCTTCACATGAATAATTGTATTCCTAACAATCTCCCCCTAAGGGAGGTCACCCCGGAAATAATGTTTTGACTTCTTAGCATTTTATCATATGACTATGACTTCCTAGCTCGTAGTTCTTGATTCTTCAAAGTCATTAATCTTTGTGCGTTCAGCAGCGAACTTTTGATGACTGATCTTTTGTCTTGGATGATCTTTGAGGTTTCTTTGAGAATATCATCCAGCATAATTCTTCAAGTCATCATGCAGCATCTCCTCCATATGAAGTTGTGATTTTGAACCGACATGCTCACACTTTTCTGGATCATGATCTTCAGCATCAGAGTTGCGGAAGCAGTGTTGAAGGTCTTTTAGATATCATGATTTCTTTGATTATGATGATGAAATGTGAGCGTGGGGTGATGAATCAGCATCTTTTCGGCAATCAGCTGCAACCACCAGGGATTCCTGCATACGACAGTTAGCAATAAAACGTCCGGCATTTATAGGTTTGGATTTCGAGATTGTTAACAGCATAGTGTGAAAGCTTTCTCTGATCCTTACCAAGGCCGTTCCTAAATCGGAAACCCCCGAGAGGGTTTACAAGATCTACAGAAGTACATCAACGATTAGGTGAGTCGCTGGAGTTCACTCCACGACTGTAGACCGTTTGTAACCGCCATGACCACTAAGCGTAATTCACAAGGAATTACCGAAGTGACCTGCTTTCAGGGCTGTTTGATGTTGACCATGGCAGGAATTTCCATTCAATCACTGAGAATTACATTTGTAAATTCCCTCATGAATGTTCTGGCAGATTGCTAAGATCTGCGTAGGACTCATAAGTTTACACCTGGTGTCCTTAATGTTGAACAACCAGTGTAGAAGTAACATGTGTTCCTATTGAGATCTTTTGATGCATCTCTTGGCTCTAGACTCAATAAGTGCATTTTTGGTAGTCGGAGACTGGAGCGGTGTCTCCTGTTTCAATATCAACATAGCTCGCAATGAGCCGTCGATAGATTATGCAGGGTTCCCCGTAAGAATGAAACAAGTCATTTTAAGAGAACTTGAGTGGTTTAGAAGGTTTAGTGCAGTGCGTCACTGGGTCCATGACGTCTTGTCTTCAATACCGGTGTTACCTTAGTAACCACCAATAGTATATGAATTGAACCCGGTTTCTGCCCTAAGGTTGAATAATTGGAGGGCTATTTCTTTTCACTCTTTCTTATTTCTTTTCTTTTTAATTCTTCAACCCCTTCTTTCTCCTTTCTCATATTACTCAATTTTTCCATAATCGTACCTAAGGACTTTCAAATACTAACTATTCGGTATTGTCCTTGGGTAGATCCCTCCGGCTCTGGCGGATCATAGGACGGTTTTTCCTAACCTTAGCCACCTTATAACTTCATGACTATCCTATGTTGCCATTAACTAAATCCTTGAAAAATCTCTCAAAGTGTCTATGATTATGAAACACATTTTGCTAACACTTTGAGAGTTTTATATTTTTCAAAAGCTCCCCCTCAACATGTGCTCATATGTTTTAATTTTAAATTTACATATGTTGGGTGGAGTTCGCACTTTTGAATTGATCTCTTTCAGTGAATATGACCGATTCGAGACACGCTTACATCACTAGTTAGACTATATTGAAATTATTACCCTGCCTGGTCACATCTATAGAAAGTTCCTCGAAACGGTACACTCTACTCAGACATATCCTCTTCGAGACACACTTACATCACTGGTTAGACCAGCTTGAAATTATTACCCGGCCAGGACATGTCCTTTCGATTAATGACAGTTTGTGTTTCGTCAATTCATTGGTAAAGTCTGAGTTGTGCACACATGAGATGCCACATCCATTTTGCTATTGCACACCATTTGCTCCCCCTCAATATGTGCATCGATATACGAAAGAGTTTAGCACATATGGGAGAGCTTACACTTAAGTCCAAAGAATCACATTTTCATCAGGTTTCATATTTAAATCACATTCTCTCCCCCGATCAAAAATTTCAAACCTTTTGAGATTCGTGATCCCAATTGATTTAAATAAGTTAGAAAAATGTGGGAGAAAATGTGGTCAGATTTGATATATTCTGATGATGGTGCATACTATGCTCCCCCTCAAACCAAGAGAGAGTGTCACTGCTGATGTTGCACAAAGTTTAAAAAGGTGTCAGAAATTTGAACAAATACTCTCCCCCTCAATGAATGACCCGTTTTCTATTTAAAGAACTGTAGTAATTCAATTGAGCGTGAAGCATTTGTGAAAATTTAAGTCCAGTTACCACCTTGTGAAACACCAAAACTCTCCTGAAGAATCATAGATGCGAAGAGTTTGTGGTGTAAAGAAGACTTCTCTTCTTATACAAGAAATGATGCACTGAATCGTACATCAAGTCGGAGAAACATGGATATAAAGTAATCCATGCCTGGGTGAACATCACCCAGTTGGTGAAACAGCCGTCTTTATGGCGACATGCTTTCCCCATAATAGAACGCGGGTTGCTATCTGAAGTAATAGCAAGCCATTAGACATGTTTTAACCGGTTAATATAACTTTTGCTCGAGCTTCATTTAAAGACCCGTGTCATTATTGAATGACATTTCTAGGTCCGTAAATGTTATCGATAAACAGAAGACATGCCTAGAAGAACTATTTTTGGTATTTTTGATTTTCTGATTTTTATGGTTTTTATAGGTTTTATAATTTTCTATTTTCTTTTTGTTTTAAAATATATACAAATATATACAATGATATGTGAAGCAAGTCCTTTACTCCTCGTTTTCTTCTTGGAGACTCTTGAGTGTTTCTGGAGTCAAACTCTTCATGCCAAGTCACGGGAGAATAAATTGAAACCGTTCTCTCGGAAGTGCCTTAGTGAAGATATCAGCCAACTGAAACTCTGTCCTCACGAAGTAAAGTTCAACAACCCCTTTTTCCACCTGTTCCCTTATAAAGTGGTGTTGGATGTCGATGTGCTTTGATCTAGAGTGTTGGACGTTGTTGCAGAAAAGAGCTATGGCACTTTTGTTATCACAATACAGAGGGATCTTGTTGTATGCCAAGCCATAGTCTGAAAGTTGTGACCTCATCCAAAGAATCTGAGCACAACATGCAGACATGGCGATGTATTCAGCCTCTGTTGAAGATATAGACGTACTCATTTGCCTTTTAGATGACCAGCTGACCAACTTATCTCCCAGAAATTGAGCACCTCCCGATGTACTCCGACGAGTGTCTTGACACCCCGCATGATCTGCATCTGCATAGGCCGTGAGTGCCATGGCGGTGTCCTTAGGATACCAGAGACCTATGTGAATAGTCCCTTGAAGGTATCGAAAGACCCGCTTTACTGCTTCCAGATGTTTCTTGGTAGGCTTGGACTGGTATCGGGCACACATACTGTAACACCCCAACCCGAAAAGGGTAAAGATATCACAATGATGGTTTCATATCAGATAAAACAAAGCATACATCTATAGCAATACAAGAATACTCAAAGGTTACAAATGAAATACAGATACTATAAGGTTACAAATGGACTTCCACTAAATACAAATTCCGAAATAATAATAATAACTTCTAATCACTTCTAAATCCAGAATAGCTATCAGTCTTCTAAGTCCAAAGGTACTCTCCACCCATTCCCAGCTTCCTACTAAAACCTGCCGCAGGAAAAGAAATGCGGCTGAGCTACGAGAGCTCAGTGAACAGATATAACGGTAACAAGCAGTAGCATAATGAATAATACATGAGTAAATGAGAATGGAAGCATGAATACATGGTATCATAAGGGAAAGGAAAAAGGTGCATGGTAAAGAAAGGTCAGTAATCCACTACGAGCCCATAACATGAAATCATAAGCATAATCATAATCATAAACATGTAGAGGGGAGACCTCTTAGTATCCTGTAAATATGAGGGGTGTCCTCATCATGGGTTGGAGTAGCTAGCTCCCGGAGTGTGAAAGACGTGTATCGCACACACCATCAGTCACCATGAATAACATAACATAACATGAACATGAACAAATCTAGGATGCATCCATACGCCCCAGGTGGCCATAATCTGCCTCTACATAAACATGAATCATAAACATAACATGCAGGGACGGGATAGGTCATCACTCTCCTACCCTAGAGTCATGCCATCGGTGCATCGACTGACATGGACATGAAACCCTCATGCCTAGTGAGTGGCTCGTAGTATCAAACTGAGGGTAAAGGTCAAGTATCATGAATCATGTTTCTAGTTTACTTGCATAGGTCAATATCATGGTTCATAAGCAAGGTTCATAAGCAAGGTTCATAAGTAAAGGTTCATGAATGAAAGGTTCATAATCACAAAAGGTTCAATATCATGATGGTTCAATAATCGGAGTTCATGAATGAAGGGAACATAGCAATGGTATAGGGAACCCTAATATGAATCATAATAAGAGAATGAAGGCCTCTTATTAAAGAAGCAGAATATCTGTACCTTATTGCTTGACAAAGGAAATCACAAAATAAGATGATAATGAGCACAGGTCACTCCCTCTTCACACCTAGAGGAGTAAAGACATGATTACTAAAGATCCCATTTCCATATTAAGTAACTTTCTATTTTTAGCAAGTTTTCATTTTTGGAAAGTTTCCTTATTTAGTAAGTTTCCAAAATTAGCAGATTTCTATAATGAGTAAGATTTAAGTATTATGATTTAGTTAAGTCATTAATTTAGTATCATTATGGAATTAGGATTGACTTTAGCAAGTTATAAAAGTTTAGGGTTAAATATGACAAGTTTACATAGTTTAGGGTTTTAATTGTAAATATATCATGTTAAGGGTCTAAAATGAAAATATCATAAGTTATTCATGTAAATACATCCATTTATTCAGAATTACCTCTTTAGTCCATTTAGTTCCATATTTTACACTTTAAACCCTTTATTTATAAAAGTTACAAAATAAACCTTAAAGTTACATAGTTTACAATTTAACCCATATAATATCCTTAATTACACCATTAACCCTTAGATTTAATTATTTACAGGATCTACCTTCTAATTTCATGTATGGTACGATTTATCCCTTTAGTTTCACATAATTACACATTTAGTCCCTATAGTTATAAAACTTATATATTAAACAATGATTTCATAACAATTACATATTAGCCCCCATAATTATCCAAAATTACACCGAACCCTCTTAATATTATTATTTACTCAAAATGACTTCAAGTTTCCAGTATTTACATTTTTAGTCCCTTGATTTAATTAAATTGCAAAACGAATTAATAAATATATATATTTACCCATTTAACCTTTTAAATACAAAATTTACATATGGACCCCTCATTTAATATTTTATACGAATTATACCTGGTTCAAATAACTTACAAAAATTATCCCTTGAGTTTTAAGAATTACGAAACACCCCCTTATATTTTATTCTTTCAATCGGTAATTCACAAAATCAAACAAAACCCTAATATCCAATCCAAATCATTACCCCATGATTACCAACAACCTTAAACACTCATTAATGATCAGATTCCATGTCATGAACCCTAGCCCTAATCGATTGCATTAGGGTTTCTTTTTATTTTCTTTCTTTTCTTTTATTTTCCATAAACCCGATTTGAACAATAATTTACCACGACATTTTTAGGCTTCTAAAACTCGAACCAATATTTTTCCCAGATTATATGGATCGTATAAAGCTCAGGAAAAATAAGCCTCACACCCAGAAAATTCGTTTATCATATATTAGAATTTACACCCTTTTTAATACTTTAAATTCACAAAGACTAACCTAGGCTTCTACAATTCGAAACACCATTTTTACCAGCTTATTTGATGACCAAGGAACTCATAAAAATTAATATCATAGCCCAGAAAAATCGTATAACATGATTTACATAATTAACCCATTTTACCCATTTTTAATTCAACCGACCCATTAAACCTTGCATGATTCGAATCCCATATTTTTCACAGATCATATGTGATATAATAAGTATAAGAAAAATGCCATACCAATTATTTAACGTGTGGAAGGAATTTTTTGCAATTATACCTTACGTACGGAATAAAATAGAGAAAATTCGCCACCACTTGATCTAGGCTTCTACAAATCGAATGGCTATTTTTCTAGTCTTCCTTGGATGTTGCACAACACCAGAAAAATACTCTCCAAGCTCCAGAAATTCGTATGAAGGCTCTAGGGGTTTTTGGGTGTGTTTTGTTATTCGGTTTTAGTTAATTAGAGTTTTTAGGGATTTCTATGAAACAAATAGGGAAATGCCGTGTATAAGGAGGGGGGAGGTGCATAATTTCGGTCCTAAATCAAGACCAAATCAATGGGCTTTAATTGCATTGATTTTCCAATATTTTGTAAGTTAATTATGGTTTAATGTAAATTAATGTGATTTATTTGAAATAAAATTGTATTAAAGTGTTTGTACATATAATTTGGTGAGACAAAGACTTTTGGGCATGTAAAAATTATCTCATTTCATATATGGCTTATTACTTAAATTTTTGAGATCAATATAGTACTTTCAATATCCGTAAATAAATTTTTAAACTTGTAGGGGCATTTTGGTCTTTTTACATGTTTCAGATTTTAGGGTTTTACAACTCTTCCCCTCTAAAAAAATTTTTCGTCCTCGAAAATTGAAGTCGCAAAGTAAAGCGAAGTCGTAGCAAAACGCAACAATCATCATAATATTCTCATGCCTGAGGAGGTTCTTCCAAAAGATCTTCAGACCAAAAGTTTTCTCATGACTCAGATCAAAACGAGATGGGTTCAGATTTCTCAGAAAGAGGCAAAATAAGTGGATTATGATTAAAAGGACCATTCAACAAAAAATGGATGATAGGTGAGTCTTTCAAAAAGCTTATATGAAATACGAACAGAACTTCAAATCAGATTAACTTTATCATCAGTGGAGAGTTCTACAAAGAGCTTAAGATATATAACTGAGGTCAACATAATGCAATACGAGAGTCCAAAATCATCCCGATATTAAATGAACGAAAACAGAGGATACGCATAGGTAGAGTGAACCTAAAGTCTCACTAATCACGGATAACCAACGGAGATCAGATTCTAAACTTCTTAGGTACTCCCCCAAGACATCCTATGGCCACAATGAGTGCACGTTATATGGTGTAAGTATTATCACGTTGATCAGGCGTCATAATACTAGCACCACATAAATATGCCCTCATGATGATCATACTTTATCTCAAGTCGTAATCAAAGCCACCTATCTTAATCCACCTAGTACTTCTACTGTCTCAGAGGTCATCAAAAATCCAATCCATAGCTAAGAGGAGAACGAACTACTCGAAAGAGTTAACGGAAGTCCCAGAATGTCTATCGGAATTTGGTACATCGTTTTAAGCATCGAATCGTCCATCATTCGCCAAATTCCTCATAACAAAACCATCGTCTAGCATACGCAGAATGAACATCGAGCGGAATTTCTAACAGGGAAACATAACTCATTCAAAGGGGTCCTATCATCAGTTAACGGAAATTTGAGTAGGTCAAGAGGAAATGGATTACGTCGTCCATAGCTTAATTTTTCACAAAATCAACTCTTCCGAATACAAACGTTCGCTTCAGAATTATCGTCCATTCAAATACATGATCTTAAACTTCTTCCAAGTCCATGCAGTCTATCGTATGATCATAGCGTGGAAAAGAAATATCAACTCGAGTCTGGTCCCTCAAGCCTTCGGCACTTCTCCTTGGGACTGTGGTGTGGTAACGTGAATCTCCGACATGGTCACTGTGCATTCTTCCATCCGCGAGTCTGCTTCTGCTCTCAATTCATCTTAGTACAACTAAAATGAATAGAGAAGCAAGACTGCGTGTTTTTGATAGGTCTTCTAGCACGGTTCGAAATTCGCCAACTCCAACTGCCGTCATCGCCGGATGCATGGTAGTGTTGTCTGCTACAATCTCTGGACGCCAATCAAACCTACTTCTTCCAGAATAAAGGGTCATTCTCCAAGATGGTCTACATGTTCCTCTTCGTGCTTAACACTGAAATGCTTCCCAGGGTTACTCTCAAATAGTCATCTCTTTTCTTAAAAGTCCTTGGCGTGACTTCTACAGTCCTTCAATCATTAAAAGAGGCCGTCTGGTACGGAGTTTACAGGAATAGAATCGATCATTGATACGCTGAATTGAAAGATAGTCATGGTAGTGATACGATTAGGTTTACGATAGTTGATACTCTAAGTTTTCTCTTTCTTCTTCACAAGCTAACAGGGTATTCAAAATGAAGCACTGAGGTGAACAAAATCACAATTCATCATCCCCTCCAATTTCTCAAATTCGATAGCATCATGGTCCGTCAACTGGGATTGGTTCAAATTTTCATTCTACTCCTCAACCGGAAAGGGAATCCAAGAGTGCCATCATAGGACACCAGAAAATTTGCACAATAAAACTCCCAAGGCCAAAGTTTTCTAAGAGTGGATAATAGGTGTCAGGAGGCAATCAACAATCAAATGAAATCGAGATAGAAGTTTCCATAGCAGGTTAGGCTTAACAGATTTGAGCGGTTAAAAGGTTATCATAACGAAAGTGGGATGAAACATATTACTAAAGGTCATAAATCAGATATGGTTGGCAGCGTATGAGGGCCAGTCAATCCATAACTTTAAGACCTCAAAATCGAGTATGTCAAAGTAAACGGATTCGTAGGATGAGTACGGTCGCCAAGCCAGACGGATAGTTCATATATCAAGGTCAAGTACATGGTTCATCAAATAGATAAGCGAACAATTCAAGGTGTTGGATTCTTGTTTGGCTAAATAGCATAAGTAGCAGGTAGGTTGTGAGTCATCGGAAATATAAAACATCGTATAACTGTCAAGAGTGAGGCATATAGAATATCAGTAATCAGCATCATCATGCTCGGCTAACAATTTCACATCGAGACAAAATTATCGTCATATCCATGACTAAAATCGCCAGAGTTCTCATAGGAGTAGTAATGGATTTGCAAGACAGAGTAGTATCAGATGATACATTTTCATCCAGCACGGGTAATGAATTTATAGAATGTGTCAAACACATTAGGGTTAAATGACCTTCGGGATGGTCAGAAAAGTTTCAAATTGTTTATCAAACAGGTCGGAAGTGAAAATCAAAGTCAGGTAGTGATGGCAAAAGTTTAACAATCGGAAATCATGGTAGGGAGTTCAAATGGTCTCAAACACCGAAGGTGAAACATAGGAGGGTAGTCGTCAATGATTAATCAACCTATCCTTTATCATAATACAAATCAAAGCTAACTATTCAATGAAAACATATCGGCAACGCAAGTCTTATCGTTCAAAAGTGAGAGGAAAGCATTCTTATACTCATGGGAATAGAGATGTTTAAGACGAACTCAGATAGGGTCAGAAGATTCATAGACTATCAAAAGCATATAACAGAATGCATCAAGTAAGTCTTTGTCATAGAGATTCTCAGAATACCCGAAAAGACATCAGAATGATTAACAAAAGAATCAGAGGTCGAAGTCGGAATCTTAGGTGGTGTAAAGCGTGAGCTTAACAAGCAGGGCATAAATCAGAGTGATGCGGAATCAATGCTACTTAAACAAAAGCCTTATAGTCTACCCATTCCTCACTTGGTCAAAACTTAAGTTCCTATAGGGAAATCCTAAAGCAATTCTTAAAGGTTATCTTATGAGCGCATACAGTGGAAACTTAGTGGTCTAACTTACACAGGTCAAGGGTAAATGTATTACGAGTCGCAACCTGTCTCTGATACCATAAATTGTAACACCCCAACCCGACAAGGGTAAAGATATCACAATGATGGTTTCATATCAGATAAAACAAAGCATACATCTATAGCAATACAAGAATACTCAAAGGTTACAAATGAAATACAGATACTATAAGGTTACAAATGGACTTCCACTAAATACAAATTCCGAAATAATAATAATAACTTCTAATCACTTCTAAATCCAGAATAGCTATCAGTCTTCTAAGTCCAAAGGTACTCTCCACCCATTCCCAGCTTCCTACTAAAACCTGCCGCAGGAAAAGAAATGCGGCTGAGCTACGAGAGCTCAGTGAACAGATATAACGGTAACAAGCAGTAGCATAATGAATAATACATGAGTAAATGAGAATGGAAGCATGAATACATGGTAAGAATACATGGTATCATAAGGGAAAGGAAAAAGGTGCATGGTAAAGAAAGGTCAGTAATCCACTACGAGCCCATAACATGAAATCATAAGCATAATCATAATCATAAACATGTAGAGGGGAGACCTCTTAGTATCCTGTAAATATGAGGGGTGTCCTCATCATGGGTTGGAGTAGCTAGCTCCCGGAGTGTGAAAGACGTGTATCGCACACACCATCAGTCACCATGAATAACATAACATAACATGAACATGAACAAATCTAGGATGCATCCATACGCCCCAGGTGGCCATAATCTGCCTCTACATAAACATGAATCATAAACATAACATGCAGGGACGGGATAGGTCATCACTCTCCTACCCTAGAGTCATGCCATCGGTGCATCGACTGACATGGACATGAAACCCTCATGCCTAGTGAGTGGCTCGTAGTATCAAACTGAGGGTAAAGGTCAAGTATCATGAATCATGTTTTTAGTTTACTTGCATAGGTCAATATCTTGTTTCATAAGCAAGGTTCATAAGCAAGGTTCATAAGCAAAGGTTCATAAGCAAAGGTTCATGAATGAAAGGTTCATAATCACAAAAGGTTCAATATCATGATGGTTCAATAATCGGAGTTCATGAATGAAGGGAACATAGCAATGGTATAGGGAACCCTAATATGAATCATAATAAGAGAATGAAGGCCTCTTATTAAAGAAGCAGAATATCTGTACCTTATTGCTTGACAAAGGAAATCACAAAATAAGATGATAATGAGCACATGTCACTCCCTCTTCACACCTAGAGGAGTAAAGACATGATTACTAAAGATCCCATTTCCATATTAAGTAACTTTCTATTTTTAGCAGGTTTCCATTTTTGGAAAGTTTCCTTATTTAGTAAGTTTCCAAAATTAGCAGATTTCTATAATGAGTAAGATTTAAGTATTATGATTTAGTTAAGTCATTAATTTAGTATCATTATGGAATTAGGATTGACTTTAGCAAGTTATAAAAGTTTAGGGTTAAATATGACAAGTTTACATAGTTTAGGGTTTTAATTGTAAATATATCATGTTAAGGGTCTAAAATGAAAATATCATAAGTTATTCATGTAAATACATCCATTTATTCAGAATTACCTCTTTAGTCCATTTAGTTCCATATTTTACACTTTAAACCCTTTATTTATAAAAGTTACAAAATAAACCTTAAAGTTACATAGTTTACAATTTAACCCATATAATATCCTTAATTACACCATTAACCCTTAGATTTAATTATTTACAGGATCTACCTTCTAATTTCATGTATGGTACGATTTATCCCTTTAGTTTCACATAATTACACATTTAGTCCCTATAGTTATAAAACTTATATATTAAACAATGATTTCATAACAATTACATATTAGCCCCCATAATTATCCAAAATTACACCGAACCCTCTTAATATTATTATTTACTCAAAATGACTTCAAGTTTCCAGTATTTACATTTTTAGTCCCTTGATTTAATTAAATTGCAAACCGAATTAATAAATATATATATTTACCCATTTAACCTTTTAAATACAAAATTTACATATGGACCCCTCATTTAATATTTTATACGAATTATACCTGGTTCAAATAACTTACAAAAATTATCCCTTGAGTTTTAAGAATTACGAAACACCCCCTTATATTTTATTCTTTCAATCGGTAATTCACAAAATCAAACAAAACCCTAATATCCAATCCAAATCATTACCCCATGATTACCAACAACCTTAAACACTCATTAATGATCAAATTCCATGTCATGAACCCTAGCCCTAATCGATTGCATTAGGGTTTCTTTTTATTTTCTTTCTTTTCTTTTATTTTCCATAAACCCGATTTGAACAATAATTTACCACGACATTTTTAGGCTTCTAAAACTCGAACAAATATTTTTACCAGATTATATGGATCGTATAGAGCTCAGGAAAAATAAGCCTCACACCCAGAAAATTGGTTTATCATATATTAGAATTTACACCCTTTTTAATACTTTAAATTCACAAAGAATAACCTAGGCTTCTACAATTCGAAAAAACCATTTTTCCCAGATTATTTGATGACCAAGGAACTCATAAAAATTAATATCATAGCCCAGAAAAATCGTATAACATGATTTACATAATTAACACCCATTTTACCCATTTTTAATTCAACCGACCCATTAAACCTTGCATGATTCGAATCACATATTTTTCACAGATCATATGTGATATAATAAGTATAAGAAAAATGCCATACCAATTATTTAATGTGTGGAAGGAATTTTTAGCAATTATACCTTACGTACGGAATAAAATAGAGAAAATTCGCCACCACTTGATCTAGGCTTCTACAAATCGAATGGATATTTTTCTAGTCTTCCTTGGATGTTGCACAACACCAGAAAAATACTCTCCAAGCTCCAAAAATTCGTATGAAGGCTCTAGGGGTTTTTGGGTGTGTTTTGTTATTCGGTTTTAGTTAATTAGAGTTTTTAGGGATTTCTATGAAACAAATAGGGAAATGCCGTGTATAAGGAGGGGGGAGGTGCATAATTTTGGTCCTAAATCAAGACCAAATCAATAGGCTTTAATTGCATTGATTTTCCAATATTTTGTAAGTTAATTATGGTTTAATGTAAATTAATGTGATTTATTTGAAATAAAATTGTATTAAAGTGTTTGTACATTTAATTTGGTGAGACAAAGACTTTTGGGCATGTAAAAATTATCTCATTTCATATATGGCTTATTACTTAAATTTTTGAGATCAATATGGTACTTTCAATATCCGTAAATAAATTTTTAAACTTGTAGGGGCATTTTGGTCTTTTTACATGTTTCAGATTTTAGAGTTTTACACATACATACCGCAAACAATAAATCTGGCCTACTAGCAGTGAGATACATTAGGGATCCAATCATACTTCTAAACTTTGTTTGATCAACCGGGATCCCAGAGAGATCTTCATCCAACTTCGATCTCTCGATCATAGGGGTGTCAACCGCATCAAATGAATCAAATCCAAATTTCTTCAATATTTCATTTGCATATTTGGATTGATTAATAAAGATGCCTCCGGGTCTTTGAGAAATTTGTAAACCCAAGAAGAAAGACATTTGTCCCATCATAGACATTTGAAATTTGGAACTCATCTCATTGGAAAAACGATCACACTCCATCGGATCAGAAGAAGCAAATATGATGTCATATACGTAGATCTGAACAATAAGTAGATGAATACCAGTCTTCCTAGTGAATAGAATAGGATCAACAACACCTTTGGAGAAACCTTTAGCCAGAAGAAACTTCGATAGAGTATCATACCACGCCCTAGGTGCTTGCTTTAGCCTATACATAGCCTTCTTCAAGCGGTAGACATGAGTAGGACGCTCAGGATCAACAAACCCTTCTGGTTGACTAACATAGACTTCCACTTTCAGGTCACCATTTAGAAATGCTGTCTTGACATCCATTTGGTAGACAATCATGTTTTGACTGGCAGCATTAGCTAGAAACATTCTGATGGCCTCAATTCTAGCAACTGGTGCGAATGATTCTTCAAAGTCTATGCCCTCTTCTTGACGATATCCTTTTGCAACAAGTCGAGCCTTATTCTTCAGAACGTCACCATGTTCATCAAGTTTCACCTTAAAGATCCACTTGAGAGCGATAATCATTGCACAATCTGGAGCGGGCACTAATTCCCATACTTCAAGTCTATCAAACTCATGAATTTCTTCTTGCATTGCCTGAAACCAACTGTCTTTAGACATTGCATCTTTGAAATCTTTGGGTTCGATTTTGGAGAGTACAGAATTAAAGAAGCACCACAAGGCATTGGTGGCGAGTTGCTTTCGTGTGGATACCGGACGAGTGGGATTTCCAATAATGTTGTCAATGGGGTGATCGTTGGTCCACTTTCTGAGATGATCATGTGGTTGAGGTTGGTGAACAGATGTTGCCGTGTTGTGATCTCCTGAAGAGGATGTCTCTGTAGAAGATTCAGGAGCAAATACATTCTCAAATGGAACATCATCAATAGGAGCAAAAGGATTCACTTCAAAAGAATTGTCATCTGCAGATCCTTGCTGCACCGAAGAAGATTGAATATTTGATTGACTGGCAGATGGTGCATCTTGACTGATTGAGACAGATACCGATGGACCTACTGAGTTTTGTGGAATTTGAGCATCAGCAACAGGAGGTACAAGTGGAGCTTCCGTTGTAGTATTAACCGTTGGTGGCTCAAAATATTCGTCAAACATCGGATCAAATAACTTCTTCAACTCCTCACTGGTAGGTGGTACATAAGGAACTGCAGGCGTGGAATTCTGTACAAGGCCTGAACTGATTGGTCCAGGTGTCAAAAGATTAGGAGCGGGTCCAGAACTAGTTTGTCCAGGAGCCGGTTGCTCAGTCAGCTCATCGAACGTAACGTGAATAGTTTCCATGATTTGTCGGGTTCTTTTGTTATAGATTCTGTATCCCTTGCGATCTGGTGCATACCCAATGAAGAAACCTATGTCTGCTTTAGCTTTCAACTTTCCCAGATCTTGACTGTCATTTGTCGGATAACACAATGCACCGAACACACGAAGAAAAGAAAGGTCTGGCTTCTTGCTATGAATCAGCTCATAGGGTGTTTTGTTGTAAATAGTATGAATCAGGGATCGGTTTTGAGTGTAACATGCAGTTGCAATTGCTTCTGCCCAAAGAAACATCGGTGCTTTGGAAAATATTAGCATGGTTCTTGCAGCTTCCACCAGAGTACGGTTCTTTCTTTCAACCACACCGTTTTGCTGAGGTGTGCGTGGAACACTTTTCTGGTGTGTTATGCCAATACTTTCATAGAATTGACTGAGTTTTTGGTTGACAAACTCAGTTTCATTGTCTGTACGGATGATTCTGACAGTTTTGTTGAGCCTCACTTGCAGCTGTTTGATCAGTTTGATGATAACCTCAGGAGTTTCATCCTTGGTTCTCAAAAACATCACCCACATAAACCGAGAGTAGTCATCGACTACCACAAGAATGTATTTCTTCCCATTTATACTTTGCACTCTCATTGGTCCGCATAGATCCATGTGAAGGGTGTGAAGAACTTCCAAGATGGTGTTGACAGTTTTGGGTTTGATTTCTTGCTTTTTCCCAGTTGACAGGCAGAGCAAAGATGGTCTTTCTCAAACTTTAATCTGGGCATGCCTCGTACAAGGTCTTTGCGAGAAAGGTCATTTATGGTTCCGAAGTTTAAATGATTTAAACGATGGTGCCAAAGCCAAGATTTGGTCTTTGAGGCCTTTGAAAGCAAGCAGATAGGAGAGGACCTCATCATTTCTTCAATAGAGATGGTGTATAGATTGGTGCCACGACTGCCTTTAAGAAGATCAACACCATCCAATTCTTTGACGAAACAAGTGTGTTTTCTGAATGCAACTTCAAGATCGGAATCACAAAATTGACCAACAAAAAACAAGTTATGCCCTAGTCCTTCCACGTAGTATACCCGGGAGATTACACTGTCATCGAAAACATAATCTCCATAACCCATGATTGCCCCAAAATGGTCGTTCCCGAATCTAACTGTCTCGATGAACTTTTGCACGAAGTTCTTGAGCCGTGAGCGATCCCCAGTCATATGTTTTGAGCAACCTGAGTCCAAATACCAAAGGACGATTTGTATGACCTGCATTTGAAAACAGACAACGATGGATAACTGAAAAATGTGGATCCCCACGTGCAGTTGGGGTCCGTTTGGTTAGCACAAACAAATTATGGAATAACAGGATTCTTAGATGCTATTGCATTTATAGAGGAAACATCACTAGAAGCAGCAATTGACCTAGTTGCAGGGCATTGTGTCACTAAAGGCAAGATTCGACCAGTTGGCTTCCATTCCTTAACATTCACTACTTTACGAACATTCAATCTAGTTAAGGGGCACTGATCACCTAAAGTGAATTTCCTTCCAGTGGGTTTCCATTGATAACCAACATTAGCAAATATTTTTCCTGTCGTTTTCCAAATTTGCTTACTCAGTTCAGTCTTCCTAACATTCTTATCTTGGGATCGTTTATGCGATATCAAAAATGACACAACACAATCATCATGATTACTGGAAATTAAACATTCGTTACATGTTTTACAGACAGCATTAGAATTCGAATGAATTACAATACTTTTAATACTAGAATCAACACGATTCATTCCATTCATTGCAAACTTATTGTTCCTAGGTTGGGCTTCTACTTTCTTCTCGTGAACACTCTTAGCTGGCGCAGTCCTATCTTTCCTTGCATTGTCTCTAGACTTTGACCCGCTAGCTTTGGTGTCACAGTTTACTCCTGTAGAAGTAATGGTGGGAACATTAGTTTGTTTTACTGTCATTTGTTTTCCTGATTTTGATGTGCTGGGTTCTGATGTTCTTGGTGGTGCATCAAAGGTTACATGCTTGTTCTTAGTTGTATAGGATGATGCAGGAAATCTATCTTTTTTGTTATCAATCTTAGGTTCTGTGCCACTGACATATTCTAAAAGTTCCTGAGACCGTTTAGCAATGTAGTAGGCATCTGCAACAGCATTGTCAAGTGGTTTTACTATTCTATCCTCTTCTACGATCTCACGCAAGGTGTCAAGGCTATCCTTAAGAAGATTGAGATATACTTGGTGGGCAGACCTATTTTTCCTAAGGGGAAAAGGAATAGGCACTACATCAACAGCATACTTACTACAAGCAGAAGCCTTTGGAACAACATTATCACCAGTGATGGTTGGCATTTTCCCTTTCACCTGAGCCTTAAGATTCTCGATTTCATTTAACAAAGAATTTATCTTTTCATTATGACTATTTCTTGTGACCTTAATTGAGTCGTATAACTCTTTGAAATGTTGTTTGACTTTTGAATTTTCAGCTCGAAAACACTCATTTTCATGGTGTAACTTATTAATGGTGTCTTGATAGTGAAAATTCTGAGAATCTAAAGACGCTGGTTTATTGGTGCCATAGACATCACTCTTGTTTGATTTTAATTGGGCAATTTGAGCCCTCAATTATCGAATCGTGTTTGTGTGAGCTTGAATTTTTTCATCGCGTTTGCTTAATTCAAAATATGTGTCAAATTCAGGAGCATCCAAAGATGTCTTAGCATTTGATATTTTACATCTTTCTTCTAAGTGTTGATATTTTAATTGCAAATTAAGATGATCAACCTCTAGTTTTGAAAAACGTTTAACCATGTTATCATGGTCATCATTTTGAATTTTCTCATGCAAATTCCAATTCTCCCCCTCAAGCTCAACAACACGATTCTGGGAAGCATTCAGTGCAATAGACAGTTCATGAAATTGACAAGCAATTAGTGTAGCATCAGTAGCAGTATAAAACACATCCTGGGCAACACATTTAGCAATCAGATTCTCATTGGAGATGAGAATGTTTTTTCTCTCAATCTCACGACTCTTAAGTTCCATCACACATTGGGACACCTTGTGTGCTTTCATCTCATTTACTTCATTTCTAAGGGTTTTTTGAATACCCTCAAAATGTTCCTTAAGAAGCTTAAAGAATGGAATAACCTCAGTTAAGTAGCATTCTTTGGTTAGTTCAAAACCTCTTTCCCCTTCGGTAATTCCCGTTGGTGTTATTCTCTTCTTACATGTTTTATCAAAATCAGCAAATAGTTGACACAAAACATAGATGCTAATAAGAGTATTGCATTCTGTGGGAAGAGTTAAGGGGACTAAGTGCCTAGGTGTATTGGGAGGATACACCGTTGCAGCCGCAATTTTCCTAAGGGGTGGAGTTTTGTCCTTAAGTTCATCAGCCTTTCTCTTTTCTATGTCCAAAGACCAAAATATTTGCTCAGGCGTTAACTTAGTTTGAGGTGCAAAGATAGTCAAACGATTTTGCTCATAGTAGTTATGGGGTTTAACTATTACTCGTTTGGCTATACATTTCGGGTCCTTCATTTTTTCATTCATCTTTTCTCTCTTGATCACTTCTATCTCATTACTCTCTTCTAATGAGGACACATCAGGTGGGACATGACGAGGCTTAAGCAATTCGTTTCCATCATATAAAGCAGGTTGGGCCACTTTAGCACTCCTAAGGTAAGCTAACTTAGGTTCACCTACATTATATTCACTATGTTTATCACACAACTTTTTATGCTTTTGCATCATTTGAGCAGTTTGTCTGGTCTGGACTTGTGTGTACAATTTGTTTTCTATCTTATTCTTTAACGTTTTAAGTCTAGAAAAATCATTTAGAAGTTTTGATTCTTTTTCTTTGAAATCCTGTTTTAGTGTAATTACACTTTCTTGAATCTCCTATTTTTGCTTAACAGTTTGATTAAGTTGCTTTCTTAAAGAATCTAACTCATTTTTTAATGTTTCTTCCCTTAAATTACGTTCAGTTACAAATGTACGCATCTGACTATCCATTTTCTGTTCTCGTGCAGTTAGCTCAAATTTTGCACGTTGTTCAGAAATTGCTACCTGTTCTTTATATATATATTAAGCCTAGTAGTTAAGGTGTCATCTGGGACAAACACAGTGTTTTCATGCCACTCACAATCATTATCTACCACACAAGCATTATCAACACCACAAGCATTATTGATAACAGAAGATGCACCACTTGGTACAATAGACACATCGTTGTGATTCACATATTGTTCATATGAAATAACATTCATGTTTCCCATATTAACAGTATCTGATTCAACATCGTTTGTCTGTTGTACTTCTGTAGGAATCTTCTGTTCATCTGCCTTGTTATATGTATCATATAGCTTTAGTACCTCAGATATGATGGATGGATTGGAAGAACCAGCTTGATGAGATGATGATGCCAAAGAAGACAGGTTGGCCATAAAGATGGTTTGAGCAGTCGGCTCCTCATCAACATCCGAATCAAATGCATCACAATCTTCTGCTTGGAAGATGTTTGGGTCATTGAGGGCCATGTCTTGAACCGGTTGGTCATCTACATCTTCATCAAATGTGTTTCCCCCATCACTAGCAAGGAACAAGAGCTCTTCCTCATCCAGAACTGCACCGTTCTCCTGAGCCTGCATCAGCAACATCTTGTCCTTGAAGTAATCAGAATTCTGAGGACGCTTGGGCTGATTGCAATTCCTAGCTATGTGTCCCAACCCACCACAGTTATAACACTTAGCTTGCCATCCTTGTCCTTGATTGACATTTCCAACTCTGTTTTGCATATTCCCCCTACCAACATTCCTTGGATTAACATTTTGTCTCCCCTGAACATTCTGGACAATAATTCTTCCATCTTCCACAGTAGCTTGATTGCGTGGGTTTGAGGAAATTCGAAGCTGGTTTTTAGTTTGGGGGAGTGTTGCTCGGAATTGTTGAACAAGCAAGGAGACTTGATTGGAAAGATCATCAATCCTTTGATCAGTGAAAGAATACCCTGAATCCAGCTGGGGGTTCATAGCAGTTGGTGGATGCACTGATGATTGTGGAAATGAAGATTGATTCTTTGATGACAAGGGGTGATGATAAACCTGATCAATTTGTGGTTGATTGTATGGCTGAACATGTGAGACCAATGCTAGTAGATCATTTGTTGTTGTTGTGGTTGGATTAAGTTTCACTCTAAGTAGACGATCATAAACAACATGCTTTTCATGCTGTTGAAGGTAAGCATATAGCTGTTCATAATTGGTCTGCCTCAAACCTTTGTTGAGCTTGACTGCCGTGACAAATCTGTCCCATTCAGGTGACATGTTGTTTACGAACTTGGAGTTGAGTTGGATGTTTGGCATAGTCATTTTGATGATTCTCATGTCGTTTACCAGCTTGTGAAACCTCACATAGTAATCAGTGATGTTCTCACCAGGGTTATTTTGAAATGCTCAAACTCATCATACAGTTGTGACTCACGATCTTCTTTTGTTAATTCTGATCCAGCCAGAAGCATTTTGACGTTGTCCCAAACGGCTTTGGCTTCCGTGTTGAAGTTGATGAGTTTGTAAACATCTTTGGGCAAGCTTTGAATTACAATATTGGAAGCTCGGACGTCAGCATCATACCGCTTCTTTTCTTCCTCATTCAGATCATTGTATTCACGTGGCCTATCAATCCCTAGAGTTACCGTTCCATCCTCAGCAGTAGCCACAACATCACGAGTGGTGCCCATCTGAAATGGTCCTTCATCAATTGATTTGAGAATATTGAACCCATTTTCTTTACCCAAGCAGTAGAGTCATATTCTTTGAGCCCATGACTCGTAATCAGTCCTATCTAGCATAGGAGGGCGGGTATCGGATCCTGCAGCTTGGATGTCATCAGACGCAGTGCTTGTCATGATGTAAACGGGATTTTACAACTCTTGTGATTTAAACCGAGAAATCGAATCTTTCGCGGGATTTTCTAAAATCAACAAAAGAAACCGTAAACGACTAAGCAAGAGTAAACTACAATAATGATCTTCAAAGATTTAAGTTATAGAAGTCAAATCACAACAAGTCAAATCACAGTTTGTCAAATCGCAACTAACCAAATCGCAATGAGTCAAATCGCAAGTGTCAACTCGCAACGTCAAATCGCAATAGGTTAAATCGCAATCCGTCAAATCGCAACTTGTCAAATCGCAATTAATCAAATCGCAATAAGTCAACTGTAAGTCAAATCGCAAAGATTAAATCGCAGGCACACTCAAATCGCAGGCTGTAAACGAACCGGACGAACACGAACGAAGCCTTGCTCATGTTCGTTTGTTTAATTTTAACCGGACAAATAAACGGACACGAATGCTTAAACGGACAGATTTTCTTGTTCATGTTCGTTTATTAAAAAAATGAGTTGTTCATGTTCGTTTATGTTCGTTTATTAAGATAGTAAACGAACGCTAAAAGAACATAAACGATCGAACATGAATGAACATAGACAAACAAATATAAACTTTATTAAATTATGCACAATATATTATTTTATAAGTGTTGTTTTGTTTAAACAAACCAATTTTAAAATTATACAATTAAAAGATATGATATACAGACGTAAATAAATAAATGAATATAAATGAATGCATAATCGGACGTTCACGAACATAAATGAACGGGCGCGACTTTTGTTCATGTTCGTTCATTTAACTAAACGAACGTAAAATATTGTTCATGTTCGTTCATTTAATAAATAAACGAACATAAACGAACTTTTTACCGAACAGTTCATGAAATGTTCACTGAACGTTCAGTTCGTTTACAGGCATACAAGTCAACTGTAAGTCAAATCGCAGGCCCAAAACACACTTCTGCTGCCCCTACAGCATCTTATATGGCAAATGGAAGGAGGTATAAAAAGGGCTATGATTGATTGTCAATTATAGTATGTATTTCTCCAAGGATTTACAGCGGAAATATGTAAAACCCGGGTCGTTTCTCCAAAGAAGGATGAATGGAATTTTGTGAAATCGGGACGTGAAACGTGTCATGAATAGTAATAAATTGATATTTTTGGATTTTAAACTAAGAATAATGAAATATAAGATAAAAACAAGTAATAAGGCAATTAAAACTAATAAGCAAAGATTAATTAATCTAAAACGTAAAGGAAAACTAAAAACGCGCTAAAACCGAGAAATCTCGAGCCTTAAAAGTCAAAATGATGAAATTCTAATCCTAGAAATGCCAAACTATTTTTCCTTAGTCCTAATTAACCAAAAAGAATTTAAGAAAAATGAATTATATTTTTTTGATTTTTATTTAATTTTCTATGAATTAAAAACTAATTTTATCTAATTAAATGATTAAAAATATTAAACCTTTTTAGAAAAATCTAAAAATTTAACAAAAACTGACTAAAGTAAAAAGGAATAAAAGAAAAATAAGATGAGAGAGAAAGCAGAAAGAAATAAGCAGTTATAAGCAGTTTTTAAGAATTAAGCAAAAGAGAGTAAATAACTTATAAAATAATAAAAGGGAGGAAGTAAGACAGAAAAGACCCAAGGGCGATTTGGTAGCAGAGTGTGTGAGTGAGGTGTGGTGTGCAGGAGGTCCAGGGTTTGAATCCTTGGACTTGCTTTTTGTAAATTTTTTTTTCTTTTTATTTTTCTTTTTGGAAACCTAAAAAGCACTAGAAAATAAGCTTTTTTTTTACAAAAACAACTATATTTAAAAACTAAAAATAAGCTCAGAAAAAGCTCTTGAAATCAGATAAATGGCTATTATAAGGAAACAAGCAAAAGGCAATTAAGCAAAATGGTCTGTTATGCTATATTAAACTGAATGGGAACTAGAAGAAACTAAATCAAGCAAAGCATAATCTAAATGAACCAACAATCTCAGAATAAGCCACAATCAAAAGCAAATAAGCACTTAGAATCAAAAGAGCAATAAGGGTCTGGTGCAGGGTCTAAAAGGGGCTTATCAGGCAATTTGCAGCTAAGAAAAAGCTACCTATAAGCTAATAAAAAAATCTAAAAAATGTTAATCAAGTATGTAAGCAACCCAAGAGTAATTGCACCAAGTTTTAGAGAAATAGGGCTTATAACGAACTTGTTAAAATTCAAAAACTAAAGCTGATTTAGCAAATTTATAAAGACTGCAGGCACAAATAGGCTACTGATTTGAACCAACACTACATCAAACTCAAATGAAATGATTCCAACTTTTGTAAATCTACTTAATGAACTAAAGTGAACACAGAAATACCAAAAACAAACACTAAAATAACTTAATTCCTACAATAAGCTATTATGATTAGTATATGTCCTTAAACCTATACTATTCAACACAAATCATTAAACTCCTAAAAAACAGATCAATCCTTCATACAATCTACTAATCTAAGCTAAATTAAACAAGATAAAAGTTCACCTAAGTGCATATGAACAGTGCCACATTTTTTTACCCATTTTGACCCTTATTCCAAACACTCCTATATGGGGCTGTTTTGATTTTTAAAACTATTTAAGGCCTACTTGAGTTATGTTTCTGAGAGACAAAGGTTTAACTAGCTATATTGATGTATAAAAAGTACTATTTAACATAAATTAAGCTCTTAAATAAGCTACTTCTAGATTAAGCTATTTTTGGGTTTTTAATGATTTTTAAGCACAAATGAATTCTAATGATCTAAAAAAATCAGTAAAAGCAATAAACTAGAACATGGAATGAAAATAAGCCAATTTAAGCACAAAAGGAACAAATAAGCACTGATAATAAGCCAATAAGCAGTTTTGACTTAGAATAGAAATTAAATGAAAAACTTACAAAACCATTAAAAACTTGAAGTGAATACAATACTTGAAAGCTGAGAAGAACATTACAATAAGCTAAAGTATTAAGCTAAAATTACTCTAAAAGCTACACTTAAGCTACTCCTAAACTACACTCACTCCTAGCTTACTCACTACTCCTAACACCCCCAAATTCGTGTGTGAAAGGCTCTATTTATAGGCCTTGGCTAGGGTTTGGAACCTCCTGGATCAATCAATTACAGCCCTTGATCAATCCCATCATCATAAGCTTTAATCTCAACCCTTGATTTGATGTGTGATGTGTCACAACCAATCGTATTGCCCCAATTGTCCAGGCTGGCATTCTTTTGCGTCATTCCTCTGTCCTTGTCAGACCTTCTAGATGCCATTTATGTACGGGTAAATTTTGGGTGAGGTGCAGGGTAAAATTAGGGACGAAGGGAGTACAGTAATTGGTGGTAAGGAGTTGGGTGTTTTTTTTTATTATTCATTGACTCTTTTGACTTCGGGTATGGGTTGGTTGACCGGGTTAAAGGGTAGGATACGGGTTTAGATAAGTGGTGGGCTGGGAAGTGTTGGGCTTGGGGTTTGGGTTTATTTATTGGGTTGAGTTTGTTTTCTTTATTTATAAGATACGGTTTGAGGTTTTAGGATTAAGTTGGAATAGTTTTAAATATAAAGGACCAAGGTTGTAATTTTGATGAAATCCAAGGACCATTTGTGACATCCACTATTCTTGAGGGCTGACTTTTAACAACTTGAGCATAATCTTGATCCAATCTTGAAATTCCTTCCCCGGCTTCGGCTTTTAAACCTTTTCCATTTCCCGTGCTCGTCTTTGTCGGTTTTTCCTTGATTTTTGTCCTTTTTCTAGATATCCATACCTGCACAATCACAAACACATAAACACATATATTTGGCATTTATAGATCAGTTTTTGGTTATTTTGGCCTGTTTTTGGTCTAATAAAGGTATGTGTTTACACATATACCAGGCTATTACTTAGCAGACGGAATTTACCCACAGTGGGCTACGTTTGTCAAATCCTTCTCGGAAACAACTGACGATAAACATGGTTACTTTAAAAGGAAACAAGAAAGAGCACAAAAGGATGTCGAACGTGCTTTTGGTGTGCTTCAAGGACGTTGGGGTATACTACAACAACCGACACGTCAAATGGAACTTGTGAAGATACATAAAATCATGTATTGTTGCATTATTTTGCATAATATGATTTTGAAAGATCAAAAGTTTGCACTACATGATTTTAACGATATGTGGGTGGATCCATCAGCACATATGAGGAAAGACAGGTGCGTCGACTGATGCGATGGACAACATCGAAGGGCAAAAGAAATACGCGACAGAGAAACGCATACTCAACTCCAACGAGACCTTATGGAGCATCTTTGGCAGAACCACCTTCAACATCAACAGCAACAACAAGAATATTTCGAAGACGATGAATAATTATTTATTTCGTTATCATTTTTTTTTTTAATTTCGTTGTAACTTTTTTTATTAAGTATGTAATGTAGTATGTTTTTAATGAATGTTAAGTTTTTAATAAATGGAGTATTATTATAAGTTTAGGGGTTGAGTTTGAAAATATTTGATATAAAGGTGAGTTAAGGTGAGTTAAAGGTGAGTTATGGTTGGGAGTGTTAAAGTTGAGTTAAAGGTGAGTGTGTTAAAGCTGACGTGACAGTGTGTTAAAGTTTAACCCTATGTTAGGGTTGGGAGTGCCCAAATTCAACTCTGCATAAAACTACAACTCTGCATATTTTTTCCTTTTAAACCAAAAATGTTATGTTTATTATTTTTTTTAACTTTTTGTTATTATTGGAAAGTGCATTTTTTTCCTTTTAAACTAGAAATGTTATGTTTATTTTTTTTATTATTGAGATAGTCCAAACTAAAAGATTTGGGTTGTTCTTTAGCATTAAAAAGGGGAGAAAATAGACAAAGATGTTATTAAAGTTTGGCCAAATGTTCACCTAAGTTACTAAAGTTTTAAACGTTACAAAGAGGCTACTCAAGTTTGGCAACCGGTTACATAAGTCACTGAAAATGTTTTAACCCGTTGATACCGGTTATATTGCCCATGTGGTTTTTATTTTTTTTATTATTTTATTTTATTTTATTTTATTTTTATTTTAATAACAACGACGTTAACTTATATTTATAATTCCCAAATTCACTTTCCCCTTCATTTCATCCGACCAAAAAACATACCCGATCCCCATTTTCTCTCAAAAACCACATTCTCCAATTAGTTTAATCAAGTGTGCTTAGGGTTTTCATCTCCCCCCAAAAAGGTTAGTTTTGGTCTTTAATTATTCTTTTTCTAAGTTTTCCAGTCATTGTTTAATGTTAACAAATAATTAGGGTTTTGTAAATTTAGGGTTTTTATAAAATTAATATTCTTTCTTGTTTGATTGTGTTTCAGATGGAATTGGGATCTCCATCTTCCTCTTTTTTGATAAAGTATAATCGGGGTGGTGTGTTTGTAAGAAATCCTCTTTCATATGACTATGAAATACTTACTAAAATACCTAATGTTGTTCTTGTTTCATTAGATTTACCTGGTTTTATAAAACTTTTGCAAACTGAATGTACTCGGGTAAAATCCTTGAATAGTCGTTGTTTCATTAGATTTACCTGGTCTTACTCGGGTAAAATCCTTGCACGGTTCCTAATTCGATGTCCTTGAATAGTCGTTGAGAAACTTGATAAATCGAGAAAGTTGATAACTTGTGAGAAACTTGATGATCCTATCCAGAAACTCGACTAAGCTGCCCAGAAACTCGACTAAGCTTTCAGAAACTCGGTTATCAGAAACTCGGTTATTAGAAACTCGATAGAATTGAGAAACTCGAGGTCTTGTACAAACTTGACTAGAACCAGAGAAACTCGAGCACGAATTAGAAACTCGAGCAAACCAAGAAACTCGAGCAAACCTAGAAACTCGAGCAAACCAAGAAACTCGAGCAAACCAAGAAACTCGAGCAAACCTAGAAACTCGAGCACGACTTAGAAACTCGAGCAAACCAAGAAACTCGAGCAAATTTTCAGAAACTCGACTAACCCAAGAAACTTGATGAATACTTGACAAACTCGGCTGAGCTGATAGAAACTCGAGTAGAACCATTTTGAGAAACTCGATTAGCCTTAAGAAACTCGACTAGATAAACTCGACTAGACTTGAGAAACCCGACTAGAGAAACTCGACTAGGCTCTCCAGAAACTCGATCAAGTGCTCAGAAACTCGACTAGGTTCTCAAGAAACTCGATCAAGTACTCAGAAAATCGACTAGGTTCTCCAGAAATTCGATCAACTAACCAGAAACTTGACTAAGCTGCCCAAAAACTCGATCAATTGATAGAAACTCAACTATCTTGTCAGAAACACAACTAGACTTGTCCAGAAAGTTGATCAAACTTTAGAAACTCGAGCAAGGTTGAGAATTTCTAGCCACTGACTTTCTAACTCGAGAGAAAGTGACAGAAACTAGGTGAGACTTGTGAGAAACTCGATCAGGTGTTCAGAAACTCGATGAGGGTATTCTGATGAACAGTAACGTCGCCCAAAATTTTTTTCCTAAGTATTTGTTTGGCTCTTGATACCACTTGTAGGACCTATGATCAATCTTATCACACTATCTAATACTCACTAATACACAAGAGAGAATAGAGATGATAGAGATCTAGAAAGAGAAACTAGTGAGATAAACATTCATTCAAGCACACACTCTCTTCACACACTCATCCAATGGCCAACCTCCCAAATGAGGAGGATGAGGCTATTTATACTTTCTTACAATAAGCTGGGCTTAGGCTTTTCATGGACTAACATGTGACCTATTGGATTACATAAGAAAGCCCATTGACTATTTTACTTAATAAATACAACGACACATTAAAAAATATAAAACGTAAATGACCATGATGAAGCGAAAAGTGTACCGCTTTTAGGGGGTCATTTAAGCCCTAAATCGTATTTATTTGATCAAATATTGCCCTAAATCGTTCCTTTTGTCATTTTAGGTACTTTGAAGAAGAAATTTGGAAAAGGAAGCATTTTGGACGTTTTTGGAGCATAAAAGTGAAGAAAACGACAAAGTCTCAAAAATCTGCTGGAAAAGTACCTGTGACGGCGTCAAGCCCCAGTGTGACGTCGTCAACCCTTGACGCACCAGAGAGGATTTTGGAGGATTAAAAGGGGACGGCGTCAAGAAGGCCATCAAGAAACCCTAACCGCGGCGAGGTGACGGCGTCAGCTCTATAACGTGACGCCGTCAGATCTGTTTTCCTATATATATTTTCATAATTTTTAGTCATTAGTGTGCAACTTTGTGAGGAGAAACCCTAAGACGATTTTTCTGTCATTTTTAAGGGTTTTATACCCTTGGATCTCCCATGTTCAATTGAAGATAAGTAATCAATTAATCATTCAATATGTCTATGTGTTGTTTGATTATATCTTGTTCTTGTCTTTTATTTAACATGCTAGGCTAGATTTATCTTGTCTTTGCTTAGATCTAATGAAACCTAACTATTGATTATTGGTTGTTGGTGTGTTATTAATTGTATTGGATGATTGTTCATCGATGTTAGGCTTAAGAAAACTGGCTAACCTCCTATACGGTAACTTGCTTGAACGTCTTAAGAAACATGAACCAATGCGTACTAAGGTTTTTATGGTTGTATTTAATGCATGAGCGAATTCTAGTGATCCCATGTTAGGAGCTTCTTAGCCGGCACGACATAGGAGTGAAGTAGGAGCTTGTAGAGTTGGGGAAGTACGTACGCCACCCCACGATTGGTATTAAGGAATACACCCGTTATCCACGCAATTAATACACACTAATCAACCGGTAAAAGAAAGTTAGGGAGTAAGGAAATCTAAGTAAACACATTTCTCTCCATATAAGTTCCACAACCTTTTTATTTTCAGTTATTTTATTTTATTTGCAATTGTAGTTATTTGGGTTAGTTGACTAGCAACTAATTCCGCCCACTCCTTCAAACCCGAGATTTTACTTGCTTTTATAAAAATATAAAAATACAAAAAGAATCTTCCCTCACCCTTAGACCTATTAGAGTAGTTTTTCAATCCTAACGACACTATTCCCCTAGAGAACGATCAATCCCCCGGTACTTGCCACTACACTATACTACATCGGTCAGGTACACTGCCTGGTGGGGATTGCAAGCCTCTTGAGATCCCTCGAGAGGTAAAACCTGTTGTAAGGTCGCAAAACCACGCATCAAGTTTTTGGCGCCGCTGCCGGGGAGTAGTTATTGCTTAGGTTGAAATTTATTTTTATTAGGTCTACTCACAAGATTCCTATCAAGTGAGATTTTTCTTTCTATTTTTGTAGCTTCCTCGTAGTCTATCTTTTCTTTGTGATTTTGTTTGTAATTTGCTTCAAATGGACTTTTCACTTAGACTTCTAAGATTGCAAAATATGGTTGAGTGGCTAGAACACCAAGAAGTTCAAAATACCTCATTTAGAGACACTTATGAATCATATGAGCCTTCACCTAGGATAGATTCTTATAAACAACCTCCATGTTTAGGATCTTGTTTTAGTGAGGCTAATAGGAAAAGCGACCTAGTTTGCCAAGGAATTATGGGTAGAGCCGTATCAATAAACCATAAGTTGGATGAAGCACTAGGTTTGTTATTATCACTATCTAAGAAAACAATTGATGAGGATATAGGTGATCTTGACACGTGGAATGATGAGGTAAATAACATAAGCCCACAAAATACTCAACCATCATTTGAGGCACCCACACCGCCCGTGACTTACCCGGAAGAAGTAGAAGAGACTTTAGGAATCCCGATGGAGGTAGAACCCTTGGACCAAGCACAACTAGAGGATATAGGTTTGAACACTTTTAGTGATGACCTTACTCTTAGTTCTAGGGAATTTTCTAGTGTTGATGAGCCGGAACCTCAACCTTTACACAACTTTTCATCCTTAGATTTACATCTAGGAGACAAAAGAGGAACCGACCCACCCATAAACCAATATTATCCGGGTAGTTTTAGGATGAAGGAAGCCATTCACTCACCCCCTTCACCTCACGTGGCATATTTCCACCCTAAGGGTGTGTATCGCTACTTCCACCCGCACTTAATCCTAAGTGTAGGGAAAACCTCCCCTATTTCCGTTAAATAAGGGTAGAGTCAGGCTCGTGACTCGAACAAAAACAAGCGCTTCTTGGGAGGCAACCCAAGCTTTATTTGTTTGTTTGTTTGATTTTATTTGTTTCCGTATGCAAGTTTAATTGTTATTGTTTGTGCTCATGTTTCAAAGTAAATTGTGAAAATGCTTTATTTTGTTTTTAACTTCGTCTTAACTACATATAAAGGTATTTTGCAAAAGATAAGTGTAAGGGAATCCAAATTTGTTTACAAGAACAAGATTGAACATGAATCACAACAATATTAAATGAGCATGCATACTAGTAATTGTTAGAGTCAAATGCTTGTATCGAGTCATAATGAATATTTTGCAGGATTTCCAGGAAGTGAGGCATAAGTTTTTCCAGAAATTTTTCGGAAACTAACCATAAAATTTCTGCAGGTCACTTCTGACGGCGTCAAGGTTAACACCTGACGGCGTCAAGTGTAAAATTCTGGAAATTTTGCAAGTTTTGTTTTTCTACCGGAGTCATAAAGTTTTTGTTAAATCTTTAATTTTATAAACTCCAGGAAATCTGCAAATATTCATTCTACAATCATTATATCTTTAATCGTTTTGTTTTTATTTCTAAGTCTGGAATTACATCTAGTTGTGAGTTTTCTTTGTTCAGGTTGATGCTTTGGGTTTTTTGTGTTTGTTTTCTCAGGTTTAACAGGTTATATTGGACAAGAAGATGATTTATATTTCGGAAGGGAAGCTTTCAACGTTCATTTTCTTGGAGGAGATTTAACCATGTTACCGGATTACCCACATCGAACGAATCAGGGGAGTATTTGTTTTCATTCTTTTACCTTATTTACTTTTACATCCTTTGAATGAACATTGGGGACAATGTTCAGCTTAAGTGTAAGGGGAGGGTAAATGATGATACCTTAGAGAATACAATTGCACTTGATTTTTGTTTGTTTGATGGTAGATGTGTAATAAAACTGAGATAAATACTTGTTAGGGCAATTTTAGTGCCAAATTTAAAATTTTTTACAACATTTAGGAGTGAAACTTTGGTCTTAATGAGCGTCTCATGGATAGGAAGTTATATGACTAGCACAAAACAGTACCACTAAAAAATTTTCCACCCCCAAATATGTGAGGTTCGCCCCTAGAATTGGTAGGAAAAGCATTTATGCTATGATGTGTGTACCGGTAGCACTTAGATTCTAGAACTTGCGTTAGGACCATTCCGAGGCCACAAGTGAGACTACATTCGTGTAGTTAGATTTACTACATGATAAGAGGCATTAGGATTAACCCATTGTTTTACACCTGTGTTTTTGTTATAATTACATTGGCTACATTGGTCAAGTAATTCTCCCACACCCTTTGCGTTGTACTCATTTTTAGTACACGATACCCCTAGTACACCCCTCAGAGCCTATCTTTTCGTTTCTAACTTTAAGCATTTTACTTAAAGTAAGAATTTGTTTACACCCCACTTAAATGTACACCCAAATCGCCTTAGCCTACCTTGTATGCACTCATTTTTAGTGCATTATTGTGACAACATTTGTTTAAACCCCAAGTTAATTATCTAATTGATTACATGGTTGCTAAGTCGAGTCATATCCTTGTACATATTGTTTTGGGACGATTGGGACTCATAGGTAAAGTACTAGTGTAATGGAGTAATGGGGAAGAACAACATTATTACCCCCATATGTGCTAAATATTTTAAAAAGTACTCCAAGTGTTTCGATTATCTTAATTCGAGTCATTAGAATAGTTAATTGTAAAGTTATGTAAAAGTTCAAGTGTAAGGGGGATACAACCCCCCTACGATGTATTATTTTGGATGGTAGGGCAAGAGTGTATGTAAAAAAAAAAAAAAAAGTAGAAAAAACATACGGACTACCATCCCGTTTCATTTTATGTTTATTTTATCTTTTTGTTATTTCTTTCATTAGCTTAAGTCGAGTCTAGTCTTGGCTTAGCAACGCCATATTGTACATGTAATTAATCAAGATCTTTAACTCGCCACCAGTAAAATATCCTTTATCCAACAAAACCGTGTTTATCATATCCCTACACCTAACGTTATAACCCGTTTAAAAGCCCTCTTTGATAGTTTATCTTAGGTGCTTACGCCTAGTGGAGGAGGTTTTTGATCCTTTCCCAAGCCTATGGTAATCTATTTGCTATGACAGGTAGTGAGAGATATTATCCATTTTCATTTATGAGATATACTTTTATGACACCTGAGAGATGTGAGTATCTAAACACTACTTGTGAGGTGCTAGTCTGTAATCTCCGTGTTTATTATGATTAAAGTGGAACGAATATTTGTTGTAATTACTTTTATATTAGCGTTAAATGACCCCTAACTTGTATTTTGATTAGAATAAAAGCGCATTTGCTTGAGGACAAGCAAATCTCAAGTGTAAGGGTATTTGATGAAGCGAAAAGTGTACCGCTTTTAGGGGGTCATTTAAGCCCTAAATCGTATTTATTTGATCAAATATTGCCCTAAATCGTTCCTTTTGTCATTTTAGGTACTTTGGAGAAGAAATTTGGAAAAGGAAGCATTTTGGACGTTTTTGGAGCATAAAAGTGAAGAAAACGACAAAGTCTCAAAAATCTGCTGGAAAAGTACCTGTGACGGCGTCAAGCCCCAGTGTGACGCCGTCAACCCTTGACACGCCAGAGAGGATTTTGGAGGATTAAAAGGGGACGACGTCAAGAAGGCCATCAAGAAACCCTAACCGCGGCGAGGTGACGGCGTCAGCTCTATAATGTGACGCCGTCAGATCTGTTTTCCTATATATATTTTCATAATTTTTAGTCATTAGTGTGCAACTTTGTGAGGAGAAACCCTAAGACGATTTTTCTGCCATTTTTAAGGGTTTTATACCCTTGGATCTCCCATGTTCAATTGAAGATAAGTAATCAATTAATCATTCAATATGTCTATGTGTTGTTTGATTATATCTTGTTCTTGTCTTTTATTTAACATGCTAAGTGATGCGTGGTTTTGCAACCTTACAACAGGTTTTACCTCTCGAGGGATCTCAAGAGGCTTACAACCCCACCAGGCAGTGTACCTGACCGATGTAGTATAGTGTAGTGGTAAGTACGGGGGATTGATCGTTCTCCACAGGGAATAGTGTTCGTTAGGTATGAAAAACTACTCTAATAGGTCTAAGGGTGAGAGAAGATTCTTTTTTATGTTTTTATAATTTTATGAAAGCAAGTAAAATCTCGGGTATGAAAGAGTGGGCGGAATTAGTTGCTAATCAACTAACCCAAATAACTACGAATGCAAATAAAATAAAATAACAGAAAATGAAAAGGTGGTGAAACTTATGTGGAGAGAAATGTGTTTACTTAGATTTCCTTACTCCCTAACTATCTTTTACCGGTTGATTAGTGTGTATTAATTGCGTGGATGACGGGTGTATTCCTTAATACCAATCGTGGAGTGGCGTACGTACTTCCCCAACTCTACAAGCTCCTACTTCACTCCTATGTCGAGCCGGCTAGGAAGCTCCTAACATGGGATCACTAGAATTCGCTTGTGCATTAAATACAACCATAAAAACCTTAGTACGCATTGGTTCATGCTTCTTAAGACGTTCAAGCAAGTTACCGAATAGGAAGTTAGCCAGTTTTCTTAAGCCTAACATAGAGATGAACAATCATCCAATACAACTAATAACACATTAATAACCAATAATCAATAGCTAGGTTTCATTAGATCTAAGCAAACACAAGATAAATCTAGCCTAACATGTTAAACAAAAGACAAGAACAAGATAGAATCAAACAACACATAGACATATTGAATGATTAATTGATAACCTATCTTCAATGTAACATGGAAGATCTCAAGGCAAAAAGCCTTGAAAAAGCTGCTAAATTCGTCTTAGGGTTCTTACACACAAAGTTCCTCAATAAGTTCCACACTAATGACAAAAAATTGCAAAACTATATATAGACTTTCAGATCTGACGGCGTCACGTTATGGAGTGTGACGCCGTCACCTCGCCGCTTTTAGGGTTCCTGGATGGCCTTCTTGACGCCGTCCCTCTTTAGCTCTCCAAAATCCGTTCTGGCTTATCAAGGGTTGACGCCGTCAGACTTAGGGGTGACGCCGTCCCTCTTTAAATTAAGCCGTGACGACCTTGATCACATTAAAGCGTGACGCCGTCAGAATTCCATGCAAATTTCTTTGGCTTATCATGAGTAATTTTCACATCCACCACTTTTGCCAAGCCATGACGCCGTCCAGAACAAATCCTGACGCCGTCAAAGGTAATTTCCAGCACAATTTTGAGACTTTGTCGTTTTCTTCACTTTTATGCTCCAAAAACGTCCAAAATGCCTCCTTTTCCATATTTCTCCTCAAAAGTACCTAAAATGACAAAAGGAACGATTTAGGGCAATATTTGATCAAATAAATACGATTTAGGGCTTAAATGACCCCTTAAAAGCGGTACACTTTTCGCTTCATCAAATACCCTTACACTTGAGATTTGCTTGTCCTCAAGCAAATGTGCTTTTATTCTAATCAAAATACAAGTTAGGGGTCATTTAATGCTAACATAAAAGTAATTGCAACAAATAGTCGTTCCACTTTAATCATAATAAGCACGGAGATTACAAACTAGCACCTCACAAGTAGTGTTTAGATACTCACATCTCTCAAGTGTCATCAAAATAAATCTCATAAATGAAAACGGATAATATCTCTCACTACCTGTCATAGCAAATAGATTACCATAGGCTTGGAAAAGGATCGAAAACCTCCTCCACTAGGCGTAAGCACCTAAGATAAACTATCAAAGAGGGCTTTTACATGGGTTATAACGTTAGGTGTAGGGATATGATAAACATGGTTTTGTTGGATAAGCGATATTTTACTGGTGGCGAGTTAAAGATCTTGATTAATTACATGTACTATACAATGTTGCTAAGCCAAGACTCGACTCAATCTTAAGCTAAAAACAAAATAACAAAAACATAAAATAAATATAAAATGAAACGGGATGGTAGTCCGTATGTTTTTTTCTATTTTTCTTTTTCTCATTTTTTTTGTATTTTTCTTGATTTTTTCAATTTTTCATACACTCTTGCCCTACCATCCAAAATAATACATCATAGGGGCGTTGCATTCCCCTTACACTTGAACTTTTACATAACTTTACAAATAACTATCCTAATGACTCGAATTAAGATAATTGAAAAACTTGGAGTACTTTTAAAATATTTAGCACATATGGGGGTAATAAATGATGTTCTTCCCCATTACTCCATTACACTAGTACTTTACCCATGAGTCCCAATCGTCCCAAAACAATATGTATAAGGATATGACTCGACTTAGCAACCATGTAATCAACTAGATAATTAACTTGGGTTTAAACAAATGTTGTCACAATAATGCACTAAAAATGAGTGCATACAAGGTAGGCTAAGGCGATTTGGGTGTACATTTTAGTGGGGTGTAAAAAATTCTTCCTTTAAGTAAAATGCTTTAAGGCCGAAACGAAAAGATAGGCTCTGAGGGGTGTACTAGGGGTATCGTGTACTAAAAATGAGTACAACGCAAAGGGTGTGGGAGAATTACTTGACCAATGTAGCCAATGTAATTATAACAAAAACACAGGTGTAAAACAATGGGTTTATCCTAATGCCTCTTATCATGTAGTAAATCTAACTACACGAATGTAGTCTCACTTGTGGCCTCGGAATGGTCCTAACGCAAGTTCTAGAATCTAAGTGCTACCGGTACACACATCATAGCATAAATGCTTTTCCTACCAATTCTAGGGGCGAACCTCACATATTTGGGGGTGGAAAATTTTTTAGTGGTACGGTTTTTTGTGCTAGTCATATAACTCCTATCCATGAGACGCTTATTAAAATCAAAGTTTCACTCCTATATGTTGTAAAAAATTTTAAATTTGGCACTAAAATTGCCCTAACAGGTATTTCTCTCAGTTTTATTACACATCTACTATTAAACAAACAAAAATCAAGCGTAATAGCATTCTCTAATCGTACTTTTACCCCCCCTTACACTTAAGATGAACATTGTCCCCAATGTTCAACTAACAAGATGTAAAAGCATAAAGTAAAAGAATGAAATCAAATACTCCCCTGATTCGCTCGGTGGATAATGAAGTAACATGGTTAAATCTTCTTCCAAGAGAATGTAAAAGCTCCATGACTAATGCATCGCCATAAGCTTGATCCAACAAACATTTCCTTGTCCAAAATAACCTGTTAAACCTGAGAAAACAAACACGAAAACCTGCATAACATCGGTGGGATAAACTCTATATATAAGGATATAATGCTTGTGGAATGATAATTTTGCAGATTCCTGGAGATTATAAGTTAGAGATTTAATAAAAACTTTTTATGAAAATAAAACTTTCAAAAATTTTCAGAAAATTAAACCTGACGCTGTCAGGTTGTAAAGCCTGACGCCGTCAGAAATGATCTGACAGAATTCTCATGTTAAGTTTCCGGAAAATTTTTTTGGAAAAACCTATACCTTACTTCCTGGAATTCCTGCAAAACATCATTATGACTCGATACAAGCATTTGACTCAAACAAATACTAATATGTATGTTAATTTATTATTATTATGATTCGTGTTTATTTGTGTTCTAATAAACCGATTTGGATTTCCCTTACACTTAACTTTTGCAAAATACCTTTATATGTAATTAAGACGAAGTTAAAAACAAAATAAAGCATTTTCACAAATTAATTTTGAACATGAATCAATAATAATAAAATTTAAACATACATACGGAAACAAATAAAATCAAACAAACAATTAAATAAACACACAAAGCAAATAAAACTTGGGTTGCCTCCCAAGAAGCGCTTTTCTTTATTAACGAGTCTTGTAGCTAGACTCAAAGTCCTTCTATCTAGTGTCGCTTATGCTCACGTATCCGAGTGTGAGCCATCTAATTGTTGCCTCATCTTTCTTGTATTCGTTATTCAGCTCCAAACATCCATGATAGTATCTCTTATTTTTCTCATGTGGATATTTGAGCCCCTTCCTCTTATCATTCTCACTTAACAAATCAAGAGGCACAAGTCTATTGCAAGATTCAATGGAGAAGTTTTTAAACCTAGGATGTGCTCGGGGCATTTGGTAAGTAAAATCTTCACCCCCATCCGAGAATGGAATTAACCCGTCCACAAGTTTTTCGTCAAGGTTGGTCAATCTTTTGAAGGGTTCTCCAAAAATGACTTGGGTTAATTTGTTATCAATGAATTCTCCTAAGTTCTCCATAACCATAAAATCCACCAAATACACAAAACTTCCAACGAATACGTGTAGTGGCTTAGTCCTAGCAACAATGTTATCTCCTTGATATTCTAGCTCATCTACCATGATTTTATTACAATTAGCGCGAGAGATAATGTTCATAGGCAAAGATGAGTTAAGATAAGCATAAAAATCATGATAACCAATCTTGCACGGAAATTGCATGTTAAAGAGGCTATCCTTTTCGATCTTAGTCCTAGGGTCAACATACTTAAAGGGATCAATTTCCTCTTTTCCCCATTCCTCGTTAACTACTTCTCCATTACCGGCATCCTCATCGGAGTCTGAGTAGTAAAACGGACTAACATATTCATTCTCATGGTCAGACTCCTCCATCTCAGAATTGTTACCAAAGTGGTGGTCGGGTGAAAGGTTGTTGTTTTCCATGATGGGGGCGGGAACGGGTAGTTGGAAATTTGCACGGCGGAAAATACGAATAACAGGGATCAAGCGATCACTATTACTCATGAGGAAGGTGGAAGGTGTCACAAACAAAAATACAAAGAAATAAGATAGACTAAAGAAAACCTAGAAAAATAAAATAAAAATCTCACTAGAAAGGAATCTAGTGAGTAGACCTATAAAATAAAAATTCAACCTAAACAATAACTATTCCCCGGCAGCGGCGCCAAAAACTTGATGCGTGGTTTTGCGACCTTACAACAGGTTTTACCTCTCGAAGGATCTCAAGAGGCTTACAACCCCACCAGGCAGTGTACCTGACCGATGTAGTATAGTGTAGTGGTAAGTACGGGGGATTGATCGTTCTCCACAGGGAATAGTGTTCGTTAGGTATGAAAAACTACTCTAATAGGTCTAAGGGTGAGAGAAGATTCTTTTTTATGTTTTTATAATTTTATGAAAGCAAGTAAAATCTCGGGTATGAAAGAGTGGGCGGAATTAGTTGCTAATCAACTAACCCAAATAACTACGAATGCAAATAAAATAAAATAACAGAAAATGAAAAGGTGGTGAAACTTATGTGGAGAGAAATGTGTTTACTTAGATTTCCTTACTCCCTAACTATCTTTTACCGGTTGATTAGTGTGTATTAATTGCGTGGATGACGGGTGTATTCCTTAATACCAATCGTGGGGTGGCGTACGTACTTCCCCAACTCTACAAGCTCCTACTTCACTCCTATGTCGAGCCGGCTAGGAAGCTCCTAACATGGGATCACTAGAATTCGCTTGTGCATTAAATACAACCATAAAAACCTTAGTACGCATTGGTTCATGCTTCTTAAGACGTTCAAGCAAGTTACCGAATAGGAAGTTAACCAGTTTTCTTAAGCCTAACATAGATGAACAATCATCCAATACAACTAATAACACATTAATAACCAATAATCAATAGCTAGGTTTCATTAGATCTAAGCAAACACAAGATAAATCTAGCCTAGCATGTTAAACAAAAGACAAGAACAAGATAGAATCAAACAACACATAGACATATTGAATGATTAATTGATAACTTATCTTCAATGTAACATGGAAGATCTCAAGGCAAAAAGCCTTGAAAAAGCTGCTAAATTCGTCTTAGGGTTCTTACACACAAAGTTCCTCAATAAGTTCCACACTAATGACAAAAAATTGCAAAACTATATATAGACTTTCAGATCTGACGGCGTCACGTTATGGAGTGTGACGCCGTCACCTCGCCGCTTTTAGGGTTCCCGGATGGCCTTCTTGACGCCGTCCCTCTTTAGCTCTCCAAAATCCGTTCTGGCTTATCAAGGCTTGACGCTGTCAGACTTAGGGGTGACGCCGTCCCTCTTTAAATTAAGCCATGACGACCTTGATCACATTAAAGCGTGACGCCGTCAGAATTCCATGCAAATTTCTCTGGCTTATCATGAGTAATTTTCACATCCACCACTTTTGCCAAGCCATGACGCCGTCCAGAACAAATCCTGACGCCGTCAAAGGTAATTTCCAGCACAATTTTGAGACTTTGTCATTTTCTTCACTTTTATGCTCCAAAAACGTCCAAAATGCCTCCTTTTCCAGATTTCTCCTCAAAAATACCTAAAATGACAAAAGGAACGATTTAGGGCAATATTTGATCAAATAAATACGATTTAGGGCTTAAATGACCCCTTAAAAGCGGTACACTTTTCGCTTCATCACTAAGCTAGATTTATCTTGTGTTTGCTTAGATCTAATGAAACCTAACTATTGATTATTGGTTGTTGGTGTGTTATTAATTGTATTGGATGATTGTTCATCGATGTTAGGCTTAAGAAAACTGGCTAACCTCCTATACGGTAACTTGCTTGAACGTCTTAAGAAACATGAACCAATGTGTACTAAGGTTTTTATGGTTGTATTTAATGCATGAGCGAATTCTAGTGATCCCATGTTAGGAGCTTCTTAGCCGACTCGACATAGGAGTGAAGTAGGAGCTTGTAGAGTTGGGGAAGTACGTACGCCACCCCACGATTGGTATTAAGGAATACACCCGTCATCCACGCAATTAATACACACTAATCAACCGGTAAAAGATAGTTAGGGAGTAAGGAAATCTAAGTAAACACATTTCTCTCCATATAAGTTCCACAACCTTTTTATTTTCAGTTATTTTATTTTATTTTATTTGCAATTGTAGTTATTTGGGTTAGTTGACTAGCAACTAATTCCGCCCACTCCTTCAAACCCGAGATTTTACTTGCTTTTATAAAAATATAAAAATATAAAAAGAATCTTCCCTCACCCTTAGACCTATTAGAGTAGTTTTTCAATCCTAACGACACTATTCCCCTAGAGAACGATCAATCCCCCGGTACTTGCCACTACACTATACTACATCGGTCAGGTACACTGCCTGGTGGGGATTGCAAGCCTCTTGAGATCCCTCGAGAGGTAAAACCTATTGTAAGGTCGCAAAACCACGCATCAGACCATCACTTTTATAAAAGCTAGCAGACATCTTTCCGAAGAAGTCTATATGTTGCAACCTGAAGGTTTTGTTAATCCAAAATATCCTAACCCAGTATGCAAGCTCAAGCGTTCCATTTATGGACTTAAGCAAGCATCTAGGCAATGGAATAAACGTTTTGATGATGAGATTAAGAAATTCGGTTTCACTCAGAATCAAGATGAGCCATGTGTATATCAGAAAGCTAGTGGGAGTTATGCCACTTTCTTAATTCTATATGTTGATGACATATTACTCATGTGAAACAACATTCCAATGTTACAAGATGTAAAATCCAATCTTGGAAAATGTTTTGCCATGAAAGATCTAGGAGAAGCTGCATATGTATTCTTGGAATCAAGATCTATAGAGATAGATCAAAACGGTTAATTGGTTTGTGTCAAAGTGCTTACATTGAGAAAATCTTGAAAAGTTATTTCATGGAGAATTCCAAATGAGGAACTATCCCAATGCAAGATGAGCCTAAATTGAGTAAATCACAAGGTGCTGAGACGCCTGCTGAAAAAGAGCACATGCATAGAGTTCCCTACGCCTCGGCTATAGGATCAATTATGTATGCTGTGAGATGTACTCGTCCTGATGTTGCGTTCGCTCAGAACATGACAAGCCGTTTTCAACAGAATCCAGGTGAACTTCACTGGACTGCTGTTAAGAATATTCTTAAGTATTTACGCAATACTAAGGATATGTTTCTGGTTTACGGAGGTGATATGAAACGAGAGCTCAGGGTTTCTTGCTACACTGATGCTGGATATCTAACAGATGCTGATGACCTGAAATCTCAGACTGGATATGTATTCGTTTTAAATGGAGGTGCTGTTGACTGGAAAAGCACAAAGCAGAGTATTTCTGCAACTTCATCTACAGAAGCTGAGTATATAGCTGCTTATGATGCATCTAAAGAGGCTGTATGGATTCGAAAATTCATTTCTGGGCTTGGCATTGTTCCCACAATTGAAGAACCCATAAATATGTATTGTGATAATACATGAGCCATTACTATAGCTAATGAAAGTGGAATCACCAAGGGTGCTAGACATTACCGCGCAAAAGTTCACACAGATGACAATCTAGCTGATCCCTTTACGAAGGCTTTAGCATATCCTAAGCATTCTAAATTGACTAGGAATATTGGTTTGATACCAGCTAGTAGTCTCATGTAAATCTGTGTGTTAATTAGTATTTGAATAATTTGGAATTGTAAGACAGTTTTATTTTCTGATAAATAAAGATACGAGGTATTTGTTATTTTGTTCATATAACCTGTTATTCCATATTTGCATGTTTAATCCATGAAATGATTTATCATTCTAAATATGTCCATTGTCGGTTAACAATATGGGAATATTGTTATGCAAGGCAAATGTGAGTGTTGGTTATATGTATTCACAAGGGATGCATATTGGATACCCCAACTTTCAAACATTTACTTTTGGATCCTTGTCATGAGTAAAATGTTGAAATGGTTTGTTAAGTCATCCTTAGACTTGAGATACAAGCAAGTTCTGTTATGTGTGGATATCACTTTTGTAATTATATGCCAAACGCTGTCCTGAATAAGGTAGTTATAAAAGCTATGTTTCGGAGTGATGTGAAGCAGCATCCACAACACTTGTAGTCAACAAAGGATTTGTTACTCCACTTGATATGTGCAGAAAGATACCATGGGCCCTCTCCAGAATTAATCAGATAATTATTCGGCCGAACCCAAAGGGTAATGCAAGATGATTCTTGATTACATTTGGTATATCTAATTAAAATTCTATAACGAGAAACTAAATGGTTTAACTATATGGAATGAGTTAGGATCCATATCTGTGGTTTAACGGTATCTATAACAAAGGATGATGAAAGCAAAAACATAAATAACCATGCAACTGAGAATGATTTATGAAACTATATCTCAGACACCTCTAGTTTAAATAGCGAGTGAGAGCGTTGCTAGACGTTTTCGTCGTTGGTATTTGTGCTATCTGCTACTACAACTCCCAAGTGGGAGCTGTTGGAATGTGAGAGTTGCATTAGCCTAATACGACTAAAGGTTTTGTTATATATATATATATATATATATATATATATATATATATATATATATATATATATATAATATATGTTTTATATTTATTAAATGTATAATATGCTTCACGAAATAATTATTTAACGATTGTTAGTTTACTGTTAGACGCAATAACTAACTAATATACGTTAAATATAAAAGAGAAGGACTTGGATGTCGGAAAACGAAACTCCCGGACTTCCCTCCAAAGTGACCAGTTATGGAAGGATCTAGGAAGGGTGCTATGTGTCGATTTTGGCTAACTAAAGGAGGTGAATAACAATGACTTGTTGGACAAGTTGGGGTGCTACATAAACACCCCTTGTCCTCATTGTTTGACACGACACACATTATTAAAACCTAAAGAATTGTTATTCTTCCCTGTGATACTCATGTCCCATTAAATAACAATATCAAAAGAAAAGTTTGACTTTTGTTTTACTCATCAAATTTATTTCATTCGACAGTAAAAGAAAATAAAAGGTTGTTTGGTTTTGATGACGCAAGCAGCCAAACTTGTTTCGTTTGATCATTCGTGACATTTACTAATGTGCTTCAACAGTACAGTGTTAGTTTGTTATACGTGAAGCAAGGACTAGCATATTAACGTGCTTCGTTTAACGTGTAGTGAGGAAAGCCTCTTAATTAAAAAAATTAGAAAACATAATATACCAAAATTGCAAAGCTTATGGTGGAAGCCCCATTTTTTTCTCCCCACACATATTCTAACCCAACCCATCCCCCATCAGTTTTCACGAACCAAAATCCTATACACCAATCGACCCTAAATCAAACGCAGTCACAATAATCAAAACTCAAAATCATCATCAGAAAAATGGCATGATTCTTCCGGGTTCTATTGAGATAAATGATATTGTGTTTTTAATTCAAAAAAGTAAGTATTGATACATGAATTTTTGTTAATCTCATCTCTGAATGTGCAATTAGTGTGGTGCATCAACAAGTCTATTTTGCAAGAATTGATCAATTTAAGTTTCTCTTATTTTTTTTTAAGTATTAAAAGTATATATAGATTTAGTTTGATCTTTGGAATGATGTAAGTGGTACCTCAAAAATTGATACAAGTTGTATATGGTATCTCAATATGAGTTTGATTTTTCCATCTAGGGTAAAGGTTGTTTCTGGATAAGGAACAAGCAATCTTGGGCATGTTTCTAAAAGGTAGCGTTGCTCTGAAACAACAGGTAATTTGGTCGCCTTTTGTTTCTAGAACTCAGTTGAGTTCTTCTATTAGTTGTTATGCTTTAGATTATTGTTGATTTCTAATTAGTTTCCATGGTATAGTGAATTTAAAAAAGGCTTACTCATCACGGTATGTACATTCTTTGCAGTCATAAATAAGTCAGTACCGCATGCACAACAAGGATAAAGTCAACTTGGCATGTGTATCCGTCTTTTAAAAGGTGATCTTGATGAATTTCTTTTAACTCCTATTGTTTCAAAAAGCAAATGCTTTATTATTTCCACTTGATCTTCGAATGAGCTAATTTTTTATCTCTGAATTTCAGGCTCTTATTTTTGGATTACACCTTCTTTGAATATTAAAGGTGTTTGAATTGAATAACAATGCTATTTCTCAGACAGGTTTTAACTACGTTTTATGAATTTACAATAAACATTGTACTTTTGGTTACACCATCCGAAATGATGTATTATAGATGATTATATAAAGTAATTTTAGTTGCTTACTTGCTAAGTCCAGATTATTCCCTTTCTTCATTGTAATCAACCTTATTATCAGTGTTTTTGAAGTGCATTAAATTATTGTTATGTTAAATTTCAGGTTCGATGTCGTGGGATAGCAATTCTCAGCACCAAGATTCAGCAATGGCTGTGAGAGGTTACGATACTTACAAAATCTGTATAATGTGAGTGTAATCTCAACTTGTGGATGATGGCAAAAAATTATTTTGCAGTTACTAAGGTATTATGCATAACGATTTAATCTTTATTTAATCTTTCATTTGCCATATGCATAACGAATGATTCAAGTGCTCCTTTTGTTTGGAACTCACTCGCGGTTGTGGACAACTCAACTATGACATAACTTTTGGGTTGAAATGGGTCTTTTTAATGTATGCAGGTCAGGGTCTTAAGCATATAATGGATAATGTCAATTGAGAGTGCGGTAGTATGTACTCAGTAAAGTTGTAGATATAATGTTCCACATATATATTGATAGGTATGTCTATGAGATAAGCTAAAGGACCAGCAATAAAGGTTAAAAGTTAATATGGATATGTGATGAAATGATCATTTGATACGTTATTTTGTTGGTTGTGTCTTTAATCATTTGCAATATGCGTAGTTTTAACCCAAACATGGTTAATTTTTTAATCATTTCTTAGTTGTAGTCGTGTCAAGTTTGAAAAATTACTTTGATGCACTTGGTGGATTTTTGCTACCCTTTGGTGACAGACGGCAATAGGGAAGTAAGATCAGATTTTCATTAACGTTTTTGATTTGTTAAAAGCTCTTAGTATAATTTTTTTGCCAAAAGCCCAAAAGTCTTTGACTCATCAACATTCCAGCTGGAGGACAATATGTCAATCAGGATATCATGGGAATTCTAGATGCTTGATAACCAAAGAAACAAATTGTTTTAGTAACTAATTCTTGGTAAACAACCTATGGATGAACAAATAGCTACCTGAAGATATAAATGGGCTATTAAAAAAATCCATGGGTTAACCATGTTTGTAAAACCATTATTACTAAAGCGTATACATTTGAATAATAAGATTCAGAAGGTTATTTATGCATTGGAACAGGACTTTGAATAGTAAGAATTATAACTTCTTTTGTGGGATATAAAATATAAATTTATACTTGAATTATTGATTGGGTCTGTGCAGCTAAAAAAAGATTGGAAGATATGCTTTAGCCACTAGCAATAGCTATGATTAAAAATTAAAGACCTTACTAAAGTCTTCATTTTGTTAAGTTGATATGCATCATACATGAGATGTTTATCAGATAAGGCGGTCTTATCTTTTAAATAGTAGCATTGTTGCAGTTGGCTTTCCTGTATTTCTTGCACCTTGATATGGACAAACATTATTGTGTTAAGGTGAACCAATTTTCAGGCTTTCTTGATTAAAAATTAAAGACTCAAAATTAGCATTATATTGAATGGTCACTCTTATCGCTCATGTGGTTTTCCATTTAATCCCGTGAATTCACGGGCCAATAAACTGAGAAATTAAGTTGTTCCCTATAAGTGACTTACCGTGAAACCCGATGAAATGGAAAGCCGTTCTCGGTCTTTGAAACTGAAAAAGTTATCAGTCTTTCAAACTGTTAATTTGTTGTAGATCTAAGAGATTGTTGGTACTACAATCGAGACTTGATGAATTTGAATTAAGTTGTTGCTATAAGTGACTTACTGCGTGATTTTGATGTTTAGAAAGATTGCTAAAATAGAATGATTTTAGTCACTCGACAAGGTATAAAAGAAATATATATATGAAGGTTGTGATGGATAAATGTTTTTTGGATACTCCGAGAGTATATGCTACATTTTACATCATTTAACTGTAAGCACTTATACAATACATAATGTTCGACCATATAGCAAACATGTCAAGAGTATGTTACAATTTTTTATAAAATGCCATGAAATGTTATTTGTATTTGTTGTTACATATTTTATTTCTTTTGTTGTTACCTTATTTTTTCTCTTTCTCTACGAGAAATGTTTTCAAACTTAATTAGTAAAAAACATTAGATGACCTTTATATCGTTTATAGATTTATTTTTATTTTTATTTTTATGTAGCATAAATATTTTCTATTCATACGTCTAATTAACGTATCATCTATTCACATAATATCAAAAATCGTTCTCTTCTATAAATGTATTTCTTTCCGTAACATATTAGAAACTACTATTCTACGGTTCTTCGTCTTGAAACATTAAAATTGAATGTTTATCCATGATTACTAATCTACGAATGAAATGCATGTAGAATCCTTCAGCAAGTTTTTTATACACAATTAATGTACTCGAAAAGCAATATTATTTACCCATGATATAAACGAATGACATGCATGTAGAATCCTTCATCTCATGTTTTCCATACACCATTATTTAATGATATTGAACTACTTTTTTCATCACATCAGTATAGCAGTAGATTAGAGTTCAAATGAATATTTCAAAAATAAATACCAAATTCATTCAAAAGCCATGTTGCTCAATACAATACATGAAAAGCATTCAACAAAATAACAGGAGTTCAAAACGTGTAACACTGGAATGAAGTAAAGTTTCTTAATCCGATACTACTAAACCTTTCTTCATGGCATGTTCTTAAACTTGTAAAAGAAAGACTTGTCAGCAACTTCTTTATGCAAGTAGTTTAGCTTTGCTTCGAGTTATTAGTCTCACGAGATTTTGTATTCTTTACTCGTCCCCTAAAATAGCAAAATGAAAACATCAGGAATGTTTGGGGTTCAAAGCTGCATGGTTCTTTGTCACCAACGGATCTTCTACAGGTTAAACTCGAGCATTCACTTATAATTGGTCTTTTTGCAAATAGCGCAGATCCATTCCTCATATTATTTTGGTTTTTAAAAACGTGAATGAAATTTGGTTGCAGGTTCTTACATGGTTTGAGAGCGTTGTAAAACGGGACTATATTTCTTTAAGCTTTGAGACAACAGAAGAACTGCTTAAAATCTCTGGTTTATCTGAAAAGGCTGCTTTGGACTCGGGCTCGGTCCCAGTACTTCCGTGGGTTCCACAAACGACCGCTGCTGTGACTCTGAGGCTTTTTGAGCTTGATGGGTTGATTTCGTATACTCCAGAACAGAAGGCGGAGCTGGATAAGGAAAACGAGTTAAACAATGCCGTAGTCGAGGTATTACTATTTTTATTTCTTCTTGAATTGCTTTGTTTCCTGATAGTTATTCATTTTCGAAAATGCACATACTTGAGTTCTAACTACTGAAGTCAAATATGTAATAGTCAAAGGTCACATTTGAGTTAGATTTTGCTCTAATTGAATTTAAAAAAGTTTTGTAAATGTAGTATTTGCTGTAAATTTTACTGTGTTATCGAACAATACTTGATTTTTTTTTACGAATTCCTATTAAATTATGAGGTTTGAGTTGTACATTTTGACCTCTAAAGTCAAACTCATGTTAATGTTTTTGCAGAAATCGCCATTAAAGTTTACATTTTTAAAGAACATCGGGAAAACCGCTGATACTCCTGGCCACGTGAAACCTATGAAACCGCCTCGTGGCAGTGGTGGAAGGCCACGTGGAAGTAATGGGAAGTGGACAAAACGTACGCCTGGTCCCGTAGCAGTCTCTGAAAACAGGCAAAACGTTATCGTTAGAGACGATTTCCCAATGAGTCAAGTTATGACGCCTCAAACACATGGAACGGGTCCACGAACTGTCAGAAAGAGGAAACCGGAAAAAATGGTTGTACAAGAAGAACCCATGAGAAAGTTTATGCACCAAGCTTGGATTAACAGACCGGTTCATCAGATGAGACCTCAAAACATGAATTACAATGTCGGCCAAGAGGAAGAAGAGGAAAGTGAATCTGATGACGAGCAAGTCAGATTTGAAAATGCAAGGTACGGAGAAAGTTCAGGGTATGGAGTTGCAAATAATGAAAGTAGATGGGTTGAAACGGAAATAAGTGACGATGAGGATGAGGGGCTTGAAGAAGATGACGAGATTATGAACCATGGTTATGTAGATGGAAATGATAGAAGGAATTTTAATGGTGAAGATTTGGATTCTGATGGTTCAGGGGAATATAGCGATTGAAGTATTGAAATATATCAATTTTGAAGGTAGAAGATGATTTCAGTTCTTTTTTCGTGGGTTCATAGTTTTTATTATACCGCAGCAAAACTAGGTTTTTTTTTGTTTTAATATTTTTCAAAATCATATCTAGAAACACATAAAACTCTAATGTTACTAGTAGCATTTGTATTCATGAAAAATTGCTGGTACAATTTTCTTTTATTGTGTTCCGGATTATTGGTTTATACGTAATGTTCATGTACAACTGTAACAATACATGGCGCGGGTGATGGTTTCCGGATGTGTTTGATAGAGTGGTTATTGTACATGGAGGTGGTTATTGTCAAGGTGTGTGAAGTGGATTAAAACATTTTAGCCATAAGTATCAAAGGCTGCTTCGAACAAGTAGGGTTGGATCAGTTGGAAAACCCCTTGCCTCTCAACCGAGAGGTCAGGGGTTCGATCCTCACTCCCTGCAAAAGGCCGGAGGTCCTTTTCTACCTTTCGTAGAACCGGAAGCAGCCTCTCTACTTTAGGTAGGGGTAAGGCTGTCTACGTCTCAACCTCCCCCATACACCGTAACGGTATTGGGACCCATAACCCGTGGAAGACGGTATTGGGAGTTACTTTACTTTTTTTTTTTTTTTTTTTTTTTAGCCATAAGTATCAAAGGCTGCTTCGCAAATTTCTAGTTATTTTACTGCTAAAACTACAACTCTGCATATTTTTTCCTTTTAAACCAAAAATGTTACTAGTATGTTTATTATTTTTTTAACTTTTTGTTATTATTGGAAAGTGCATTTTTTTCCTTTTAAACTAAAAATGTTATGTTTATTATTTTTTAATTGAGATAGTCAAAACTAAAAGATTTCAGCTGTTCTTTAGCATTAAAAAGTAATGAAGCTTAAGGTAATGTTTGTTTATCTTTTATAACCTAAATTAATAAAACGGGTAATCAGATGAATGTTCAAGTTATCCAAAGAAGGCGAATCCTTGACTGAGATATATGCTACCTAACTGGATATCTAAAAGTTTCTGATCCCTTTCCTTTGCCATGCCCAAAATATTTACGTACCGAGGGTCAAACCTAAGACCTCAACTATCCTCAACTATTTTAATATATGGGACTATAAGGTTAAACGGGTATTTTTATTTTTATTTGACATTTTATTTTGTTGATACTAACATGTTCTTTTATGTTTGTTACAGTTTTTTGATGTGCGTTCGCTATCGTTTGGTAGGGTTTGAACAGGTACTAAATCCATTGTAGAAACCACAGTGTGCTGACTTAAGAAAATTTCCAATGACTTTTATTTTAGCGACTGAGAAACTAAACTAAAGTTTACAAACAAAAAAGATATCATTATTCAGATTTCTTAGGTGCATTATTGAGAGCTTATTTCATGTGCCTCGTAATCAAGACTAAAACAACGTTACAGTCTTCACACCATACTTAAATTTCAAACGTAATATATAGCCTACATTGGCCTGTACTACACCCCCAGCAGTAGCTTTTGAAGCATGATATCTTATTGTAAAGGTTCATGTTTGTTCACTTTAGCAAGCCATGATACCTTAACTCAAGTATGTTGCAATTCTATTTAAAGCATTTTAGTAAACGCCTTCCGTGCCACCCATGGTGTTAGTGGCAATTTTATTAATAACTGTGACTAAAAACCATTGCCAAATACAAGTTAAGCATGAAATTACAATACCAAGGAGATGAAAAAAACATATACAACTACGCACGTTAACCCCTTCGCCATTTTGCCATAAATATCACCACCTTAACATACATCCAATCTTTCAAGCTATCTTGACACTGAAGAAAAGCATGTCTCGCACGGCGGTTAAGAAGTAAAGTGCCAAATACTATCCCAAATGCAGTAACAAAACCAGTTGCCCCTCCAATATAAAACCATCTCTCAAGTTCATCTATGGCTTCGCCATCACTCTTACTTTCACCAACTACAGGTGTCACTTCAAGCTCTTTTTCTCCGGGACAATACTTGGTCAGGGGAGGTCCGCATAGTCCAGCATTTCCAATGTACCTTGATGGTTCAAAGGACTGGAGTTGAGTGCTAGATGGAATCCTCCCAGACAAGTTATTATGCGACACATCAAGATAATTTAAAAAATTCATCTTAGACATGCTCGATGGCAACCCTCCTGAGAAACTGTTTTTGGATAAATCCAAAGATTGAAGTTCTTTCATTTGACCAATGTCTTTCGGAATCTCTCCAAGTAGAGCGTTGTTTGACAAGTTTAGTATTACTAATCCCTGCAGATTGGTAATTTCATACGGGATTTGTCCTGTGAGACTGTTGGTTGATAAATCAATTGTCTTCACCAATCCCAGATTACTAAACTCATTTACCTTACCTTGCCATTGAATAAACAGATGGTCAATATAGCTGTTTCCATAAAAGCAAATCGTGTTTCCGAAAGAAAGATTACGACGGTAATTATATAGATTTTGTTCTGTAAACAATCCTTTTTGAACCATGGAAGTAAGATTATGCACACACGATGGGATTGTTCCATGGAGATTGTTAATTGACAAGTCTAAGATTTGAAGACTTACTAATTGACATATTTGTGTGGGGATGGCTCCGGAAAAGTTGTTTGAATTCAGGCTAAGGGCATACAACCTTGACAAGTTTTTACCAATCCAAACAGGAATATTACCATATAATTTGTTGGCCCCCAAGTCCAAAAGGCTTAGCTTGGTGCAATTCTTCAAAGACAATGGCAATTTTCCAGAGAAGCTGTTGTTGGATAAACATAACGCCTCGAGTTGACCCAAAAATCCTACATAGGGAGGAATATATCCTGATAGAGTGTTGTGGCCTAAATTAAGAACTTTTAGATGCGTCAAATTCTTCAAGCAGTCAGGAAGTTGCCCGGTCAATGAGTTACGTGAGAGATCAAGATATTCAAAATTTTCATAGATTTGGCACAAGAAAGAGATTCCTCCTTGGAATTTGTTTCTGGACAGATCTAAAAATTTTAAACGTGCCGGAAAAGTAGGTATTGGACCATAAAAGTTGTTGGAACTCAAATCTACTTGATTAAGGTCAGGACTTGACTGTAGGAATTCAAATCTACTTGGTAATTTCCCACTTATGCTGTTGGAAGAGAGGTCCAAATAACATAATTGAAAAGGGCGCCATTGGTTCCAGAACTCTGTAGGAATTGTGTCTGAAATTCTATTACGAGAAAGATCAAGATGCAGAAGTTTTTTCATTTTTTGTATTGATTTGGGGAAACGAGGTCCTAGCTTGTTAGAGCTGAAATCAATATGCTCTATACTCGTAGAAAGGTTTGACACGTCATCAGACAATGACCCTGTTAATAGGTTATTTGAAGCATTCAAGAAAGACAACATATTTAAGGATGTGCATCGAGACAAGTTGTTCAGAAAATCCGAAAGTTTCCCATCAAACGAGTTGCCAGAAACAAAAAAAATCTTAAGCCTATTGCCAACTAATGGGCACATCCAGGGATAAACTGATGAGTTGAGATTGTTGTTATTGAGATAAAGGGTACCCATAGATGAAGAAGAGTTGACAACTGAAGAATATGGATGCATGACTTTTGAGAGGTCACATCGGCTTAACCTTAAATCTTTTAGGTTTTGGAGACCTATAATTACATTTACCCAGTTATTTGCTTTGGCTAGAGAAGTTCCATCCATATAAAGGCGACTTAAAGAAGATAGAGAAGACAACCAATCTAAATTTTCAACAGTACAACTACCGAGGGAGCTTAGTTCTAGAGCTAGCAAATTGGTGAGGTTTCCAAATTCTGGAGGAATGGTTCCATGGAGAGAGTTCTCCGAAAGGTAAAGTTGTTCTAATTTGGTCAATGAACCAATGGATCTCGGAATGATTCCACTGAAATTATTCCAACTAAGGTCAATGGTTGTTAAATTTGTCAAATAACCAATGGACGTGGGAATGGTTCCAACAAAATGATTCGCTTCAAGAGAAAGAAAAGTTAAACCGATCAAGGAATCTATGGACTTGGGAAAGGTGCCAGTAAACTGATTGAAAGAAAGGTCAAGAGAAATTAAATAGGTCATGTTATGAATGAACATGGGAATGGTTCCAATAAACTCATTTTGAGAAAGGTTAAGATAAGTTAAACGAGTCATGGAGCCAATGAATGGGGGGATCGTTCCATGGAAAGAACACGAGGACAGATCTAGATGACTCAAGTAGGTTAAGTTAAGCATTGAAAGGCTTAACTCACCTCCAACACCATAGTCGAACAGGTTAAGCATCGTGACATGACCTGTTTGGTTGTCGCACGTGACTCCACTCCATTTACAACAATCATCTTCTTCTTCAAGTCTCCATGTAGAGAGCCGGTCATCGGGGTCTAGAAGGCGAGCTTTGAAACCAAGAAGAGCTTGTCTCTCATTATCGATGCACCTATTAGTAGCTCCTCCTGCTGCTACAACCAGTTTGTGGCCAAGGGAAGTGGTTGTCGTGGTATTAAACCATAGTAGAACAAGTGATAAAATTAACAAAACATGAATCTGCATAAAGTAAAAGCAAAGATTTTCTCTCATAATGTATATATGTTGTATACTATAATAATTTGTAATGATTGATGTTATTTTAGCTGATACTATAAATCAACATATATATAGACTTAGAAAAAGAATAATTGTGTGGTGCAGAAAAGACTCAGACAAGTCTTTGCAATTTGTACACGGGTTAGGTTATTTGGACATTTCTTTTTTTACAAGTGATAACCCCATCATATTTTCGTGTCTTTTTTTTTTTTTTTTTTTTTTTTTTTTTTTTTTTTTTTTTTTTTTTTAACTTATTTATTTAATTTATTATTATTTTTTAATATATATTTTTGTTTATATTAAAAAACTAGTGTAAACTGCAAATTATGTCCCTAACGATTGCAATTTTTGCGAAAAATGTCCTTAAAAAAAACTGTGCGAGTTGTGTACCTAACGTTTGCACTTTTTGCGAACAATGCCCTTGAACAAAACTTAAATGCGAAAATGTCCTTTTTGGATAACAAGCGTTAAATATCCCAATTAGTCAAAGTCAAAGACCTGTGAAATGATTATTTTACCCTCGCCTACTACAGGGACATTTTTTGTATGGACACTTTTTGCAGTTTACTCTTGATTCTATTTTGAGTTCCCAATTACACCACCACCCTCTACCACCACACGAGCTTTATATGTTTTTAGATAAAAATACTTTAGATAATTAGTTTGATACCCCATTTGACCACCACTAATTTTATGTGTTATAATTAGTTTGATACACAATTTGAGCACCACTAATTTTATGTGTTATAATTAGTTTGATACACAATTTGACCACCACTAATTTTATGTGTTTTTAGGCCAAACCTTTATGTGGTCCGGAAACTTCATTTGCTTTTTTTATTATAGTCTTGTGAACTTTCGGAAAGTTATGATGTTTATTGATAGACACACATTTCTCAATAGCAAGAAACAAGGAAAGCGAAATAAAGATAAAAGTCTGTTATTAAGTGGCTCAATAATTTGCACAAAAAAAATAAAATAAAATTGCGTTTTAGAATGAAACATTAATACAGAAAGCAAAACAAGCCAACTATCATAAACCAAATTCTTGCCAAACTAGATCCACAAGTATGTATTTATTCTAAATGCTTGTCAACATGATGATTGGTCGATCACCTGTTAAGTTATGGTTTAACTTTCTTGAAATTCGATTCTAAACTGTCTTAAAAATTTGTGTTGTTGAAGTGTGGTTGGATGGCCACCAATAAGAAGAGGTCACCGAATGCCAATATTGGCTAACCAAATCAATTCAGAACAAGAAGAGTTGAGCAAGACCAATAATCGTCATCTATCTGTTAAGGTGAATATGGAGGGAACCCTTATTGGGAGAAAAGTTGATCTTTATGCTCACACCTCGTATGAAATGTTAGCAGAGACCTTGGAGAACATGTTTTATGGAACACATAATGCACTAGGATCTTCAAGATTGTTGAATGGAACATCTGAGTTTGTGCTATCTGTTGGAATGTGAGCCTATCGGGGCACACACGTATACACGAAGAACACGTTTATTATATATATTTAATATATATATGTTTTATATTTATTAAATGTATAATATGCTTCACGAAATAATTATTTAACGATTGTTAGTTTACCGTTAGACGCAATAACTAACTAATATACGTTAAATATAAAAGAGAGGGACTTGGATGTCGGAAAACGAAACTCCCGGACTTCCCTCCAAAGTGGCCAGTTATGGAAGGATCTAGGAGGGATGCTATGTGTCGGTTTTGGCTAACTAAAGGAGGTGAATAACAATGACTTGTTGGACAAGTTAGGGTGCTATATAAACACCCCTTGCCCTCATTGTTTGGCACGACACACATTATTAAAACCTAAAGAATTGTTATTCTTCCATGTGATACTCATGTCCCATTAAATAACAATATCAAAAGAAAAGTTTGACTTTTCTTTTACTCATCAAATTTGTTTCATTCCACAGTAAAAGAAAATAAAAGGTTGTTTGGTTTTGTTGACGCAAGCAGCCAAACTTGTTTCATTTGATCATTCGTGACGTGTACTAACGTGCTTCAATAGTACGGTGTTAGTTTGTTATACGTGAAGCAAGGACTAGCATCCTAACGTGCTTCGTTTGACGTGTAGTGTGTGCATTCGTTAGAGGTGATTGTTTTAATCACTAGTTTTATTTGTTGTTGCTTCAAGGGTTAGTTTTCTTGTTTCCTTTTTCCTTAATTTGTTTATTATATGTGTTAATCATAATTGTTAAACTAGATCCATTATCCGCTGCGTACTCGTAGTGTTAATAGTTAACATGTTAATTAAATCCCAACAGTGGTATCAGAGCCACCTCGTTTGGTGGTTACACTAGTACAAAAATGGGATTTAGTCACACATGCAGTTTTTCGAACGGTCACACAGTAACTTTTTTATGTGACTAAATGTACCAGAATAAAATAAATAGCCACACTTGATCCGACTTGTGTGACCATTTTGTCTTTCCAACTGAGGCTACAGTCACACATTTGAATATTTTCGTGACTAGAGGTATCTTAGTAAAAAAAAATTTGATTATTTAGTCACATATAATTTGGGACGTGTGACGGATACAAATAAGTTTAAAACATTAGTCATACTATATATATACATATGTGACAAATATATGTCACACAATTGAAAAGTGTGACCAAAATCCATATATGGTCACATGAAGTAATTATGTATGTGGCTAAGTAATATACTCAAGTTTGTCACACATTATTTAAAAGTGACTAAATTATATAGTCAAGTTTTTCACACATTATTTAAAAGTGACTAAATCATATACATGTACTGGCACTTATTTTTTCCCAAAATAAAATTTCATCTTCTCAACTTTTCACAAGCCCGCCTAAATTTTTGCCTAAATATTTCCCCAAAATCAAATTGCCCTCCTTCCCAAATATTTCATTCACCATCCCAAATATCATTTACACCAAAACTATATCCATTCTTCTTCTATCTCCTCAACACTCTCCTCACCAACGCCACCGCTCTCACCACCACCATACTTATGTATAGATATGGTCTTCTTCTATTATGTTGATATTAGTAATACAAAGAAGTTACTATCTTCTCTCCCGAGGGCCGTTTGTTTCAAGTCGGTATGTTGTATCCTTTAATCTCTTCTAATTATTTTATAAATTTTATTAATTATGTTAGGGTTTCATTTCAATTAGTTTAGGGGGTGTTTGTTTAAGCTTATATTGCCTGCTGTAGTCGGGTTGATTGTAGATTACTTGCAAGTCTTCGAAAACCATTTGCTGTTACCTTCTGTTTGTTAACTTGGGTACCTCAGTTTCACCCCATATCCACCTTACGTTGTTAACACACTGATGGTCAGATACAATGCTAATTACACAATCGAGTGTTTGCTACTTCCACAATTTTAGAGATGGTTTTTTAATTTATCCCAAAGGGTTACCTCTGCTAACATGTCTATATCGGATATAATCGGAGTCCGTTCTTAGTGTTGAACTTTATTGATTCATGTTGTTTGTATAATCTTATTTGGTTGTTATATTGTTGACTAATTGGACCTAGTCAAATGCATTCTATTTTTTATGTAAGCTAGGTCTAAGTAGTGTTGCTATATTTTTCTAAGCTTTGTTTTCCATCATATACTTGCTATGCGCAGTAACTGAAGCTACTTGTTCTTTTTCATTCCAGCTGATGCAAGGACATTGGTCCAACAAGCAAGCAATGAGGCCGCCGAGTTCCGTTTCAAATACGGATATGAGATGCCTGTTGACGCACTGGCTAGATGGTAATCCTGTTATTTTTTGCACCTTGTTAGATTTGTTGGTAATAATATAATTATTCAAGTGTATTTTTTTGTAAGTTGGGTCATGCATGTTCTGTATTTGCTGTGAATACTAGTTTTTAATATGTGTAGAGCAGGTTATCTAAAGAAATTGTGGTATATATTGTGTTATTATTAAGTAATGTCATAATTTGATATTGCTCCTTGTAACTGTGATAACTTGGCTGATTTCGTACCTATGAATACACAAAACGCCAGACCACTGTTCAAATGAAAGAAACATGCTCCAAAAAAATTACAAGATAGGGAAATAACCAACCCTATATCCTTGTAGGTTAACAAAATGCCTCACGATTGTAACAGCTACTACATCTTACTTGTTATATTAGACTTTATGCCATGAAAAATTGCTATTACAATGGCTGGTTTTTGTCTGTCATGTGAGTTGCATACTTGTGTATCACAGCATCGAGTCCGTTGGAAAACATATTGCTAATTTTTTTGTGTGTAAATTTACGTGTTACAGGATTGCAGACAAATCTCAAGTCTATACTCAACATGCTTACATGAGACCACTTGGAGTGGGTATGTTTCTTACCTTTCTGACTGTTACCGATGCATGTTATATACTTATTCTTACTAATTATCATTTGACTACAGTTCAACTTGTATTACCCAGAATTATTCTAACACGTGAACACACTTTTACTTGTTATGCTATCTGTGTTGCTTAAATTGTATGTTGCCTAATATTTCATATATTTCTACTGCAGTGGCTATGGTTTTGGGTATTGATGATGAAAATGGACCTAAACTCTTTAAATGTGATCCAGCTGGACACTTCTTCGGTCATAAGGTGTGAATTTTTCTATTTATATCGATGTCGATATTTATCAATTCAGTAAATTATGAACTTTTGTGATTATATATATTTTACGGGGTAATCCCCTTTACCCAAATGGATAAACTACGTGATGAAAATAAGTTGTTGAAGGAGACTGTCAATAAGGGTACTTGTCCTAATTGCGGCTTTGGTAGCTCCAGCAAGGATGCTGTCACTTTCACTGATGAACAACAGCTTCGTGTTGAAAATGCCAAACTCAAAGCTGAGGTTGTGAAGTCTGCTTTAACAGGCGAGTTGCTTCCAGTTACAAAAGGCCCTGGTGACGGTGTTTATTCCGGCTCCACATGCAAGCAAGGTGAGATTGAGGTACTTTGACTTTGAACAAATTGACAGTAGACAAGAATCTTATTGAAGCGAGTTTGTAGTTGACTATATGTTCTTGTATAATCCGAGCCTGTAATCATGACATACAACCTTTTAGGTGCGGGCTTTTGCAGGTTGGCCAGGAACCCGAGCTAAAATTCTTGTAATTGATGAGAAGAGCGACAAATACAATTCGATCTCAAAGTCATCACTTCTAGAGTTTATCATGGTAATGATGTTCAGAGTAGTGACGATGAGGAGGTGACCTTCAGGAAAGGGTCACTGATCATACAATGTGGAGGGCACACAGCTCTTGAGGTGCTCAATTATGTACATGATTTTTTAAAAGTTTTTCATATAGATTTTCTCAAGAAACTCTGAATGTCAATTATTTATTAAAGATTGCAGCTTATATTAATCTCGTGACTTTCAGATCTTGGAGCTCCAGTTGCCAAGCAAGAAAGTAGTAAATGCAGCTGCATTTTGGAATGGTTTGAGAGTTCAGAAGCTAAAGAAGTTGAAGTTGTAGAAGCAATGTCTCTAAAACCAAAGGTACATCTTAAGAATTTAGTACTCTCTAATTGAGAAACCAAGGGTCTCTGTCTCACTGATGTATTTTCCTGTGAGGAGTGTGTACCTATTTAAGTATTTATGTTTTAACACTTCAATTTCAAATAGTTTGTTTTGTTGGCATTTTTTAATGAAATTTCTAACTGTTTCTCTTTTGATATTAGATTTTCCAGCAGCGCGTCTTCTAGGTTTTAGGAATAGGCACACCAGGTTGTGCGTGCAAAGGTGCATGAATTGAAGTTTGTCTTGCGCCTTATTTTTGGGTCCACGTTGAAGATATAAAGCTAGCAATTTGGTATTCAGAAGCCTACAGTTGAAAATAGTTTGTATCGTTTATAGGAGCTAATTATGAGGTATGAGTTTTTTAGGCTGCACCTTTTTCTTTGCTTCTACTTTGACAGTCTGATGAACTCAAATAAGTACATTTTATTACTATCATTTATCCTAATTATTTGACTTGTTTTATTATATTATGTATGAGGATTGATACTTAATCGTTTACTTTTGTAATTCTCAGGTAAAAACAAGCATTTGGTGAAACTTGGCGATTTTGGACTAATTATGGAGCAAAACATGCAAGAAGTTAAGAGTCTACTGAAATGTACAAGATCAAGACAAATCTGCTCCAGATGCGCCGCATCTCACTTATTACATACGGCGCATCACTATCCAGATTTCACCAGATACGATCCAAGATACAACAGGACATGCGCCGCATCTACTTATGGAGTTACGCCGCATCTTCTGGCGGTGTACGAATATTCCTGAATATATTAATCTTGGACCCCACGCGAAGTTAAGTCAATGCGCCGCATCTACTTACTAGATGCGCCGCATCTTACCCTCAGACAGAAACTATAAATACCCAAAGACCAGACGAGTTCAAAGTTCCGAAGTTCGACAGAAGACCGAAGTACAGAAACCTAGGACGAATTCAGACGAATAGGCAGCACAAGACACACCCAAACAAAGATACAAGAGCTGTAAGAAGGTGCTGCATGTGTTTAATTCATTAAGTAGTTTTGTTTTATTGTGTTAGTAAACTTTAATTCATCAAGATTGGTGGCTTGTGTAATGTGACAACGGAAAGATTGCACTCCCTTAAAACTGCTTTCTCATTAATTAAAGTTTATATGTTGATGTCTTTGGTGACTTTTATTAGTGCATTGATAACCTCTGTGTCTAGCTGAGCGTTGATCGGGTCGCCATGCCTCTGCCCTCGCCTATTTATTAGATCGCCTATGCATTCTATCGTCTGTAGAAAAGTAGGAAGAAAGATAAATAGGATAGTCATAAGTAATCATTAAGGGTTTACTCGCCGATAAGATTAGAACCAACGAGAAAGGACTTAATCTCGGTGCGTTGCATCGAACTATACACTTCATATAAAACTAGCAATAAAACAAGTGACAAACTACTTATCTATCAGGACAGATCTTCTTATTGTCTCGAGTATTTATCTGTGTACGTGTGTGCTATTCGCTGATTCGTGCCTATTGGTTTAGTTTATTATTTAATTGCAACCAAATCGTGCCAGTCTCTTAGGTTGAACCCCCTTGCGTTAGAATAGGTTGTATAGCTAACTTAATATATTAAAATACTGATTAGAATAACTAGATAATACGTTCCACTCTTAGTGATCGACACTCTACTTACCATTATATTCATACTGACCGGGTACACTGCTCGTTAAGTGTGTGTGTTATTGATAAGTCGGCTAAATATAAATTTAAAACTTGTGTAGGCATTAATACTGCTAAACCGCAACGACACAACGCACCGCATCAAGTTTTTGGCGCCGCTGCCGGGGAGTGAATTGTTATTATCTGTTAATTTGATTAGTATTTTAATTAGGTTTTTATTTTATTTTTTTATTTTTTTTATCTAACCGCTAATTCTGTTGTGTATTAGATTAATTTGCATTCATTGTATTATTTTGCATATTTTCTGTTTTTGTGTGTTATTTGTTTTATTTGTGTTTATTTTCGTTTGTGTTTTTATTTGTTTTTATTTTTCGTATTTTCTGCATACTGCTATCGTTGTACTGAGCTAAATCGAACGATACGGCGCATCTGATCTCTCGGATACGGCGTATTGCGTTTAATTTTTATAAAATACAACGCGTTTAATTAATTCGATACGACGCATCTTTTCCCCAAGATACGGCGTATCTGTTTTTGATAAAAAAAAATTTCTAAACGTTAACGCCATACGACGCATCTGCTTTAGCAGATACGGCGTATCTATTATTTTAATTAAAAACAGTTTTCGAATTATTAAACAGATACGACGCATCGATATCTGTCGATACGGCATATCTTCTGAATCAAAAATCTTATATTTTGAAACGTAACGAAAATACGGCGCATTAACTTTTGTTAATACGACGCATTTAATTTTAAATAAATATCGATTTTTGATTTTTAAAATTGATACAGCGCATTCTAATTTCTAAGCGGCGTATCTATTTTCTGAATAAAGTCTGATTAAATTTTAACGATTATAAGATACGGCGTATCCAACTTTTTGGATACGGCGCATCGTCTGCAGATATCAGTAACTTTAATTTTTTGGATTCCGTTTTCGTTGTTAATTTTTTGATATATTACTTTCTCGAGCATACCCTACTGATATTTTTGTGTTGATTTCAGGAAGTGCATGACCAGGAGTTCTACGAAGAACTTGATTCAACCTTTCGAAGATCCTGAACGAGTCTTTCATTCGCTTAAAAGGCTTTTCAACACAAAAAGCTTTGATACTTCAAGTTCATTCGAGCTTGATTATTTTTCTGAAGAGAAAGAGGAAGAAGAAACAGAAACAATGGGCGAAAACACAACTATGGAGGAATACATGAACAAAACCCGTGCTGATTACACTTCAGGAGTTGCTAGACCAAAGTTTGATGATAAGTCAAAGTTTGAATTGAAGGGTCAGTTTCTCAAGGAGCTAAGGGAAAATGCTTTCAGTGGATCGGAACATGAGGATGCTAATGAGCATGTTGAAAAGGTCCTCGAGATTGCGGATTTGTTTACTTCAGAAGGAGTGACTGACGATCAAATCATGCTAAGAATCTTTCCACTCTCACTAAAAGGAGCTGCTAACAAGTGGCTAAGGAATGAACCTGCTAGTTCAATAACTACATGGGAAGATTTGAAGAGCAAATTCCTGAAGAGATATTGTCCAACTGCTAGGACTGCTAAAAAGATGGAGGCTATCAACAGTTTCAAGCAAGAGCCTGATGAAACTCTTTATCAAGCTTGGGAAAGATTTAAAGATTTACTGGTAAAATGTCCTCAACACTATCTAACCCCTATGCAGGAGATAATATTGTTTTATCAAGGATTGGACGTGCCTACTAGACAAATCTTGGACGCTAAGGGAGCTGTGCCTCAAATGAGTGCAACCAATGCTAGGAAAGCAATCCAAGAAGCTGCTGATCATTCTCAAAAATGGCACGATGGGACCTCTACTAGATCTAAGAGCAGCACTAATTTTGACGGGATTGCTGCTATTCAAGCTCAATTGGATAAAATTAGTAGAGAGATGAAGAAGCGTGATGAAAGAGTGTATGCTGCCCAAGTTGGATGTGAAAAGTGCGAAGGACCTCACTACACTAAGGATTGCCCGAATAAGAATGAAAGTGAGACGTTTGAAGAAGCATATTACACCCAATTTGGACAACCATTCCGACCTTCAGGAAGATTTAGGGAAGCTACCCCGGGATTCTATCAAAAGAACAACTTCAATCCCGCTTATCAAGAAAGGAGGCAGACTTTAGATGACACTCTAAAGCAAATTATGGCCGATGCTGCTAAAAGACATGAAGAGAATACTGCTATGATCAAAGAAATCCGAGCTTCAACGGACACTACTACAAGAAATCAAGGAGCTTCGATCAAAGCATTGGAACAACAAATTGGTCAAATGAGCAAAGTTCTTCAAGAAAGGGGATATGGAAGTTTACCTAGCTCAACCGAAACCAACCCAAGAGATCATGTCAAGGCCATAAGCACCACTGAAGAAGTCACTCCTTACTTACCTAGAAGATCGATGAATGGTAATGATGGTGCAAGACCCGAATTTTTCTTTAATTCTTCAATCAGTTTAAGGAGACAACTCAAAGAAAAGACAAAGATTGAAGAAGAGATCAAGGCTACAATGAAAGAAGAGAGCTCTGCAACCGACTTAAATGCCTTTCCTCATAAAGAAAAAGACCCAGGAAGTTTTACTTTGCCTTGTTCAATTAATGATATATCTTTCAATAATGTGTTAGCTGACTTAGGAGCTAGTGTTAGTGTTATGCCTCTTAAGACATTCACTACCCTAGGACTAGGAAAATTTGCACCAACTAAGTTACTTATTGAATTGGCTGATAAAACGGTAAAACGATCTGAAGGGATTGCTAATAATGTGCTAGTTAAGATTGAGAAGTTTATTTTCCCTGTAGACTTTGTTATATTAGATATACCCGAGGATGTTAAGGTTCCTTTAATCCTTGGAAGACCTTTCTTGTCTACTGCCCATGCTAAGATTGATGTGTTTAAAAGAAAAATCTCGTTAAGGGTAGGGAATAATAAACTAGTCTATAAGTGCCAAGATCCTGTTAAAAGCATAATTAGAGGTGTCTATGTGCTAGGATTAAGAGAGCGTATGGACCTCGATCTTGAAGCTAGGCTTATGGGGGAAACATTGATTCAAAACAACTCAACTAATCCTAATCATGAGAACTTTGAGGAATTTATTGACCTTAATGTACCTACCGAACTTAGACGCGATGTTGTTAATGATTCTGATGATGAGTGGTATGATTGCGTAGTAATAAACAAACGTAGGAGAATAGTTGAGAAAACGAATTTGAATAATGATGTGTTTATTGAACTACCACCCCACCTTGCTTATTTATGCCTATATGATAATAAGAATTTCCCGTCTAACATTTTGTCATCTCTGCCCGAAAGGGACAGAACTTTGTTTATACAGATATTGAAGAAGAACGGCGTGGAAATTAAGGACGAGCAAGGAGTGTTCAATATTACTGAATTGGCAATGAGGGAGCGCGATGTTTCCGACTCCTTCAATGATCGATATTAATGAGCTGAACGTGAGTCTAACTTGAAGACTCTGGAATAAAGACAAGTGCTGACCGGGAGACAACCCGGAGAAATTTTTATTATTCTGTTTTTGTGTCGAGTCAGTCAGGCCGCAGAGGATACGGCGCATCTCAATCCTGAGATGCGACGCATCTCCTGCACAGGTCATATCTTTATTTTTCTGCATTTTTTATTTTCGATTTTAAAACTTTTTATCAGTTTATTTTAATGCGGCGCATCCCTGTTTAAGGATGCGATGCATCTTCTATTCTGATCCGTACTTATTCCAGGCTCGATACGGCATATCTTCTTCCATAAGATACGGCGCATCGACTGACCTGATGATTTTCATTTTAATTTTTATGTTTTATTTTAACTAACTACTAATGTATTATGCAAGTTTGAACCTTTCTTAACTTAGGTGTGTTTTAAAGCCTTGGTGGTATTATAGATTCCTGCATTTCCTGTGGATACATCTATTATGAAGCTTAAACGTTCTAATCCACAAGAAAGATGATTTTTGCTCTTATACAAATGGAGGATCATACCGAGCAAATCTCAGGGGAGTTTTTCTGTTCTAATTCTTTTATTTTCCAGTTTTTAACCTTTGATACAAACAACGAGGACGTTGTTTAACTTAAGTGGGGGGATTGGAGAATTAGAACACTTAACACTTACTTGTCTTAAACTTTTCAAAATATGCTTAAAATGTGCTTAATATATCAAAATTTAAAAAATTTTTTTAGCATGTTTTTGTTTAAAGTCTAAGTTGCATAGCTGCACACATGACGTTATTTTCAAAAATTGTGATTTTTCAAAACTCACAAATCTATGAGTGTGCCGGTGACTTGTAAACTTTAGAACTTGGCTTGTATACTATTCGAGACCACCATAATAAGTATTATTTATATAATTGGAATGACTTGTCTAAATTGGTAAATTTCTAGGATTACACCCAAATAGCCTTTATATGTTATGTGTTATTAGCTAACTACACTGGTTAGTTAACCCCCGTATAAACCCTTTTGTTACTCTCACTTTTAGAGTAAGATACCCCTAGAAAAACACTCAGAGCCATTCCTTTCGTTTCTTACACCTTTGTTAAAATGTTAACTTACACCTTAGCACCTTAGTAACTGTTTGGTTATTGCTTAGCCAAAGTGTGTTTCCTTACATTACCTGTGTTCGCGTGCGTAATTCATTATCTATGGTTAGGTCGGGAAATTGCACAATGCAATTGGAGTGAAAGTAAATATTGTATATCTTTGAGTTTATTTTTCGTGTGTTTACTACTTTCACTATTACCGTTATTTCTGAAGTCATGAAAAGTATGGAAAAATTATCCAGAATTATCGTTATAGTGATGTGGTGAAATTTTACACATCTATGTTGATGTCAAAAAAAAAAAAAAAAAAAAAAAAAAAATCGAAATAAGAAAAGAAAAAGAAAAAAGAAGAAAGTTGGATGTTTGTTTTAACCAACTTATGTGAAGTTTTGTATTAAGTGGTCGATATCACCACTAATTGTTGTATATTATATCTATGGATTGAATGGGAGTTGGCAGTTATGGGAACGCCAACTAAGGTTTATTCTTTGATTAAGATCTTGTTGAGTATAATTCGTGTCTACCTAAAGCGTGTGTTTCAAGTGTTAAAGCGTGAGTTATTCTATGATATGAGTCTTATTCATTGGATGGTTGGGATAGTGATTAACCACACTAGGATTTTAATTTATTTGTTTTGTATTTTTTTTATTTTACACCAATTAGTATCCCAAATATTATCCATACCCTATATTATTCTTGATCCAAACCTTTGATTTATTGAGATTAGGGATTTGAGCAATCTCAAGTATCGTAGTCGTGGATTCGACTATGTATTTATGATTTTGTCGCCCTTTTTGATATAATATTATTGGTAAAGATTACTTGGTCCTATCTTTAGCCTATTCGAGTTAAGGATTTGAGCAATTGCAAGTATCGTGTTCGTGGATTCGATCATGTATTTGTGATTTTGTCGCCTTTTCTGGAATTTGAGATCGATAGAGATTAAGGAGAATAATTAACCCTTTAAGCCTAAAAACCCTTTTTACCGCTTTAGACTTGTTATTCCTTGGCTTTAGTGGGGGAGATGTGTATACTTGCCAAGCTTGTGATAGAATATTCGTCACGACTGGACAGTTAAACGATTAGATTTGCTTTTATCAAATTATTTTATTTTACTTCTAATTCGTTAAGTGTTTGGTTGTGTGATTATGGCAAAAGTGAATACATGCTTAAATATAAAAATAAATCCTAATATCTTTTAGGATACATTTTCATAAGATTAATTCTAAGGTTTACTTGGGGACAAGTAAAGTTCAAGTGGGGGGATATTTGATGAACTCAAATAAGTACATTTTATTACTATCATTTATCCTAATTATTTGACTTGTTTTATTATATTATGTATGAGGATTGATACTTAATCGTTTACTTTTGTAATTCTCAGGTAAAAACAAGCATTTGGTGAAACTTGGCGATTTTGGACTAATTATGGAGCAAAACATGCAAGAAGTTAAGAGTCTACTGAAATGTACAAGATCAAGACAAATCTGCTCCAGATGCGCCGCATCTCACTTATTACATACGGCGCATCACTATCCAGATTTCACCAGATACGATCCAAGATACAAGAGGACATGCGCCGCATCTACTTATGGAGTTACGCCGCATCTTCTGGCGGTGTACGAATATTCCTGAATATATTAATCTTGGACTCCACGCGAAGTTAAGTCAATGCACCGCATCTACTTACTAGATGCGCCGCATCTTACCCTCAGACAGAAACTATAAATACCCCAAAGACCAGACGAGTTCAAAGTTCCGAAGTTCGACAGAAGACCGAAGTACAGAAACCTAGGACGAATTCAGACGAATAGGCAGCACAAGACACACCCAAACAAAGATACAAGAGCTGTAAGAAGGTGCTGCATGTGTTTAATTCATTAAGTAGTTTTGTTTTATTGTGTTAGTAAACTTTAATTCATCAAGATTGGTGGCTTGTGTAATGTGACAACGGAAAGATTGCACTCCCTTAAAACTGCTTTCTCATTAATTAAAGTTTATATGTTGATGTCTTTGGTGACTTTTATTAGTGCATTGATAACCTCTGTGTCTAGCTGAGCGTTGATCGGGTCGCCATGCCTCTGCCCTCGCCTATTTATTAGATCGCCTATGCATTCTATCGTCTGTAGAAAAGTAGGAAGAAAGATAAATAGGATAGTCATAAGTAATCATTAAGGGTTTACTCGCCGATAAGATTAGAACCAACGAGAAAGGACTTAATATCGGTGCGTTGCATCGAACTATACACTTCATATAAAACTAGCAATAAAACAAGTGACAAACTACTTATCTATCAGGACAGATCTTCTTATTGTCTCGAGTATTTATCTGTGTACGTGTGTGCTATTCGCTGATTCGTGCCTATTGGTTTAGTTTATTATTTAATTGCAACCAAATCGTGTCAGTCTCTCAGGCTGAACCCCCTTGCGTTAGAATAGGTTGTATAGCTAACTTAATATATTAAAATACTGATTAGAATAACTAGATAATACGTTCCACTCTTAGTGATCGACACTCTACTTACCATTATATTCATACTGACCGGGTACACTGCTCGTTAAGTGTGTGTGTTATTGATAAGTCGGCTAAATATAAATTTAAAACTTGAGTAGGCATTAATACTGCTAAACCGCAACGACACAACGCACCGCATCAAGGTCTACGGCTATTTGAGATATCACAATGCGCTAATTGTTTCGCTAATTGTTTCACTGATTTGCAGGTTGCAGGTTGGCAGTCGTGTTCTACTTTGACAGTCCATTTTGGATTTGAATGCTTTTGTCAATAGTGTTCAAGGTGAAGCTGGGTTGGCCGAGGAACAAGTTAGGGATATTGGAGCTGCATCCCAGGCTACATACATACACATAAAAAATTATGGACTGTAGCAGGAAGATCAGATAGATCTTGCATTCATATAGTTAGTACTGCGTAGTGTGTTAGTTACAACTATTAGTACTGCTAGTGTATTAGTTACAACTGTTAGTTATAAGTTAGTACTGTTGGTTCATATAGTTAGAACTGCTTATATGATATGTATTAGTGGTTCAGTTATATACATTACAATTTTATTGTATTTGAATTTGTTTTGATATATATTGATTTCTTAAATGTGACTAAAAGATGTATATAGTGACACTTATTAACACTTTTTGTCACTGTTTGCTTAATTCGTTGTGTGACTAAATATTACAAAAGGCCACACAAAAAAAATTCATGTGGCAATTGGATGATCAATAGTCACACAAAATACAAATTTTTTCACTTTAAACCGCATATGGTCACGCTTATTAACACTTTTGGCCACTTTATGCTTAATTGTATGTGACTAAATACCCAAAACAAACATGTTTTGTGTGACTAAATATTACAAAAGGCCACACAAACATAAAATTCAAGTGGCAATTGGATGAACAATAGTCACACAAAACACACATTTCTTCACTTTAAACAATATATGGTCACACTTATTCACACTTTTGGCCACTGTTTTTTAAATTGTATGTGACTAACTCGAAAAAAACAACACACGTCGTGTGACTAAATTATCATAAACGTCACATTTATTATATATTCATGTGGCCATAGGATGGGAAATAGTCACACATACTGATAAATTCAACAAAACTTGTGCCTAATTGGTCAAACATATTCGGGTTTTGGTCACTCTTTTTCAATGAAAACGGTCACAAATTAAACAATGTGACCATATAGCACCTACGGTGGTGCGACTTTTTGTCACACACAACCAAAAAAACATGTGTGACTATATGCATATAGTCACACATTTTTGGTTTAACCGTAGGCCAAATCTGTACTAGTGTTATGGGTTACACGATTTAATAAACAAGCGAAAAGGCTGCATGAAATCTAACTTAGTTATTCGTTTTATTTTTGTTTTGACAACTATCATGCCATGATTATTTTATGTGTGAATTCCGTCTATAAGATCTACGCAATCATTTTTTTATGATGCATGTGGCGATCTAGGCACTTGATGAAAGCCTAGTGAGGGTCTTATGGTTCTCCATTTGGGGAAGACTCGCTAGAGGACTCGGATCTATATGTTTGCTTGTTAATATTAATGTCATGTGTTAGTATTATGTTCTTTTATGAATTTTTGCTTTTAGCCTACATGTTTACACGCTTAAAACTAAAAAATAAAGAAGACTAATACCTATAACAAGATGACCTCAATATGGTCTTAATTTACACGCTTTAAAATATCATGCTCAATCGTGACCTGCTATTTGATTCATGGAAAATTGGTTTTCGTAAAATTAAGTGACCTAAATATATTGAAACAAGTTTTTCATGAAATTAAAAACTGAATGCTATGGACACATGGGAAGTACGGCTCACCCACTAGAACAAACTATAAGGGGGGTATAAGGCGGTGCGCACAGTCACACCTAAAGGATTTCCGGTCATATGCTTCGCGCTGACCTGGTCCGCCGCTTCCTTGCGAGTTCGATTGGAGCTATCGTGAACCATGATGATCATTACAGTGTCATTACCAAAAAGTTTTTAAAATAAGTGCTACAAAGTTGTTTTGCATGCTTTTTTGTACACGATTTTACCACATTTATGTGTATACCCTATGTGTAAATTTTAAGTCTATGCCAGCCAACCAAGAACACGTGCTTTTGGCTTGACCTCTTTGGTCAGACCTTAGGGCCATTCCAAACCCATGGCGAATTTTGTTCATTGGTCAGACTTTTGGCAATTTTTGCACGTTCTTGCTTGGTCGACTTATTTCGAGTATGCTTGGTCAGACCTTGGACCCGAGGAATAAGATGAGACTAAACATGCTCATGATATTATTACTTGCCTACTAATGGCTTGATCAGTCTCATAAATCTAAGAGTTGCATTTTATGCAATTAACGCTCGTCGCTTACCTCTTGCCCTACTTGTTTAAACATTGGTCAGACCCTTGGTAATAAGTGGGAGGTCAAGTTGGATCCTAGTTTTAATTAGTAATTAATTGGGTAGTTAATTCTATTAAGAATTTAATTATTGAAAATACTAATTATTTGAACTTTTTAATTGTAGATGACTACCTCAGTCGGAAACAATTCGGTACTCAGGAGTTTCTTTGAGAAACAAAAACTCACTGGACCTAACTTCATTGACTGGTATCGCCAGCTTCGCATTATCATGTCAGCTGAAGATAAGGAAAATTACTTGGAGCATCCTATTCCTGCTGCACCTGTTGCAACTCCTGGACACCCAGTCCCTCCTGAGGCTTTGGCAGCTCACACTGCTTGGGTCAAGGGATCAAAGGACATTGCTGCATTCATGCTTATGACCATGGACTTAGAAATCCAATGAAATCTAACTCACTTTGGTGCATATAACATGCTACAGGAGTTGAAAAGTATGTTTGCTAAACAGGCAGAACTTGAACTTCTTCAAACCGTGAGGGAATTTCACTCGTGCAAGCAAGAAGAAGGTCAATCTGTAAGCTCATATGTTCTAAAGATGAAGAGCTACATTGACAACTTGGAGCGTCTCGGTCATCCCGTCACTTTGAACCTTGGAGTAATCCTAATCTTGATTGGACTCTCTAAGGAGTATAACAGCTTTGTGCAGAACTATAATATGCACAACATGGGGAAGACTGTGAATGAATTACATGCTATGCTTAAACAACATGAGCAGACGCTACCCAAGAAAGATGTTGCACCTGCACTTCATGTTATACGTGCAGGAAAGGTCCAAAAAAACCAAGGTAAAAAACCGTTCAAGGCTGCTAAGAGGAATCAAGGGAACAGAAAGTATAAGTTGGCTTATGCTCCTGAGCATAAACCATCTTATGCTTCCAAGCCCAAGAAACCTCCACCACCCAAGAAGGATAACCCTGCAAAGGACGCAACCTGTCACCAATGTGGTGAAACAAGTCATTGGAGAAGGAATTGTCCCGTGTATCTCGCCGAGTTGCTGAAAAAGAATAAGCTATCTCAAGGAGCTAGCACTTCAGGTATTTTCACCATAGAACTCTATTCTTTTCCTAGTACATCTTGGGTTTATGACACGGGTTGTGGTACTCACATCTGTAATACTACTCAGGGTCTCAGGGGAAGTAGGAAGCTGAAGCCAGGAGCTTTAAGTCTGTACATGGGCAACGGTCAACCTGCAGGAGTTGAAGCTATTGGAAGTAATCATTTATGTCTCCCTAGTGGATTAGTAGTTGTTTTGAACAATTGTCATTATGCTCCCTCTATTACTAGAGGAATTATTTCAGTTTCACGTTTGTTTGACGATGGTTTTATTAACCGCTTTGAATTGAATAATACAATTTCAGTTTCTAGGAATAATGTTGTTTATTTTAGTGCTATCCCAAAGGATGATATTTTTGAAATTGATATGTCTTGTTCTAAAATAAATGATAGTTCTATGTTTGCTGTTAGCAACAAAAGAGCCAATCTCACCTAGGACTCTACTCTCTTGTGGCATTGTCGTCTTGGACACATTAGCAAGAAACGCATGGAGAAGTTGCAACATGATGGACTTCTCAACTCAACTGACATCAAGTCATTTGAAAAGTGTGTTTCCTGCATGTCTAGTAAGATGGCAAGAAAACCCTATTCACATCAAGTGGAAAGGGCTAAGAATCTACTTGGACTAATACACACCGATGTATGTGGCCCATTTCGAACTGTGTCAAGACAAGGAGCTAGCTACTTCATCACTTTTACTGATGACTATAGTTGGTATGGTTATGTTTACCTGCTGAAACATAAACATGAAGTGTTTGAAACATTTAAAGTGTTTCAAAAGGAAGTAGAAAACCAACTCGAGAAGACCATTAAGTCACTATGTTCTGATCGTGGAGGTGAATATATGAGTCAAGAGTTTTTGGATCATCTTAAGGAACATAGGATTATAGCCCATCGCACTCCCCCTTACACGCCACAACATAATGGTGTGTCTGAGAGGAGAAATCGAACACTGCTAGACATGGTTCGCTCCATGATGAGTCAAACTACTCTTCCAAAGTCCTTTTGGGATTATGCCCTTGAGTCTGCTGCACGCATTCTCAACATGGTTCCAACTAAGAAGATTGATAAGACACCATACGAGGTATGGCATGGGAAAGCCCCTAAGTTGTCTTATTTAAAAGTCTGGGGTTGTGAGGAACTTGTTAAGCGTGATACACTTACCAAACCTGACAAACTGGAACCCAGATCTATTAAGAGTATCTTCGTAGGGTACCCAAAGGAAACAATGGGATATTATTTCTACCTTCCATCCGAGAACAAAGTAATTGTTGCTCGGAATGCTGAACTCTTTGAGAAAACTCTCTTGGATCATGAAGCAAGTACTGGGAGTCTAGAAGATCTTGAAATTATTCAAGAAGAAGATACAAATCCTTCTGTAGACACTAGCTTAGGTCATGATGAGGATGCTCAAGAAATTGATGAACCTCAAAGTGATATCAATCCCATTCGTAAGTCCACTAGGACACGTCATGCCCCAGATCAAATGTGTTTATACGTCGATGCTGAGGAGCATGAGTTTGGGGATCTTGGTGAACCCAATAACTATAAAGCTGCATTGATGGATCCTGAATCCAAGAAATGGCTTGATGCGATGAATATGGAAATGCAATCCATGAAAGACAACGAAGTCTGGGACTTTGTTGATCTTCCTCCTAACGGTAAAACCGTTGGTAGCAAAAAGGCTCTTCTAAAAGAAGACTGACATGGATGGTGCAGTACACACCTTTAAAGCTCGTCTCGTAGCAAAGGGATTTACTCAAACCTACGGGGTTGATTATGAAGAGACCTTTTCTCCTGTTGCAGACATTAGAGCTATAAGGATTCTCATTGCCATAGCTGCATTCTATGACTATGAGATTTGGCAAATGGATGTCAAAACCGCCTTCGTCAATGGACATCTTTCCGAAGAAGTCTATATGGTGCAACCTGAAGGTTTTGTTAATCCATAATATCCTAACCGAGTATGCAAGCTCAAGTGTTCCATTTATGGACTTAAGTAAGCATCTAGGCAATGGAATAAACGTTTTGATGATGAGATTAAGAAATTTGGTTTCACTCAGAATCAAGATGAGCTATGTGTATATCAGAAAGCTAGTGGGAGTTATGCCATTTTCCTAATTCTATATGTTGATGACATATTACTCATGGGAAACAACATTCCAATGTTACAAGATGTAAAATCCTATCTTGGAAAATGTTTTGCCATGAAAGATCTAGGAGAAGCTGCATATATTCTTGGAATCAAGATCTATAGAGATAGATCAAGACGGTTAATTGGTTTGTGTCAAAGTGCTTACATTGAGAAAATCTTGAAAAGATATTTCATGGAGAATTCCAAACGAGAAACTATCCCAATGCAAGATGAGCCTAAATTGAGTAAATCACAAGGTGCTGAGACGCCTGCTGAAAAAGAGCGCATGCAAAGAGTTCCCTACGTCTCGGCTATAGGATCAATTATGTATGCTGTGAGATGTACTCGTCCTGATGTTGCATTCGCTCAGAACATGACAAGCCGTTTTCAACAGAATCCGGGTGAACTTCACTGGACTGCTTTTAAGAATATTCTTAAGTATTTACGCAATACTAAGGATATGTTTCTGGTTTACGGAGGTGATATGAAATGAGAACTCAGAGTTTCTTGCTACACTGATGCTGGATATCTAACAGATGCTGATGACCTGAAATCTCATACTGGATATGTATTCGTTTTAAATGGAGGTGTTGTTGACTGGAAAAGCACAAAGCAGAGTATTTCTGCAACTTCATCTACAGAAGCTGAGTATATAGTTGTGTATGATGCATCTAAAGAGGCTGTATGGATTCGAAAATTTATTTCTCGGCTTGGCATTGTTCCCACAATTGAAGAACCCATAAATATGTAATGTGATAATACAGGAGCCATTACTATAGCTAATGAAAGTGGAATCACCAAGGGTGCTAGACATTACCGCGCAAAAGTTCATTATCTTCGAGAAACCATTGAAATGGGTGACGTGAATATATTAAAAGTTCACACATATGACAATCTAGCTGATCCCTTTACGAAGGCTTTAGCATATCCTAAGCATTCTAAATGGACTAGGAATATTGGTTTGATACCAGCTAGTAGTCTCATGTAAATCTGTGTGTTAATTAGTATTTGAATAATTTGGAATTGTAAGACAGTTTTATTTTCTGATAAATAAAAATACGAGGTATTTGTTATTTTGTTCATATAACCTGTTATTCCATATTTGCATGTTTAATCCATGAAATGATTTATCATTCTAAATATGTCCATTGTCGGTTAACAATATGGGAATATTGTTATGCAAGGCAAATGTGAGTGTTGGTTATAATTTATGAGAATGTGGATTGTTCCAACCACACTCATATGTATTCACAAGGGATGCATATTGGATACCCCAACTTTCAAACATTTACTTTTGGATCCTTGTCATGAGTAAAATGTTAAAATGGTTTGTTAAGTCATCCTTAGACTTGAGATACAAGCAAGTTCTGTTATGTGTGGATATCACTTTTGTAATTATATGCCAAACGTTGTCCTGAATAAGGTAGTTATAAAAGCTATGTTCGGAGTGACGTGAAGCAGCATCCACAACACTTGTAGTCAACAAAGGATTTGTTACTCCACTTGATATGTGCAGAAAGATACCATGGGCCCTCTCCAGAATTAATCAGATAATTAGTCGGCTGAACCCAAAGGGTAATGCAAGATGATTCTTGATTACATTTGGTATATCTAATTAAAATTCTATAACGAGAAACTAAATGGTTAAACTATATGGAATGAGTTAGGATCCATATCCGTGGTTTAACGGTATCTATAACAAAGGATGATGAAAGTAAGACATAAATAACCATGCTACTGAGAATGATTTATGAAACTATATCTTAGACACCTTTAGTTTAAATAGCGAGTGAGAGCGTTGCTAGACGTTTCCGTCGTTGGTATTTGTGCTATCTGCTACTCCAACTCCCAAGTGGGAGCTGTTGGAATGTGAGAGTTGCATTAGCCTAATACGACTAAAGGTGTGTGAGACTATCGGGGCACACACGTATACATGAAGAACAAGTTTATTATATTTTTTTTATATTTATTAAATGTATAATATGCTTCACGAAATAATTATTTAACGATTGTTAGTTTACCGTTAGACGAAATAACTAACTAATATACGTTAAATATAAAAGAGAGGGACTTGGATGTCGAAAAACGAAACTCTCGGACTTCCCTTCAAAGTGGCCAGTTATGGAAGGATCTAGGAGGGGTGCTATGTGTCGGTTTTGGCTAACTAAAGGAGGTGAATAACAATGACTTGTTGGACAAGTTGGGGTGCTATATAAACACCCCTTGCCCTCATTGTTTGACACGACACACATTATTAAAACCTAAAGAATTGTTATTCTTCCCTGTGATACTCATGTCCCATTAAATAACAATATCAAAAGAAAAGTTTGACTTTTCTTTTACTCATCAAATTTGTTTCATTCCACAGTAAAAGAAAATAAAAGGTTGTTTGGTTTTGTTGACGCAAGCAGCCAAACTTGTTTCGTTTGATCATTCGTGACATGTACTAACGTGCTTCAACAGTACGGTGTTAGTTTGTTATACGTGAAACAAGGACTAGCATACTAACGTGTTTCGTTTGACGTGTAGTGGGTGCATTCGTTAGAGGTGATTGTTTTAATCACTAGTTTCATTTGCTGTTGCTTCGAGGGTTAGTTTTCTTGTTTCCTTTTTCCTTAATTTGTTTATTATATGTGTTAATCATAATTGCTAAACTAGATCCATTATCCGCTGCGTACTCGTAGTGTTAATAGTTAATATGTTAATTAAATCCCAACACTCTATTATGAAAATAAAGATGGAGACTGTATGCTTGTTGGAGACGTGCCTTGGCAGTACGTTTTCTTGATCACCATTTTTGCAAAAACTAATATTAATTTTTTTGAATCTTTGTCTAATTAATTTTTTAAATACTTATTTCAGGATGTTTCTTGGCTTTGTGAAAAGGCTTAGGATCCTTAGGAACACGAATATGCAGCATTGAGGTTTCAAGAGAACATGCTACAGATCAATGATGTTATATAGATCAATTATACTTTGTTTTAGTAAATGGGCTGAAAAAGGTAATGGCCTGGTAGTTCCGGATTGGTTTTTTGATTTTTTTAAGGAGAATTTCATGTATATCCTTGGAAAAGTTTGATATTACGTCAATATCCTTGCAAATTTCGTAATTGATATCCTTCCAAAACTTTATAATACTCATGTATATCCAAAAACTAATTAAATTATATTTATAATGATTTTAACTTTTAAAACTAATATTTACCTCTTATTTAATAAGTAACATGACTATTTTACCCTTTCTTTGATATTACATACATACCCTCTTGAAACATAAAAATTGAATGTTTTATTGGAAGTTAATTCATTAATCCATGTGAATTTAAAGTATAGGGGTCGTTATGTAATTAGTTATTTGTGTATTTAGAGTCAAGTATGTAAAGTTTATAAGTTTAGGTTCCTAGTGTGTCAAGAATAAAGTTACTAACCGAATGGTAGTTATAGGTAGTTATTTATGTAAGGATGTGACTTTTCATGAAGAGTCACAATGGTTCATATGGATGTCTATAAATAGAAGCATCCATGTATTGTAAAAGTTAACAGAATTCATATATACAAAGTGTGAGATTGTGTCATGAGTTTTGTTCGTTAGAGATGTTTGATTCGAGCCCGATAAGATTCGGATGGGACAACAGTGGTATCAAGAGCCTGAGGCTCGAATCAAACCAGTGTTTCAGTTTGCGTTTCATCAGAGGCAATTAAGAGGAGTGCAGTGATTCAAGAGGAATACGATTTGCAGATTGCAAGAAACTAAACCAGAAACACGAGACAAAGAGAAGAACAATTTGATCAGGAGTATCAAATTGACAGACGATTCAGAGGAATCGTTATAGAGAGAAGATTTGATCAAGAGAAGATCAATAGAGCCAAAGGTTCAGGGAACCAGAGACAGAAAAGAAAGACTAATGATTCAGGGAATTGTTTTAGAGAAGAAAGACCAACGATTCAGGGAATCGTTCCATAAAAGAGAAAGAGAACAATTTGATTCAGGGAATCATGTTGACCAGCGATTCAGGGAATCGCTACAGAGAGAAGAAAAAGAAGAAATTGATTCAGGGAATCAATCAAGAAGAAAGACACGATCCGGTCAAGTAGAGATCGAATCAGAGAATTTGAAGAGAGAAAGAGACATACCGGTTGTGCGAAGGAGAAACCGCCGCCGTTGTGTGCGCTCGCCAGGAAAAGGGAGAAGCGGATGAACAGCCAGGTTTTGAAATCAATTAAGGAGAAAGATTGAGTTAGAAATTGGGATTCATTACAAGAGAAGAAATCAGAGAAAGAAAAGAGACAAACCTGTTCGTTTAGGCCGTTGAGTCGCGAACCAGAAGAAAGGACGGGTTGCAGTAGCAATTGCCGGAGAAAAAAAAGAACCACAACCGTGGTTGCCATAGCCATAGAAGAAGAAAAAGGTGATTAATTGCCCTAGTTCATTATTCGAATACTGGAAGATAGAAAAAGGGGAAAAGTGTTGGACCAACAGTTTTGGGCCAGAAATTTTTTGTGGGCCTTTGGTTCAAAAGAAAAGTAGGCAGATTTTTTTAAGGACTAAAGGCTATGGATTGTTTATTTAAAGACAAAGAAGAGACCGAGACCCGCTACAACATGTTCAAGATAAAGATGATCAAGTTTGAAGACACAAAGATATTGAAGACATGGATTAATAAATTAAGGGGGTGTATTGGAAGTTAATTCATTAATCCATGTGAATTTAAAATATAGGGGTCGTTATGTAATTAGTTATTTGTGTATTTAGAGTCGAGTATGTAAAGTTTATAAGTTTAGGGTCCTAGTGTGTCAAGAATAAAGTTACTAACCGAATGGTAGTTATAGGTAGTTATTTAAGTAAGGATGTGACTTTTCATGAAGAGTCACAATGGTTCATATAGATGTCTATAAATAGAAGCATCCATGTATTGTAAAAGTTAACAAAATTCATATATACAAAGTCTGAGATTGTGTCGTGAATTTTGTTCATTAGAGATGTTTGATTCGAGCCCGATAAGATCCGGATGGGACAACATGTTTATCCATGATTACTGATGAACTCAAATAAGTACATTTTATTACTATCATTTATTCTAATTATTAGACTTGTTTTATTATATTATGTATGAGGATTGATACTTAATCGTTTACTTTTGTAATTCTCAGGTAAAAACAAGCATTTGGTGAAACTTGGCGATTTTGGACTTATTATGGAGCAAAACATGCAAGAAGTTAAGAGTCTACTGAAATGCACAAGATCAAGACTATTCTGCTCCAGATGCGCCGCATCTCACTTATTACATACGGCGCATCACTATCCAGATTTCACCAGATACGATCCAAGATACAAGAGGACATGCGCCGCATCTATTTATGGAGTTACGCCGCATCTTCTGGCGGTGTACGAATATTCCTGAATATATTAATCTTGGACCCCACGCGAAGTTAAGTCAATGCGCCGCATCTACTTACTAGATGCGCCGCATCTTACCCTCAGACAGAAACTATAAATACCCCAAGACCAGACGAATTCCGTAGCTTTAGTTCCGAGTTCCGAGTTCCGAAGTTCTACAGAAGACCGAAGTACAGAAACCCTAGGACGAATTCAGACGAATAGGCAGCACAAGACACACCCAAACGAAGATACAAGAGCTGTAAGAAGGTGCTGCATGTGTTTAATTCATTAAGTAGTTTTGTTTTATTGTGTTAGTAAACTTTAATTCATCAAGATTGGTGGCTTGTGTAATGTGACAACGGAAAGATTGCACTCCCTTAAAACTGCTTTCTCATTAATTAAAGTTTATATGTTGATGTCTTTGGTGACTTTTATTAGTGCATTGATAACCTCTGTGTCTAGCTGAGCGTTGATCGGGTCGCCATGCCTCTGCCCTCGCCTATTTATTAGATCGCCTATGCATTCTATCGTCTGTAGAAAAGTAGGAAGAAAGATAAATAGGATAGTCATAAGTAATCATTAAGGGTTTACTCGCCGATAAGATTAGAACCAAAGAGAAAGGACTTAATCTCGGTGCGTTGCATCGAACTATACACTTCATATAAAACTAGCAATAAAACAAGTGACAATCTACTTAATCATAAGGACAGATCTTCTTATTGTCTCGAGTATTTATCTGTGTACGTGTGTGCTATTCGCTGATTCGTGCCTATTGGTTTAGTTTATTATTTAATTGCAACCAAATCGTGCCAGTCTCTCAGGCTGAACCCCCTTGCGTTAGATTAGGTTGTATAGCTAACTTAATTTATTAAAATACTGATTAGAATAACTAGATAATACGTTCCACTCTTAGTGATCGACACTCTACTTACCATTATATTCATACTGACCGGTACACTGCTCGTTAAGTGTGTGTGTTATTGATAAGTCGGCTAAATATAAATTTAAAACTTGAGTAGGCATTAATACTGCTAAACCGCAACGACACATCACACGCATCAATTACTAATCTACGAATGACATGCATGTAGAATCCTTCAGCAAGTTTTTTATACACAATTAATGTACTCGAAAAGCAATATTATTTACCCATGATATAAACGAATGACTTGCATGTAGAATCCTTCATCTCATGTTTTCCATACACCATTATTTAATGATATTGAACTACTTTTTTTATCACATCAGTATAGCAGTAGATTAGAGTTCAAATGAATATTTCAACAATAAATACCAAATTCATTCAAAAGCCATGTTGCTCAATACAATACATGAAAAGCATTCAACAAAATAACAGGAGTTCAAAACGTGTAACACTGGAATGAAGTATAGTTTCTTAATCCGATACTACTAAACCTTTCTTCATGACATGTTCTTAAACTTGTAAATGAAAGACTTGCCAGCAACTTCTTTATGCAAGTAGTTTAGCTTTGCTTCGAGTTATTAGTCTCACGAGATTTTGTATTCTTTACTCGTCCCCTAAAATAGCAAAATGAGAACATTCAAATTCGAAGTATCTTACTGAGATTATACTTGGACAAAGTACATAAAAAGTTGAGAACTAGTTAACCTTTTACCTGTGGGTGCTTGGCTTGGTTCAGAAATTTGAGATGTACTCGCATTATTCTTGCATGTTTTCTGATGGTGTCCAGATCCACCACATTTAGGACATCCGTGTCTTTTTTTTGTCTCATCGTGCGCGAGAATTCTGTTCTTTCTAGGTCGTCCTATACACCGTTTCATAATAGGTGGGTGAATCTTCTCACTTGCGTCTATGTGTACCCATTGATCCTTTCCGGGGATTGGAGCAATTTCTAAAGCGTAAGCTTCTTTAAATTTATCAATTGTAAAATATGGATCAACGTAACTATCCCAAATAGCATCCCTTGTAAAAGCGATAAATGTCGCCGCGTGCACACATGGAAGGCCTTTAACCTGCCAAATCCGACAACTACATGTTTTCTCATCTAACAAAACTTAACCTCCCAGCGTTTTCCTTTATACTTTACCTCAGCAGGATTGTCGCTACTTCTACTAATTAACTTGATAATCACCCAAGTTCTACATGAAGAATATAAATAAAGAAGAAAACATATATATAAGCCTAATTCGACATTAGAGTAATTGTAATGAGTTAAACAGTTAACTTGCCTTAGATATTTGTTTGAGATAATTCATAGCATTTGGAACTAAGGTTCCCTTCCATTTCTTCACAATATTCCTCTTCTCACTAAAGCGTACCATAAGCATTTCTGTAATGGCATCAAGAAGATCAAGCACCGGTCGAAAGCGAGCATTGATGCGAGATTTGCAAGACCTCGAAAGGAAGTTTTACAATCCTCTAGGCAGTGTACCTAACCGTTGTAGTGTATTATAGATAAGTCCGGGGGATTGATCGTTCTCTAGAAGAATAGTGTCGTTAGGTCAAGATATATGACGAGATAGGTCTAGAGGTGAGGGATGATTCTTTTTGTATTTTTTATATTTTTATGAAAGCAGTTTAAAATCTCAGGGTTTGAAAGAGTGGGCGGAATTAGTTGCTAGTTAACTAACCCAAAACTATTAATAACTTGAAATTAATAAAAATAAACGAGAAAAGTAAATTGGTGACTTCTTATGATAGGGAAAAGCATGTTCAGTTAGATTAAATTACTCCCTAGTTATCTCCTACTGATTTGTCGAATTGTCACGTCCTTGTTTTAATTGAAGCGCTGTATTCCTTAATATTGGTCGCGGGGAGGTGCCGAAGTCCCCAACTCTATGAATCTTAGTCTCCCCTAAAAACCTTAAAGTCTATTAAGTTTTCTAGGATCTACAAGCCGCAATTCATGCAATAAATACAACGAGAAAAACCAATAGTGCACTCTACGGTTGCGTTTCTAAGACGTTCAAGCTAGTTATATATAAGAGGTCAGCCAGTTTTCTTAGCCTAACGCGAGGAAATCAACTAAAGAAGAGACAACAAATCAATATTCAACAAATAGGTTTCATTAGATCTAAGCAAACACTGTTGGATCGATATACTCTGACCAAACTAACTTGTAGCTTGTCTACGGTTTAACAACTTTGAATGAATTCAAAACTATTAATAATGAAACACTGATATACTTTGCTAAGTATGCGGAATCTACTTCAACAAAGCTAAGAAGAACAACTTCGAATATTATTAAAACCTTGAACCTGCTTTCTTACACAGATTCACTAACAAACTCTAATCACTAATACTTCTAATAATCGACTAATACTTTTCTCTAAAATCGCATATCTCTAATGCCAACCTAGGGATCCTTTTATAGGCACAAGGAAAACCCTAGTCGGTTTACAATACTTGAACGACAAGTAATTCTAATTATAACTCTAATCTAATACGAACATTCTAGAATTACACATTAGTCCTTAAACTATTTGCATAGCAGTCCTTCAACGAGCAGCAGTACTTTAGTCGAACAGCAGTACTTTGACTTGAGTAGCAGTACTTTGACTTTCAGCAGTACTTTGATATTTCATAGCCCAACAATCCTCCCCTAACTTGAATTCTACTTGCTTGATTTCAAGTTCCTTTTTATTTCTTTAACTTCAATACTTTATCTTCAAGGAAAGGTTGTTTCTTTGAAATCTGTCTCGTTGTTGTTTTGTCATCATCAATGCAATTAGTATCTTCAATCTTCATCAGCAACAATTCTTTTCAGCATTATATCTTTTCAGCAACTCAGCATCATATTGACAATAGGTACATCAGATCTTAAAAGTTCCATACTATTCTCATCACTTCCAGGTGTGTTAACTCCTGTGAGAGGTAAATCATTGAAAAATTTAATGGATTTTGATGTCTCTTTACCAAAGCCATTAACTCTGGAGTAGCCAATGTTTAGATTTAGGAAAAACCATGGTACATTGATAACCATATGATTTTTAGCAAATCATCAGCTATCAACGGATTTGAGTAGTCTTTACCAAATAGCCGTTTGCTTTTGGACTAGCTAGTTCTTTTAGTACAATCACTACCATGGTGAACTAATTACCATATAATGGTTTTCCACAGCCTTTACCACAAAGCCATTATCTTGTGGGCTAGCCAACTCTTCACTAATATAGATATGGTGAGTTGAAAACCATACAATTTTTAGTAAATTGTCAACTAAAAACGGATTTGACAATCACATCAGAGCCGTACCCTCATGATGAGTCAAACTCTTTCTTGTTTATTAAACATGGTGAGTTGATTACCATTTATTGTGTAGTACAAGTACTAACACCATGCTGTTGCTTCCAAAACCATTTGTTGCTGTTTAATCTTTGTGCTTCAAAATGTTTTTGCACTTATCAAAAATTACTAATTTTATCAAAAAGACTTTACTGATTTTATGCTGCAAGCAGTACTTTGAGAAAGTACTGTCTGACTAGCAGTACTTTGAAGAAAGTACTTATTTTTCAAAAGATTTATATAATAATTAAACCATACCAGTAGTTATGCATTAATCTTCAGATTCAGTTGTCCACTTGATAAACAATTTTATGACCATCAATGTTACTTCATCTTCTTGTTCCACTTCCATGCCATGCTCTAGCATCCTGATCATCAGATCTCTTATGAGTGGATATCTCTGTTCTGCTAGCATATGAATCATAGTGCCATCTTCTAACTCCAAAACATGTATTCCAACTGATTCAAAGAATCTCCATCTGTTAATCTCCCAATTGTCTTGATTTTCCCACAAAGTACTGTCCTTTGTTTCCTCTGTCTCCCAGATTGTTGTGAGATCTCCTAACAATACCAAACCTACTCCTTGTGGTGGAATATGCTCAAAATAAGTTTGTACTTGGAGATATAACTAAAGCATATCATCTCTATCAATCAGATGTAATATATCCCACAATGAATTGAATACTCTAAAACTTCCATCTTGTCTATGAAAGATCAGATAATTTCCTTCTTGTGATTCTACAACTGAAAAAGTAGATATCTTGGACTTCTTATCAGCATCTTCTTTCAATTTTGGATTTTCAAAGTCAACAACTCTAAGATAATTCCTTAGCTCATCAACTGTGTCTGTTCTTAATTCAACAGCTTCCTTGAACTTCTTTGATGGTTGTTCATCAGTTGTTCTTTTCCTCTTTGAGCTTCTTGTAACAGCTCTTTCCTTTCTTTTATCTTCAAGCTCCTTATCTTCAAAAGAAATAATGCTTGCAAGATCTTTTTGAATAGCTTCTCTAACAGCATCATACAGATCCTTCATCTCTGTATATGTCAATCTGACTAAACCTGTATATCCTCGACCTTTCAAATAAGCCATCATATCATTCCTTTCTCTAGCTTTACTAATTGGCCTTTGTGATTGAACAATCTTCCTTGATTCTTCAGCATCTATCTGAGCTTGCAATAGTCTAGCTGCTTCCTCATTTTTGGCAATCTGAATTTGTCTTAACTGTGCCAATGTCATCTTCTTCTTCTTCTTTTCTACCAAGATCCCTTTGCCTTTATCTTTTGGATCTATTTCCTGAGATGGTTGAGAAGAAGTATGATGTTGTTGTTCAACCTCATGAATACTAATGCCTCTTTGACTTGACATATTAAGCATAATGTCAGCAATTGTTTCATCATCACTGTTAGTATGAGCTATAACATCTTCTTCCTGAGCTGGTTTAGAAGGGCCAACTTCCTCTTGAACTTGACTTGAAGGACCAGTATCTTCTTCAAAATCTAAAGTTCTAGGTGTAATAGTGAATTTCCTCTCAGTACCTTGTTGAGCAGTACTTTCAGCTTCAGCTCCTTCCAAGTTTATTTCCTCAGCATCACCACTTCTTACTTCAACAGTAGCTTCTTCCAAATTGATTTGCTCTGTTTCATCACTCTTCCTCTCAGCAGTATGTTGAGGAATATGTTCAGGTGGTGTCATCTGAGTGTCATCCATAAATCCAGCATCTTGTTCAAAACCAGCATCTTCATTCAAATTTTCTAAATTCCTCCCCAATTGGAATGAAGAATGCTTCTTTGACTTTTTCTTCTTTGACTGAGAAGACTTCTTAGGGATCTGGCCACTCTGCTTCTGAGACTTGACCCATAAGCGATGGTGTTGAACTAGCGGCCAAACATACTTCTTCAATCTTTGAAACTTAGTTTTTAATTTGACTATCTTAGCAGCTTGAGCCTCACTTTCCTTTTTCAGCCTCTTTAACTCCCTTGTTAAAGCATAATTATCCAACTCTGCCTCTTCTTCTTCAAATTGCTTAGACATATTTGTGGAAGAATAATCATTAGGAGATGGTGGTTGATTCATACCTTGGTCTGACTCCTCATGAGTAGGAATATCCATAGGAGCAGTATCTTCCCGAGTAGCAGAATGTGGAGAAGCAGTATGCTGAGAAGCAGTAGGTTGAGGAATACTAACTTCTCTAGAAACTGGAGACTCTTGGCTTGCTGATCCAGAATTTGCTTCTTGCTCTTGCTCTTGCTCTTGCTCTGCATCTCTAACAACTTGTGCAACTCCCAATATATGAGCAGTCAAAGGTGTGTTGGTTCCAGAAAACTTGACACTTTGTTTAGATAGAAAAGTAAACACCTTTGGTGGAAGTTTGACAGTGGGTAAAAAACTTTGAGGTTTAGGGACATCCTCAAGTTGATTGTTCAAAAATAACTGAACAAACCTTGGATACATTAAGAATGGCGAACCATTAGCAATATGTGTAAGCATACCATCAAGAATTAGTCTTGAAAAGTTGAATCTTTGATCGGTAGCCAAACCCACTAATGCACACTTAAAGTGTCCCAAAGCACTTGTTTTTCAAAACGAACAGCCCCCCCTTCATCATTAAACATCAAAACATCCCTAATCGTGGCCTCAGAAATCCGAATAGTTCGTCCAGCAACCGTAGCCCTAATCAACGAATCATCTTCAATCGTTGCAGTATCCCAAAATTCTTGCATCCAGGGACCAATAACATCAGGGTCAACTAAAATAGAGTAGTTGATGGAAGACCCAGTTAAGAAATCAATGATCGCATGAAAATCAACATTATCCCTTGTCTTATCCAAGTTAGCGATCATATTGTGTTTGCTAACAGTGAGTCGATTAGCCATGATGAGTGGTAGAGAAGAATTCGCTTTGAGTGTGTCTTAAAAAGATTGTGGTGTAAAAGCGAATGAGGGATCGCAAATACGGTAAAAGGCGGGGAAATAGGTGTAAGTTTCTTTAAATAGGATGGAAATAAATCAAACTCAAAATAATAAAGTTACCGTTTTGATTAACTTATTATCTCCGCCGTAAGGAATTAATTAACCATAGCCCCACAATTTTTGACCGTTGGAACAGTACATCCACGTAAGCAGTACGTTGAAGCAGTACTTTGCTGAGTCAGTACTTTAAGAAACAAAGCAGTACGTTCCATCTTCTTATCCACAATCAACACTCCAAACTAAACCAAGAACTTGTAAATGGTTCATGCTTAAGTTCTAACTAATAGCTTATGTTGCCTCCCCTCAAATACAACATATAGGCTAAACTAAATTACTAAAAACCAATACTTTCATTAAGAACTAATAGAAAGTTTACTAACTAATACTAAAGCCTCCCCTCAAATGTAGCCTAGTAGTTAATCATCCCAATGCTCACAACTAAGTGGTTGAATCTTGAAACATCAAATCCCTTAGTGAGTAGATCAGCTACATTATCATCTGTGTGAACCTTGACCACATTTATAAGCATGTGCTCATAACAATCCCGAATGAAGTGATGCCTAATCTGAATATGCTTGGTCTTGGAGTGATAAACTGGATTCTTCACAATGCAGATGGTACTCTCATTATCAATATTGATAGGAGTATTTTTGAAATTGAATCCATAATCCAAGAGTTGATTTTGCATCCACAAAACTTTTCCACAACAGCTTGCAGCAGCAACATATTCTGCTTCAGTAGAGGAGGTTGCAGCAATTGTTTGCTTTTTACATTGCCAGGAAACTAATCTTCTTCCAAGATATTGACATCCTCCTGAGGTTGATCTTCTATCATAGTTATCCCCTGCATAGTCACTATCTGAAAAAGCTTCCAAGTGAAAAGGTGACTCCTTAGGATACCATAATCCTAACTTTGGTTGATGCTTGAGATATCGAAAAATCCTTTTGACTGCATACATATGGGAAACCTTGGGTGTAACCTGATATCTTGCACACAAACATACAGCAAACATGATGTCAGGTCTTGAATTTTAGGGGTGTAATCGAGCCGAGTCGAGTCGAGTATTGACATGCTCGAGCTCCGCTCGTTTAAAATCGAGTCGAGTCGAGTATTTTTCGAGTCGATCTCGAGTTGTTCGCGAGTTGTCTCGGCTCGATTACACCCCTATTTACATATGTATATGTATATATATATATATATATATATATATATATACATATACATATATATATATATATATATATATATATATATATATATATATATATATATATATATATATATATATATATATATATATATAATATAATGTATATATATACATATATATATGTATATATATACATATATATATGTATATATGTATATATATATATTTATATATATATATATGTATATATACATACATATATATATATATATATATATATATATATATATATATATATATTATAGGGGTGTAAATGTGTAATCGAGTCGAGTCGAGTAGCTCGCGAGTTGTCTCGGCTCGTTTAAAATCGAGTCGAATCGAGTATTTTTCGAGTCGATCTCGAGTTACTCGCGAGTTGTCTCGGCTCGTTTACACCCCTAGTCTTGATGCAGTTAAGTACATAAGACAACCAATCATAGATCTATAGAGTTTGACTTCCACAGCTTGTCCATCTTCATCCTTGCCTAAGGGTTTATTGGTATCAATGGGTGTGGTGGCAGGCCTGAGATTAGGAAGGTCAAATCTTTTAAGTATGTCTGCAACATACTTTTCTTGGTTAATGAAGATTCCATCTCTTGTTTGTGTAACTTGAAGTCCCAAAAAGAAAGTTAATTCTCCCATAGAACTCATTTGAAATTCCTTCTGCATAAGATCTTCAAATTCTTTCACCATAGACTTCTTTGTAGCTCCAAATATAATATCATCCACATATACTTGGACTAACATAATGTCTTTCTTATCCCTTTTGATAAACAAATTCTTATCAATTGCTCCTCTCCTATAACCATGTTGTAATAGAAAATTTGAGAGTCTCTCATACCAAGCTCTGGGAGCTTGATGAAGGCCATATAGTGCCTTGATCACCTTATAGACTTTGTTTGGATGTGCAGGATCTTCAAAACCAGGAGGTTGTTTAACATAGACTTCCTCAGAAATGGTGCCATAAAGGAAAGCACTTTTCACATCCATTTGGTAGACAGGAAATCCCATGTATGATGCAAAGGCAAGAAATAACCTTATTGCCTCTATCCTTGCAACAGGAGCAAACACTTCATCATAATCCACTCCTTCTTCTTGGCGATATCCTTGTGCAACCAATCTAGCTTTATTTTTGATAACATTCCCTCTTTCATCTCTTTTGATTCTGAAAACCCATCTTGTACCAATGACTCGTTTGCCATCTGGTAAATCACATAATACCCAGACTTCTTGAAGCTTGAATTGTAGAAGCTCCTCTTGCATGGCTTCAACCCAACTTTCATCAGCTAAAGCTTGAGCTACCTTCTTGGGTTCTTCTTGAGATAGAAAGCAAGCAAACAGGCATGTTTGTTGATCCTTGTGATTCATCCTGTTTTGTTGGTAAACAAAGCTAAGTAAAGCAGTATGTTGCTTAGAAAGTCCTTTAACTTTGTTCCTTGTAACCACTCCTGAAGAGGGTGATCCAATAATGTTACTTTGAGGATGAGCTTTATGAATTCTCAATGTAGGAGTTGGTGGTACTGAAAGATCAGACTCCAAGTTAGTAAAATCAATCCCTTCATTGGAGAAAATACCTTCTGAATTAAGCTCATCATCAATTTATTCTAAACCAGGAATGTTAGCATTATCCAAATCATCATTATCAACATTGGAATCATCAGCATTGTTCCAATTTGATTGTTCTAACACACCAGAAGTACTGTCAAAAGGATCATCAGTACCTTGATCAAAAGTACTGTGAATAGTATCTTGAAATACACTCTTTTTCTTTGCAGCTTCATAAGCCTTCCTTTGTTCATCTTCATAGGATTGTGCTATAGTTTCTTGAAAAAGCATCCTATTAAGTTCATCTTGTATGGCTTGATCTTCATCAGATACTGTATTAGTTGGTTGAGCAGTACTTTGGTCTTCAAAAGTAACTTCAGGTTCTTTGTCAGGAACATCTTCTGGTGTAACATTGACTCCATGAACAATGTACTGTGAATCATCTTCTTTGTGATTAGCCTGATTCTCTTCTCTAACAGGAACATAATTCATAGATGGAGTGAACTTGAGATCAAGATCAAACATCCAATCAGGACCTTTACCTTTATGAGTTTCCTTATCTTCCAAAAATTCAACATGAAGACAATCTTGTACCTTTTTGGTATTCCTGTTATAGACTCTAAAACCTTTGCTATTTGTACAATAACCCAATAGATATCCTTCATCTGACTTACCATCAAATTTTTCCAGAGAGTCAATGGTATTTAGAATAGTCAGAGAGCAGCCAAAAGGTTTTAGAAAACGAATGTTTGGTTTCTTTCCCATTAGTAACTCATAAGGTGTCTTCATCTGAGGTTTAGTTACTGAAACTCTATTTAACACATAGCAAGCAGTACTTATGGCTTCAGCCCAAAAGAGAATAGGTAATTGGGAATCTGCAAGCATTGTTCTAGCTTCTTCTATCAAAGTCCTGTTCTTTCTTTCTGCAACTCCATTTTGCTGGGGTGTTCTAGCAATGCTAAACTCTCTCTTGATCCCTTTCTTGGCACAGAATTCATCCATATGCTTGTTCTTGAATTCTGTTCCATTATCACATCTAATACCTCTTACTTTGAGTCTTAATTGATTTTCAAGGGCTACTATCAGATCATGAATAGCATCAAAGGTTTCATCTTTGAATCCCAAGAAAAAGACCCAACTAAATCTGCTACAATCATCTGTCACAACCAAGCAGTACTTCTTCTTGTTTAAACTCTCTACTGAAACTGGTCCAAACAGATCCATGTGTAGCAACTCCAAAGGTTCTCTAATATCTCTTTCCTCAAGCTTCTTACATGAAGCTTTATGTTGTTTACCCTTCTTGCAAGCCAAACATGAATGATCAGTCTTGAATGTTTTGGAAGGTAAACCTCTAACTAAATTTCCTTTGACCAGCTTGTTGATGTTCTTAAAATTAACATGACCTAGTCTTCTGTGCCACAAATGTGCTTCTTCCAATGATGCCTTTGCTACTAAACATGTTGCCCTTCCAGCAGAATTGAGACTCTTTAAGTCTAAACTGTACACATCATTGGTTCTTGGTACTCTCAATGTTACCAAGTGATCATCAACAAATTTGAACTCAGGGGAGAGAATGAGACATTCTGTATCAGTGAACAGAATTGGGTACTTCTTGTCACAAATTTGAGATACTGACAAAAGATTGAACTTGAGCTCCTTCACATATCTAACATTCTCAAAATCAATACATCCAGCCTTGATTGTTCCTTTGCCAGTGATTCTTCCTCCATCAGGATCATTACCAAATGCAACTCTTCCTCCATAATATGCCTTAAAATCTGACAGGATCTCCTTGTCCCCTGTCATGCTGCCAGAGCAACCACTATCAACAATAATATGATCTTTAAGCTCCTCCTCTGGGTTGCCCTGCACAGTAAAAGAAAGGGTTAGTTTCTTTTAGGAACCCAAGCCATTACTGACTTGTGTTCCCCTTGTGGAGTGACATACTTGAATTCTTTCAGTATGTAGTCTCCACTGGTTTTAAAGGCATGGTCAATGATTATTTGAGTTGGTCCCATGTCCTGTGTTGTATTATCAACAACACTCTCTGTTTCACCCTTATCTGATGAAAGTATTGCTTGTTCCCCATCAGTACTTTCTTTCTGAACCCAATTTCGTTTGACCTTAGGTTTCTCTGATCTAGGTATTCTGCTTGATATGTAAGACCTTTTAAATGAATTGAATCTCTTAGATCTTCTAGGTGAAAAAGTGTTAGCAGTACCATGATTGGGTGAAAACTTATCAGTCCTTTGAGAAGGTACTTCTTGAGACTTAGCAATGTGTGAAGGTACTGGTGGTTTGGAAAACATTCTTTTCTGGTGAGGGTACCTATAGTCTTTTGAGAAATTAATATGGTTGACCCTATTTGAGTGATTCCAAACTGGTCTAGTCTCTCTTGGCTTATGGGTGGTAGATCTATTCTTTGGAAACTGACTTAAGTATTCTGAGTGTAAGTCACAGTGCTTAATCAAATGATTAGGACTATAGCATACATAACATAACTTTCTCTCCATATTCCCAAATCCTCTTCTATGATTAAAAGATTTCCTATAGTGAGCAGTATTTTGAAAAGTTTCTCTTGGAGGTACTGCTGAATGTCCAGCAGTACTTTGAAAAGTTTTTGGAGGTACTGCTTGTTTTTGAAAGACTGTGGGAAACTTTTGATCATTACCCCTTTGAAAATCATTCTTAGGTTTCTCAGAACTAAATGGACCAGTAAGCTTCTTTCTAAACTCTAGGTTGTCTACACCATAACGAGAAACATCTGTCCTAAGTGGTTGAAACTGACCAGTGGGTGGAGGAACTGAGTGATACTCCTTATCTTTCTTAAACTCAGGAGGTGATTCACTAATTGGTTCCTCATTCCTAGATGTGTTTTCTTCTGAGCTTGTAAGGTCATCATTACTAGGTGGAATCTCTTCCTTAGCACTAGGTGGGGTCGCTTCCTTATCACTAGGTGAGGTCTCATCTGAACTACTATCTTCACCATAACCTAGTCCAGCTCTACTGTTTATGACTCTTTGTTTTTCAACAAATTGAACATGTGATAGACCAGCCTGTTTAATACTTCCAAGTTTTTCTAACAAAGCATCTCTTTCCTTAGTAATCTTTTCTAATTCAGACACCTTACATCCTAACTTCCATTCACTTAATTTCAATTGGTAATCTTGTTGCTCATATTTTTCTGCCCAAGCCATTTCATTATTTTCATGTGTTAATATTTTGGCTTCCATTGACTCTAAAGTTAATTGATAACCAGCTACCTCAGATCTAGCTGTTCTACAATTATCTCTTTCAGTCACATATTCTTTAAGCAACTTTTGATAAACATCATTACACTTAGAGCATACCTCAGAGACATTGGATGAACTTGGTGAAGTGGCTATCATAGCAATCTGAACAGGTTCATCTTCATCCTCCATGCTCCAGTCAAAGCTTCCAAGACTATCTCTTGATTCCAAAGCAGCATATCCAGGTTCCTCATCAAAAGTTGTGCCCCAATCAAACTCTTCCATTGCAACCATAGAATAGGTTACAGGTTCATCATCAAATTCAGCACTCCAGTCAATCTCTGCTAAATTTTCTTGAGCCACCAAAGCTTTTGGTTGTGATTCAGTAATAGGAACCTCCTTTCTTTCAACCTTGGGTTGTTCAACCATCCTGTTTGCCTGATATTTTGCAAACTTGCATTCCCTTGCAAAGTGTCCAAGCTTTTGACAATTAAAACATTCAATCTTGGATTTGTCAAAAGTTATACCTTGTTTGGCTTTGAAATCAATTCCCCTTCCTGTCTTGTTCATGAACTTCTTGATCCTTGCAGTGATCATAGCTACTTGCCATCTTATGTCAATCTCCTCTAAAGCATCTTCTTCAATCTGCAACAAGTCTTCTTGATAGGTAACAGGTAAAGTGGCTTGTTGTGCAAAGAAGGAACATACAACTTCATCAGAATTGGTGTTGTTTGTTGGTGATGGGTTGGGAGTAGTTGTGGTTGTGCAAACATGCTGTGAATCACCAACAGTACTTTGAGAAGGATAAGCAGTACTTTTAGTGGAAGTACTGCTTCTGTTTTCAGAAGACACAAAAGCTATGTTGTGAGTTTTCTGAGAACTGTGACCATTCATCACTTGCTCGTACACTTTCAAATTGTTATAGAGATCATCAAAGTCCATAGATTCCAATCCAGGTTGTCCTCTAATCATAGTAGCAACCACATGCCAGACGGATGGCAAACTCCTTAAGAACTTCAAATTTGCATCTTCAACAGATACCTCTGCTCCATACAGTTCTAGCATACTAAGTAGATTTTGGAATCTGTCATAGGCAGCATCAAGCCCTTCTCTTTCACCAACAGTGAAGGTTTCAAACTGCTGCTTCAATAAGTTTCTATGCATCTTCTTTGAAGCATCATTACCTCCAAATCTTGTCTTGATCGCAGCCCATAATTGCTTTGCATCCTTAGCATCATGAAACTTTAGTAGGTGACCATCAGGAATAGCAGACAACAGTATGTTGAGAGCCTTATCTTGATTTCTCTTTGTAGCTGCTGGCAAGGTTGGTTGAGGTGGTTTGGGTTGTCCTTCAACTTGTAAAGGTTCATCAAGAACAACATTACCATTGACAATTACATCCCATAGAGCATGGTCAGTAATAGCAAGGTACTGTCTCATCTTCATGCTCCAGAGATCATATTCTCCCTTCTTGATGATAGGTATTCTGAGTGAGGTGATGGATGGGATAGGTGCAGCTTCAGTCGACATTGTTTAGGGTTTGTTGATAAATCGGTTTTAAGGGTTTCTTCTTAATCAGAGTCTCCACACAAGCTCTGATACCACTTGTTGGATCGATATACTCTGACCAAACTAACTTGTAGCTTGTCTACGGTTTAACAACTTTGAATGAATTCAAAACTATTAATAATGAAACACTGATATACTTTGCTAAGTATGCGGAATCTACTTCAACAAAGCTAAGAAGAACAACTTCGAATATTATTAAAACCTTGAACCTGCTTTCTTACACAGATTCACTAACAAACTCTAATCACTAATACTTCTAATAATCGACTAATACTTTTCTCTAAAATCGCATATCTCTAATGCCAACCTAGGGATCCTTTTATAGGCACAAGGAAAACCCTAGTCGGTTTACAATACTTGAACGACAAGTAATTCTAATTATAACTCTAATCTAATACGAACATTCTAGAATTACACATTAGTCCTTAAACTATTTGCATAGCAGTCCTTCAACGAGCAGCAGTACTTTAGTCGAACAGCAGTACTTTGACTTGAGTAGCAGTACTTTGACTTTCAGCAGTACTTTGATATTTCATAGCCCAACAATCCTCCCCTAACTTGAATTCTACTTGCTTGATTTCAAGTTCCTTTTTATTTCTTTAACTTCAATACTTTATCTTCAAGGAAAGGTTGTTTCTTTGAAATCTGTCTCGTTGTTGTTTTGTCATCATCAATGCAATTAGTATCTTCAATCTTCATCAGCAACAATTCTTTTCAGCATTATATCTTTTCAGCAACTCAGCATCATATTGACAATAGGTACATCAGATCTTAAAAGTTCCATACTATTCTCATCACTTCCAGGTGTGTTAACTCCTGTGAGAGGTAAATCATTGAAAAATTTAATGGATTTTGATGTCTCTTTACCAAAGCCATTAACTCTGGAGTAGCCAATGTTTAGATTTAGGAAAAACCATGGTACATTGATAACCATATGATTTTTAGCAAATCATCAGCTATCAACGGATTTGAGTAGTCTTTACCAAATAGCCGTTTGCTTTTGGACTAGCTAGTTCTTTTAGTACAATCACTACCATGGTGAACTAATTACCATATAATGGTTTTCCACAGCCTTTACCACAAAGCCATTATCTTGTGGGCTAGCCAACTCTTCACTAATATAGATATGGTGAGTTGAAAACCATACAATTTTTAGTAAATTGTCAACTAAAAACGGATTTGACAATCACATCAGAGCCGTACCCTCATGATGAGTCAAACTCTTTCTTGTTTATTAAACATGGTGAGTTGATTACCATTTATTGTGTAGTACAAGTACTAACACCATGCTGTTGCTTCCAAAACCATTTGTTGCTGTTTAATCTTTGTGCTTCAAAATGTTTTTGCACTTATCAAAAATTACTAATTTTATCAAAAAGACTTTACTGATTTTATGCTGCAAGCAGTACTTTGAGAAAGTACTGTCTGACTAGCAGTACTTTGAAGAAAGTACTTATTTTTCAAAAGATTTATATAATAATTAAACCATACCAGTAGTTATGCATTAATCTTCAGATTCAGTTGTCCACTTGATAAACAATTTTATGACCATCAATGTTACTTCATCTTCTTGTTCCACTTCCATGCCATGCTCTAGCATCCTGATCATCAGATCTCTTATGAGTGGATATCTCTGTTCTGCTAGCATATGAATCATAGTGCCATCTTCTAACTCCAAAACATGTATTCCAACTGATTCAAAGAATCTCCATCTGTTAATCTCCCAATTGTCTTGATTTTCCCACAAAGTACTGTCCTTTGTTTCCTCTGTCTCCCAGATTGTTGTGAGATCTCCTAACAATACCAAACCTACTCCTTGTGGTGGAATATGCTCAAAATAAGTTTGTACTTGGAGATATAACTAAAGCATATCATCTCTATCAATCAGATGTAATATATCCCACAATGAATTGAATACTCTAAAACTTCCATCTTGTCTATGAAAGATCAGATAATTTCCTTCTTGTGATTCTACAACTGAAAAAGTAGATATCTTGGACTTCTTATCAGCATCTTCTTTCAATTTTGGATTTTCAAAGTCAACAACTCTAAGATAATTCCTTAGCTCATCAACTGTGTCTGTTCTTAATTCAACAGCTTCCTTGAACTTCTTTGATGGTTGTTCATCAGTTGTTCTTTTCCTCTTTGAGCTTCTTGTAACAGCTCTTTCCTTTCTTTTATCTTCAAGCTCCTTATCTTCAAAAGAAATAATGCTTGCAAGATCTTTTTGAATAGCTTCTCTAACAGCATCATACAGATCCTTCATCTCTGTATATGTCAATCTGACTAAACCTGTATATCCTCGACCTTTCAAATAAGCCATCATATCATTCCTTTCTCTAGCTTTACTAATTGGCCTTTGTGATTGAACAATCTTCCTTGATTCTTCAGCATCTATCTGAGCTTGCAATAGTCTAGCTGCTTCCTCATTTTTGGCAATCTGAATTTGTCTTAACTGTGCCAATGTCATCTTCTTCTTCTTCTTTTCTACCAAGATCCCTTTGCCTTTATCTTTTGGATCTATTTCCTGAGATGGTTGAGAAGAAGTATGATGTTGTTGTTCAACCTCATGAATACTAATGCCTCTTTGACTTGACATATTAAGCATAATGTCAGCAATTGTTTCATCATCACTGTTAGTATGAGCTATAACATCTTCTTCCTGAGCTGGTTTAGAAGGGCCAACTTCCTCTTGAACTTGACTTGAAGGACCAGTATCTTCTTCAAAATCTAAAGTTCTAGGTGTAATAGTGAATTGCCTCTCAGTACCTTGTTGAGCAGTACTTTCAGCTTCAGCTCCTTCCAAGTTTATTTCCTCAGCATCACCACTTCTTACTTCAACAGTAGCTTCTTCCAAATTGATTTGCTCTGTTTCATCACTCTTCCTCTCAGCAGTATGTTGAGGAATATGTTCAGGTGGTGTCATCTGAGTGTCATCCATAAATCCAGCATCTTGTTCAAAACCAGCATCTTCATTCAAATTTTCTAAATTCCTCCCCAATTGGAATGAAGAATGCTTCTTTGACTTTTTCTTCTTTGACTGAGAAGACTTCTTAGGGATCTGGCCACTCTGCTTCTGAGACTTGACCCATAAGCGATGGTGTTGAACTAGCGGCCAAACATACTTCTTCAATCTTTGAAACTTAGTTTTTAATTTGACTATCTTAGCAGCTTGAGCCTCACTTTCCTTTTTCAGCCTCTTTAACTCCCTTGTTAAAGCATAATTATCCAACTCTGCCTCTTCTTCTTCAAATTGCTTAGACATATTTGTGGAAGAATAATCATTAGGAGATGGTGGTTGATTCATACCTTGGTCTGACTCCTCATGAGTAGGAATATCCATAGGAGCAGTATCTTCCCGAGTAGCAGAATGTGGAGAAGCAGTATGCTGAGAAGCAGTAGGTTGAGGAATACTAACTTCTCTAGAAACTGGAGACTCTTGGCTTGCTGATCCAGAATTTGCTTCTTGCTCTTGCTCTTGCTCTGCATCTCTAACAACTTGTGCAACTCCCAATATATGAGCAGTCAAAGGTGTGTTGGTTCCAGAAAACTTGACACTTTGTTTAGATAGAAAAGTAAACACCTTTGGTGGAAGTTTGACAGTGGGTAAAAAACTTTGAGGTTTAGGGACATCCTCAAGTTGATTGTTCAAGAATAACTGAACAAACCTTGGATACATTAAGAATGGTGAACCATTAGCAATATGTGTAAGCATACCATCAAGAATTAGTCTTGAAAAGTTGAATCTTTGATCGGTAGCCAAACCCACTAATGCATAACCTATATCACTTAAAGTGTCCCAAAGCACTTGTTTTTCAAAACGAACAGCCCCCCCTTCATCATTAAACATCAAAACATCCCTAATCGTGGCCTCAGAAATCCGAATAGTTCGTCCAGCAACCGTAGCCCTAATCAACGAATCATCTTCAATCGTTGCAGTAGCCCAAAATTCTTGCATCCAAGGACCAATAACATCAGGGTCAACTAAAATAGAGTCTTGTGACGGCGTCGCTTAGGAACTCTGACGCCGTCAAGTGCTGTCTGACGCCGTCCCTTAGTAAATATTTTGGGCCGTCTCTTGTTAACTTTGTATGAATTTTTGGTCTTCAATTACACCTGAAGCCGTCAGGTTATAAAGTCATCAAATTTGACTGAGGTGTCGCTTGTTAATTCTGAGCCAAGAATCCTCCATTATTTGCAAGTGACAGCGTCACATTGTAATGTGTGACGCCGTCAGACTCCCATATCTGACTGAATTCGGGACTTCATCATTTTCTTCATTTTTTCGTCGTTTCGAGCCCAAAATATGCCATTTTCCAGATTTCTCGTCCCAAGTACCTAAAATGCAAAAAGAAAAGATTTATGGCAATATTTGATCATATTAATACGATTTCGGCCTTAAATGACCCCTTAAAAAAGGTACCAAATAATTCCTCATCAAATATCTCTACACTCGGGATTTGCTTATCCTAATCAATTTACAAGTTAGGGGTCATTTAACACTAATATAAAAGTAATTACAGCATACAATCGTTCTACGTTAGTCGAAATAAGCACGAAAATTATATACTAGCACCTCACATAAAGTGTTTGGATTCTCACATCTCTCGGGTGTATAAAGTTATATAACATATGAAAACGGGAAAATAAAACACTCTCTACCTGTCATAGCAAATAGATTACCATAGGCTTGGGAACGGATCAAACCTCCACCACTTTGGCGTAAGCACCTAGGATAAACTATCAAAGAGGTCTTTTAAAGGGTTGTAACGTTAGGTGTAAGGGTATGGAAAACATGGTTTTGTTGGATAAAGGGAATTTTTACTGGTGGGAAGTCAATTATCTTGGTCATTTACATGTACAATGAGGCGTTGCTAAGCCAAGACTCGACTCGCTAAATACTAACTCTTTTTGTATTTTTCTTGACACTTTCTTGACTAAAACAAAAATAAAAGACGGGATGGTAGTCCGTAAGTTTTTTCTCTTGTCTTTTTCTACCTTTTTATCATTTTTTTCATTTTTTTTATTTTTCTCTTTTTTTTCGATTTATTTTTTCTTTTTTTCATATATATATGTATATATATATATATATATATATATATATATATATATATATATATATATATATATATATATATATATATATTTTCATACACTCTTGCCCTACCATCCAAAATAATACATCAAAGGGATTACTTGCAACCTCTCTACACTTGAACTTTTACATAAATGAAACTAACTAACGACCCAAATTAAGAAAATCAAAACACGTGGAGTACTTTAAACATTAACGCACATATGGGGGTAATAACATTACATTCTTCCCCATTACTCCATAATAACTAGTACTTTACCCATGAGTCCCAATCATCCCAAAACTGTATTTACAAGATATGACTCGACTTAGCAACCATGTAACCAATTAGATAATTAACAAATGGTTTAACATAAATGTTATAACAATAATGCACTAAAAATGAGTGCATACAAGGTAGACTAAGGCGATTTGGGTGTACATTTTGGGGTGAATTGTAAACAATGCTCTTCATTAATATTTCTGAATCCACCGAAATATCACGAGAACCGCGAAAAAGATAGGCACTAAGGGGTTACTAGGGGTATCGTGTACTAAAAATGAGTACATCGCAAAGGTGTGGGAAAATTACTTGACTAATGAAGTCAACGTAATTATAAAACAGGTTTAAAACAAGGGTTATCCTAATGCCTCTTATCATTTAGTAAATCCTAACTACACGAATGTAGTCTCACTAGCGATCTCGGGATGCATCAAAAACGCAAGTTCTATATTCTATATACTACCGGTACACTCATAAGCATTAAAAGTGAATGTTTTTTCCTAAAGATCTAAAGGCGAACCTCACATTTTTTTGGGTGAAAATTTTTGAGTGGAAGGGTTTTTGTGCTAGCTATATAATTCCTATCCATGAGACGCTTATTACAACTAAAGTTTCACTCCTATATGTTGTAAAAAAATTTAAATTTGGTGCTAAAATTGCCCCAACAAGCATCTCTTTTAGTTTGTTACACATTTACTCAAAGACAAAACAAATATCAAGCGAAGTTATAGTTTCTAAGGTATCCCATTTTACCCTCCCCACGCTTAAATTGAACATTGTCCCGAATGTTCTTGAAAAGTATCAAAGTTATGATAAAGGGAAAAATAAAATAGATGAAAGAAACTAATATTCCCCTGATTTGCTCGGCATGGGCGATGTGAAAACATGGTTAAATCCTCGTCCAAGAAAATAAACTTCCATAAATGCTCATTATGCTTCATCCTTTATCTTCTTGTCCAATATAACGTGTAATTCACTAAGAAAACAAACACGAAACCTCGCATAAAATCGGCGGTAAGCACTATAAATATAAAACTAAATCCTAGAAAGCAAAGTAAGACATAATGCTTACAAAATAAATGTTTACAGATTCCTGGAAATTTAAAATTCTGAAAATTTTCAAAAATTAAGTTCTAGCAGAAAAACAAAATCCTGGAAAACTGTGCAGCTATAGTGCATGACGCCGTCAAGTTGAAAACCTGATGCCGTCAGGGTAGACCTGACAGTATTTTTGCGTTTTGTTTCTGGAAAATTTCTGGACCTGGAAAACTGCAGAACATTCATTGTTACTCGATACAAGCATTTGACTCGAACAAACACATAAATATATGCTTATCATTCATTGTTAACTTTCATGTTTGAATTTGTTCTTTTAAAAACAAATATGATTTTCCCTACACTTATCTTTTTGTAAAATACCTTTATATGCAATTAAGACGAAGTTAAAAACAAAATAAAGCATTTTTACAAAATATTCGAAACATGAAAGATTAAGCAATAATGTTAAGACATATACATATGACACAAATAAAAATCAAACAAGCAAACATAAAGAAAAGACAATAAATCCTACGTACTGAAATAAAAACATCACAAGAGCTACAAATATCCAAAGCCAACCACAGAATCAAATCCTAAATTATTACAAACCATAAATTGTTTTAAACCATAACACCATCATAAAATTGTTCTAAGATCACAACAAAGATAACCACAAACATCACTGGTTAGGGGGTCCATAACGGTAGTCATAGTTAGGAGGGAGGTGCCCGGTGTACCCATAGGGTGGGTAGTCCTGCTCGCGGCCAGGGAATGGGTCGATCTGCAAGTGTGGGTCCAGCTGATCACGGGTGGAGAGGTACTGCATCTGCCACACAGTGTGATCATACATCCAGTCAAACCGCAGGTCCGTCCTGGTTACCCACGTGTCCATTTGACCCATCTAGGCCCCTTGGCGGGCCTGCCAATCTCCCTGGCTCATATGCCGGTAGGCGACTGCAGAGCTATCAGCTCTATATCCCCCCTACTGCTGCTGCTCCTCATCATCATCATCGTCATCAGCTTGAGCATCAACTGCCCTGGGAGTCCACCAAACATAGCGACCACCACCCAAATCCATGATAATGCTCATCACCTCCAGTGATCTAGCCCTCACAACCCTATCCTGAGCCCCAACACTCAAGTACCCCTGAATCTCAGGTTGGAGTATACCATATGAACGAGCAAGCTTGGTGATGAAAATTCCCCCATAAATCTTATCACTCAACTTCTCCCCAGCTGCACTGCTCAGATAGTTAGCCAACCAGAAAGGGACGTTACAGTACACGTCAAGAGGATAGATAGAGTACAGAAAGAACAAGTCCATAAGAGTGACTCGATGAGCAGTACCCTGACGCCCAGAAATGTAGAAAGTAATGCAGCGGTGCGTCAATCTAACCTTGGGATCCCTGATCTTGGCGGCGCCAGTGCCCCCCAGTAACATACTCGTTATCCCCAATAGTTGGCCAAAAACTGATACTCCTAACATTAGACTTGGTGGTCAAGCCTTGACTCAACTAGTACATGAACGTAGCATCCGCAGCCTCATGCTGTCCATACAATCCAACTCTCCACCCAAACTCAAGCAATGAACAAGTACACAACTCCCCTCCTAGCCTAAACTGAATACCTATAGCACCAACATTATTCCTACATGTCCCTACCTCCATATGATAAGTAGCAAAGAACTCTCGCACGAGCTCATCACAAATCGGTTCACGAATACGAAACAACCTTGCCCAATGAGGACCCGTGAACGCATCCGTCTGAAAACTTTCAAGAAACCTATCCTCAAGGTTGTTATCTTCTAAAAACTGCCAATCCAAAACAGCCCCATGGTCAATGGTTTGATTGAGCAATTGAGTGTAGCGGGCATTAGCATGATCACTCTAAAAAATCCCCCAACTACGAATGGTATCCGCATAATTCTCCCTATGAGAGCCTGAGGATTGCCCCCTGTTATGCCTAGATCTCTTACTCATTTCCTTAAATAATACAAGAACAACAGAAAGCGAATGAGATAGGAGGAAAAAGCATAAGCTGTCATCAGGTGGTGCTGATGCCATCACGCTTGCGGGCTGACGCCATCACACCCTCATTATTTTCAAATCCGAGAATACGAGGGAAAAATCAAGATTTAAACTTTAAATCCTTAAACCAAACACCCATTTTGACAGCAAAATACCAACTCGCAAAGGATGTGTGATCCGATTTCGTTATTTTCCCTCATAATATCAGACCCATTTGATTACAAACTAAATATCATCACAATTATTGTTAAACTAACATGATTATAAGGCAAAACTAGTCCTAATCATAGATCAATTCTAGGGTTTTGAATTTTTTGGGGAATCCTAAATTGATTGCTCAATAATTATTGTTAAATTAACATGATTATAAGGCAAAACTAGTCCTAATCATAGATCAATTCTAGGGTTTCGAATTTTTGGGGGAACCCTAAATTGATTGCTTTGAATCAAGAAAGATTAATAAAAATCACTTACCAATTGGAGATTAGCAACAAGAATGCGTGATTTGACCCTTTAAAAATCGTAGATGAGTGTGTGTGGTGGATAGATTTTGTGGGGCTTAGAATGAAAGTGATAGGTTTGTGTTTATAAAAGTTGTGCAGACGGGCTGACGTCGTCACGTGTAATTCGTGACGTCGTCAGCTCCCCGTTTTTATGAGTTAAAAACACACTTATAAATCTTTTCGATCACGACATCCACCCGGGTCAAATACTTTGTCGCTATTGTTATGTGCAAATTGATTTTTTAAGGAATCAATTATTGCGCCAATTAATCTCCAATCTCCGTTTTGGTAAGTAATTAATGAGTTAAGAAATCTTTCCCGTTAGGTGATGCGCGTGTATGTCGTTGCGGTTTAGCAGTATTAATGCCTACTCAAGTTTTAAATTTATATTTAGCCGACTTATCAATAACACACACACTTAACGAGCAGTGTACCCGGTCAGTATGAATATAATGGTAAGTAGAGTGTCGATCACTAAGAGTGGAACGTATTATCTAGTTATTCTAATCAGTATTTTAATATATTAAGTTAGCTATACAACCTATTCTAACGCAAGGGGGGGTCAGCCTGAGAGACTGGCACGATTTGGTTGCAATTAAATAATAAACTAAACCAATAGGCACGAATCAGCAAGTAGCACACACGTACACAGATAAATACTTGAGACAATAAGAAGACTGTCCTGATAGATAAGTAGTTTGTCACTTGTTTTATTGCTAGTTTTATATGAAGTGTATAGTTCGATGCAACGCACCGAGATTAAGTCCTTTCTCGTTGGTTCTAATCTTATCAGCGAGTAAACCCTTAATGATTACTTATGACTATCCTATTTATCTTTCTTCCTACTTTTCTACAGACGATAGAATGCATAGGCGATCTAATAAATAGGCGAGGGCAGAGGCATGGCGACCCGATCAACGCTCAGCTAGACACAGAGGTTATCAATGCACTAATAAAAGTCACCAAAGACATCAACATATAAACTTTAATTAATGAGAAAGCAGTTTTAAGGGAGTGCAATCTTTCCGTTGTCACATTACACAAGCCACAAATCTTGATGAATTAAAGTTTACTAACACAATAAAACAAAACTACTTAATGAATTAAACACATGCAAAACCTTCTTACAGCTCTTGTATCTTCGTTTGGGTGTGTCTTGTGCTGCTGCCTTGACTGAATTCGTCCTAGGTTTTCTGTACTTCAGTCTTCTGTCGAAACTTCGGAACTTTTTAATTCGTCTGGTCTTTGGGGTATTTATAGTTTCTGTCTGAGGGTAAGATGCGGCGCATCTAGTAAGTAGATGCGGCGCATTGACTTAACTTTGCGTGGGGTCCAAGATTATAATATTCAGGAATATTTGTACACCGCCAGAAGATGCGGCGTAACTCCATAAGTAGATGCGGCGCATGTCCTCTTGTATCTTGGATCGTATCTGGTGAAATATTGATAGTGATGCGCCGTATGTAATAAGTGAGATGCGGCGCATCTGGAGCAGATTCGTCTTGATCTTGTCCATTTCAGTAGACTCTTAACTTCTTGCATGTTTTGCTCCGTAATTAGTCCAAAATCGCCAAGTTTCACCAAATGCTTGTTTTTACCTGAGAATTACAAAAGTAAACGATTAAGTATCAATCCTCATACATAATATAATAAAACAAGTCAAATAATTAGGATAAATGATAGTAATAAAATGTACTTATTTGAGTTCATCAAATATCCCCCCACTTGAACTTTACTTGTCCCCAAGTAAACCTTAGAATTAATCTTATGAAAATGTATCCTAAAAGATATTAGGATTTATTTTTATATTTAAGCATGTATTCATTTTTGTCATAATCACACAACTAAACACTTAACGAATTAGAAGTTAGATAAAATAATTTGATAAAAGCAAATCTAATCGTTTAACTGTCCAGTCGTGACGAATATTCTATCATAAGCTTGGCAAGTATACACATCTCCCCCACTAAAGCCAAGGAATAACAAGTCTAAAGCGGTAAAAAGGGTTTTGAGGCTTAAAGGGTTAATTATTCTCCTTAATCTCTATCGATCTCAAATTCCAGAAAAGGCGACAAAATCACAAATACATGATCGAATCCACGAACACGATACTTGTAATTGCTCAAATCCTTAACTTGAATAGGCTAAAGATAGGTCCAAACTTCACCAATAATAATATATCAAAAAGGGCGACAAAATCATAAATACATAGCCGAATCCACGACTACGATACTTAAGATTGCTCAAATCCCTAATCTCAATAAATCAAAGGTTTGGTTGGATAAAGAATAATACAGGGTATGGATAATATTTGGGATATAAATTGGTGTAAAATGAAAAATAAACAAAACAAATAAATTAAAATCCTAAGTGTGGTTAATCACTATCCCAACCATCCCATGAATAAGACTCATATCATAGAATAACTCACGCTTTAACACTTGAAACACACGCTTTAGGTAGACACGAATTATACTCAACAAGATCTTAATCAAAGAATAAACCTTAGTTGGCGTTCCATAACTGCCAACTCCCATTCAATCCATAGATATAATATACAACAACTAGTGGTGATATCGACCACTTACATAACTTTACATCGTTGGTTAAAACAAACATCCAACTTTCTTCTTTTTTTCTTTTTCTTTTCTCATTTTTTCGATTTTTTTTTTTTTTTTTAATAAACATAAACATAGATGTGTAAAATTTCACCACATCACTATAATGATAATTCTGGATAATTTTTCCATACCTTTCATGACTTCAGAAAATAATGGTAATAGTAAAAGTAGTAAACACACAAAAAATAAACTCAAAGATATACAATATTTACTTTTACTCCAATTGCATTGTGCAATTTCTCGACCTAACCATAGATAATGAATTACGCACGCGAACACAGGTAATGTAAGGAAACACACTTTGCCTATAGCAATTAACCAACCACGAATTTTAATCTACAGGGTAGGCTAAGGTGTAAGGGTGTAACGAAACATTTTAACAAAGGTGTAAGAAACGAAAGGAATGGCTCTGAGTGTTTTTCTAGGGGTATCTTACTCTAAAAATGAGAGTAACAAAAGGGTTTATACGGGGGTTAACTAACCAGTGTAGTTAGCTAATAACACATAACATATAAAGGCTATTTGGGTGTAATCCTAGAAATTTACCAATTTAGACAAGTCATTCCAATTATATAAATAATACTTATTATGGTGGTCTCGAATAGTATACAAGCCAAGTTCTAAAGTTTACAAGTCACCGGCACACTCATAGATTTGTGAATTTTGAAAAAAATCACAATTTTTGAAAATAACGTCATGTGTGCAGCAATGCAACTTAGACTTTAAACAAAAACATGCTAAAAATTTTTTAGTTTTGATATATTAAGCACATTTTAAGCATATTTTGAAAAGTTTAGGACAAGTAAGTGTTAAGTGTTCTAATTCTCCAATCCCCCCACTTAAGTTAAACAACGTCCTCGTTGTTTGTATAAAAGGTTAAAAACTGAAAAATAAAAGAATTAGAACAGAAAAACTCCCCTGAGATTTGCTCGGTATGATCCTCCATTTGTATAAGAGCAAAAATCATCTTTCTTGTGGATGAGAACGTTTAAGCTTCATAATTGATGTATCCACAGGAAATGCAGGAATCTATAATACCACCAAGGCTTTAAAACACACCTAAGTTAAGAAAGGTTCAAACTTGCATAATACATTAGTAGTTAGATAAAAATAAAACATAAAAATTAAAAATGAAAATCATCAGGTCAGTCGATGCGCCGTATCTTATGGAAGAAGATACGCCGTATCGAGCCTGGAATAAATACGGATCAGAATAAAAGATGCGCCGCATCCTTAACCAGGGATGCGCCACATTAAAATAAACTGATAAAAAGTTTTAAAGTTGAAAAGTAAAAATGCAGAAAAATAAAGATATGACCATTGCAGGAGATGCGTCGCATCTCAGGATTGAGATGCGCCGTATCCTCTGCGGCCTGACTGACTCGACACAAAAACAGAAAATAAAAATTTCTCCGGGTTGTCTCCCGGTAAGCACTTGTCTTTATTCCAGAGTCTTCAAGTTAGACTCACGTTCAGCTCTTCACTCCATTACTTCAGGTTCAAACTCCACCACCTCGTTCTCATTATCCTCAATTTTATTATCAAAGTATTTCTTCACACGTTGCCCGTTTACTTTGAATATATAACCATTTTTATCGCATATTTCAATAGTTCCATAAGGATACACTTTCTTGACAACGAACGGACCCGTCCATCTTGATTTAAGTTTACCAGGATACATCTTTAATCTGGAATTAAATAGTAGCACTTTCTCTCCAATAGTAAACGTTTTATCCCCACGTAACCTCGAGTCATGCCATCTTTTAGTTCTTTCTTTGTAGATCTTAGTATTTTTGTAGGCCTCATCTCTTAGTTCATAGAGTTCATTAAGTTCCATGAAACGGTTCTTCGTTGCAGCTTCCATATCCAAATTACAATTCGTCAAAGCCCAATATGCACTTTGTTCAATTTCGATCGGTAGGTGGCATGCTTTTCCGTATACAAGACGAAATGGAGTGCATCCCGTTGGTGTCTTATAGGCTGTACGGAATGCCCATAAAGCATCATTTAACTTGTCAGACCACCCTTTCGGATTATATCCAGTCGTTTTTTCAAGAATTCGCTTAATAGCCCTATTGGTTACTTCAGTTTGCCCATTGGATTGAGGATGGTATACGGTGGAAACCTTATGATATACTCCATATTTTTGCAAGGCTCTTCCCAGATGGTGATTACAAAAGTGCGTCCCCCTATCACTAATCAATGCGTTAGGAATTCCAAACCTAGAGAACAAACTTTGCAAAAATTTAAGTACTACCTTGCTATCGTTTGTTGGTAATGCTTGTGCTTCGACCCATTTTGATACGTAATCAACAGCAACCAAAATATATTTATTACCTTTAGATTCAGGAAACGGCCCCATGAAGTCCAATCCCCATATGTCGAAAACTTCACATACATGGATATAATTTTGTGGCATTTCGTTTCTTGATGTTATATTCCCGGATCGTTGACACGCATCACATCCTTTTATATAATCTTTTGCATCATCCAACATAGTGGGCCAATAAAATCCCGCGTCAAGGATCTTTCTTCTTGTGATGACTGCACTGTGATGTCCCCCCGTTGGCCCTGAATGGCAATGTGCCAATATTGCTGGGATGTCATCACCATCTACGCATCTTCGTAAAATATTGTCAGGACATAATTTAAAGGCATAAGGTTCATCCCAAATATACTCGCTAGCGCGAGTTAGAAACCTTCTTTTCTCGTCGGATGTTAGCCCTTTTGGAATTTCATTTGCAACAATAAAGTTTATATAGTCGGCATACCATGGTCCATTATTATTGCTCTTAATTCCTACCATCATAAGGTGTTCATCAGGAAAGTCATCAGCTATTTCCCTTTCGTCAAGCACCTCCATATCAGGGTTTTCAAGTCTAGATAAGTGGTCAGCAGCTAGGTTCTCGGCACCCTTTTTATCTTTAATTTCAATATCGAATCCTTGGAGCAATAAAACCCACCTAATAAGCCTTCGCTTGGCATCCTGTTTATTGAACAAATACTTCAAAGCAGAATGGTCAGTGTAAACCATAGTTTTTGACAATATAAGATATGATCTAAATTTATCAAATGCAAAAACTACTGCTAAAAGTTCTTTTTCCGTGGTGGTATAATGTTCTTGGGCATTATTCAATGTTTTGCTAGCATAATAAATTGGCTTAAATTTCTTATCAATCTTCTGGCCAAGTACAGCTCCAACAGCATAATCACTAGCATCACACATTAGTTCAAAAGGCAGATTCCAATCCGGTGAAATTATAATTGGTGCAGAAGTTAGTTTTTCTTTAAGTATGTTAAACGCCTTTTTGCAATCTTCAGAAAAATCAAACTTCGCATCTTTTAGCAATAATTGGGTCATAGGCCTAGATATTTTTGAAAAATCCTTTATGAACCTACGATAAAATCCGGCATGCCCTAAAAAACTTCTAACACCTTTTACATTAGTGGGGTAAGGTAGTTTAGCAATTACATCAATTTTAGCCTTATCGACTTCTATACCTTTCCCAGAAATCTTATGTCCTAACACAATTCCCTCTCTAACCATAAAGTGACATTTTTCCCAATTAAGAACAAGGTTAGTTTCTTCACACCTAGCAAGCATTTTATCAAGTTTAAAGAGACAATCACCAAATGAGTTACCGAACACTGAGAAGTCGTCCATGAAGACTTCCATAAAGTCTTCTACCATATCATGGAAGATAGCCGTCATACAACGTTGGAAAGTAGCAGGGGCGTTGCATAGTCCGAACGGCATTCTCCTATAGGCGAAGGTTCCATAAGGGCAGGTGAAAGTCGTCTTCTCTTGATCCTCAGGGGCAATTGGTATTTGGAAGAAACCTGAAAAACCATCTAAAAAACAATAATAATCATGACCTGATAGTCTTTCTAACATTTGATCAATAAATGGAAGAGGGAAGTGATCTTTTCGCGTAGCATCATTGAGTTTGCGGTAGTCGATGCAAACTCTCCATCCGGTAACAGTTCTTGAAGGAATTAGTTCATTATCGTCATTGAGTACTACCGTCATTCCCCCTTTTTTTGGTACAACGTGGATAGGACTGACCCACGAGCTGTCGGAAATTGGGTAGATAAGTCCGGAGTCAAGTAATTTCACAATTTCATTTTTCACCACATCTTGGACTTTTGGATTCAAACGCCTTTGAGGTTGGATAGTTGGTTTGAATTCATCCTCCATAAGAATTTTATGTGTACAAAATGACGGGCTAATTCCCTTAATATCAGACATACTCCACGCTAATGCTCCTCTTCGTTTATACAGTACCTGCAAAAGTGATTCTTTTTCTTTTGGCGTTAAGTTAGATGCAATAATAACGGGCGAATTAGTGTTCCCATTTAGATAGGCATACTCCAAAGTAGAAGGGAGATCCTTAAGCACAGGTTTAACACTATCAATTTCAGAAGCACTAGCGGAATAAACTTGTTCTTTAATTATATCGCTGCTGTCATCAGATAGATGCGCCGCATCGATATTTTCGATGCGCCGTATCGCGTTACATGCAGCAGAGTCAGCAGCTAAATAATAATCAATAGTATTCTCATCAACTTGATCTTCTATAGCAATTGTGTTTTCTAAATTTTTAAGCAGAAAAGAATCAAGCAAATTACTTTTTAACAATTTCTGAGTAAATTGATTAATCGTGTCATCAGAAACATCGATATTATAGCATTCATCGTCATCGGATTTATCTTTACTCATAGATTGTTCCATGTTAAACTCAACCTCATCTTTTCCTATGGTAAGAGTTATCTTTTTATTAAAAACATCAATTATGGCCCTAGCAGTGGCTAAAAACGGTCGTCCTAATATTATAGGAGTTCTAGAATTTTCAGGCATATCGAGGATAACAAAGTCGATAGGTAACTCAAATTTATCAACTTTTATTAATATATTTTCAGCTATTCCTAATGGGTATTGTATGGACCTATCAGCTAGTTCTAAGCACATCCTAGTAGGTTTTGGTTCACCAAGACCTAATTTATCATACATCGAAGAGGGCATAAGACTTATACTAGCTCCTAGGTCGGCTAAAGCATTTTCAATATGCAAAATTTTAATTTGACAAGGAATAGTGAAACTCCCTGGATCCTTTTCTTTTGACGGAAGTTTGTTGAGCAATGTCGCTGAGCTTCTTTTCCCCATTGTTATTGTGCAAGCCTCTTCAAGTTTAGACTTGTTAGTAAGCAAACTCTTCAGGTATTTAGCACATTTTGGCATTTGCACTAGGGCTTCCATAAATGGTATGCTCAGCTGTAGCTGCTTGAGATTCTCCAGGAATTTCTTTTGATAGGCATCTTCTTTCTCTTTCCTTACCCTATGTGGGAAAGGTAGTGTTGATCGTTTAGGCTCAACAGAAGGTTCTTCTCTGATTACAGGTTCCGGATTAGTCTCTTTTGGTTGCTCTTGCTCAGGTGATAAAGATTCAGGGGAAATCTTGTTTGTACCGTCATCCTCGGGTGTCTCTCCGATCTGAAAGGTCGACTTTCCGCCTCTAGTTGTAATCCCTTTCAGGTCTTGCTTTACCAAAAGAACCCTGTTAAGCACCGTTGACAATTGGTGCACTTCAATTGCCAATCCATAAATCATGTTGTTTTGTTCCTTTAGTAAAAGCTCATGGCTGCCTTTAAATTCATTAATAAAGTTTCTTGCTTCATGATGTTCTTTTTCATTGGCTTGAGCGATTTGTAGTGCGAACTCTTCCATGGTAAGATTTCTTTGGGGTTTTCCGAACAAGTTGGGGAAAATATCGAACATTGTTCCTGAAAATTAAAGAGAGGTAGATTTCAAAGTAAAAGTTTCCAGGTATAAGGGTCAGAGTATTTTCCGCTCGGAGATAAGAAAAATAAAAGTTGCTGATATCTGCAGACGATGCGCCGTATCCAAAAAGTTGGATACGCCGTATCTTATAATCGTTAAAATTTAATCAGACTTTTATTCAGAAAATAGATACGCCGCTTATAGATTAGATTGCGCCGTATCTGTTTTAATTATCAAAAATCGATATTTATTAAAATTAAATGCGTCGTATTAACAAAAGTTAATGCGCCGTATTTTCGTTACGTTTCAAAATATAAGATTTTTGATTCAGAAGATGCGTCGTATCGATAAAAATCGATACGCCGTATCTGTTTAATAATTCGAAAACTGTTTTTAATTAAAATAATAGATACGCCGTATCTGCTAAAGCAGATGCGTCGTATGGCGTTAACGTTTAGAAATTTTTTTTTATCAAAAACAGATACGCCTTATCTTGGGGAAAAGATGCGTCGTATCGAATTAATTAAACGCGTTGTATTTTATAAAAATTAAACGCAATACGCCGTATCTGAGAAATCAGATGCGCCGTATCGTTTGATTTAGCTCAGTACAACGATAGCATAACACAAAAAATACGAAAAATTAAAAACAAATAAAACACACGAAAATAAACACAAATAAAAGCAAACAAATAACACACAAAAACAGAAAATATGCAAAATATTACAATGAATGCAATTTAATCTAATACACAACAGAATTAGCGGTTAGATAAAAAAAAATTAAAAACCCTATTAAAATACTAATCAAATTAACAGATAATAACAATTCACTCCCCGGCAGCGGCGCCAAAAACTTGATGCGCGTGTATGTCGTTGCGGTTTAGCAGTATTAATGCCTACTCAAGTTTTAAATTTATATTTAGCCGACTTATCAATAACACACACACTTAACGAGCAGTGTACCCGGTCAGTATGAATATAATGGTAAGTAGAGTGTCGATCACTAAGAGTGGAACGTATTATCTAGTTATTCTAATCAGTATTTTAATATATTAAGTTAGCTATACAACCTATTCTAACGCAAGGGGGGTCAGCCTGAGAGACTGGCACGATTTGGTTGCAATTAAATAATAAACTAAACCAATAGGCACGAATCAGCAAGTAGCACACACGTACACAGATAAATACTTGAGACAATAAGAAGACTGTCCTGATAGATAAGTAGTTTGTCACTTGTTTTATTGCTAGTTTTATATGAAGTGTATAGTTCGATGCAACGCACCGAGATTAAGTCCTTTCTCGTTGGTTCTAATCTTATCAGCGAGTAAACCCTTAATGATTACTTATGACTATCCTATTTATCTTTCTTCCTACTTTTTTACAGACGATAGAATGCATAGGCGATCTAATAAATAGGCGAGGGCAGAGGCATGGCGACCCGATCAACGCTCAGCTAGACACAGAGGTTATCAATGCACTAATAAAAGTCACCAAAGACATCAACATATAAACTTTAATTAATGAGAAAGCAGTTTTAAGGGAGTGCAATCTTTCCGTTGTCACATTACACAAGCCACCAATCTTGATGAATTAAAGTTTGCTAACACAATAAAACAAAACTACTTAATGAATTAAACACATGCAGCACCTTCTTACAGCTCTTGTATCTTCGTTTGGGTGTGTCTTGTGCTGCTGCCTTGACTGAATTCGTCCTAGGTTTTCTGTACTTCGGTCTTCTGTCGAAACTTCGGAACTTTTTAATTCGTCTGGTCTTTGGGGTATTTATAGTTTCTGTCTGAGGGTAAGATGCGGCGCATCTAGTAAGTAGATGCGGCGCATTGACTTAACTTCGCGTGGGGTCCAAGATTATAATATTCAGGAATATTCGTACACCGCCAGAAGATGCGGTGTAACTCCATAAGTAGATGCGGCGCATGTCCTCTTGTATCTTGGATCGTATCTGGTGAAATATTGATAGTGATGCGCCGTATGTAATAAGTGAGATGCGGCGCATCTGGAGCAGATTCGTCTTGATCTTGTCCATTTCAGTAGACTCTTAACTTCTTGCATGTTTTGCTCCGTAATTAGTCCAAAATCGCCAAGTTTCACCAAATGCTTGTTTTTACCTGAGAATTACAAAAGTAAACGATTAAGTATCAATCCTCATACATAATATAATAAAACAAGTCAAATAATTAGGATAAATGATAGTAATAAAATGTACTTATTTGAGTTCATCATTAGGTTTTAATGATAACGAGAGATTTTATCCGAGTTTTTCGCACACCCGGTTTAAATCCAAAAGAATGTTTCCTTATGTTATGAAAATTAGGAAGCGTAAACCGTATAAGTCCAATGAAAATGTTGTTGACATGAGACTTCCCTTCTACAAGGGGTGATTTAGGAGAATAGAAGTTGCCCTGCATTGAGTTTACGAAGGAGGTTGTTTTATTGTGCGAATCATTGTTCCTCTCAACAAGTTCTGGGATTTCAAAAACCTTTTCAATCTTCTTAGGTAAAGCTTCTATCCGAATTTTTTATTTTATCTTTGATATGAAATTCTCAACTAATTTCATAAAGATATTTCGAGTGCTGTCCATGTGAGCTTCTAATTGTCGGATTTGTTTCTCTTGATTTCTCACAAATGTCAACATTTTCCCTTTGAACTCCTCTTGCCACGAGAATTCAGGAAGCATACACCTGCTAACTGCATTAACCTCTCTACAGGACTTCATTTCATGGGCATCCATAGGCATCTCAGCCCTCATTAATTCTTCAACCTGTCTTTCTATACTTTCAAATACTTGTTCCTGGGTTGCGTTAATGTAATTTAGACTTCCTTCTTCCAAGAAGATTGGATCCTCCCATTCTTCCTCTTCATATTGTGCTAAGTCCTCAATGACTTTCCAGCACTTCTCAATATCAAGATCGCTTAATCTCCGGTTGGCGGCATAATCTATTGCCCTTCTAGTGTGATGATTGACACCGTCATAGAAGATTTAGATTTGAAGCCAAAGATCAATGCCATGATGAGGGACTTTTGGGAGTAAGTCCTTGAAACGAGTCCACGCTTTGTAAAGAGTTTCACCTTGACGTTGTTGGAACATCAAGATGTTATTCCTTAGCTTGGTAGTTCTCCCCGGTGGGAAAAATTGAGCGAGGAAATGAGAGGTGAGATCATCCCAAGATGAGATAGATCCGGCGGGTAAACGCTCAAGCCAATGACTAGCTTGGTCACGTAGAGAGAATTGGAAGAGACGCAATCGCGTTGTCTCTTGAGTGGCAACATCAAGGTCTATAGAACCTACGATTTTAAGGAAATCCTTGAGATGTTGATTTGGATCTTCGGAACGAAGTCCATGGAATGCACATCCGCTTTGCACCAACCGGATGGTGTCGGATCATAAGGGAGACACATTGGCTCTTTGGGGGAGCTCAATGGTGTTTCGATAACCTTGGTGGCTTGGTTTGGAGTACTCACCAAGAGTACGGGCTCGAGGTGGGTCTTGGTTAATTGGTGGGTCTTGGTGTGGTTGGTTTGGTTGGCGAATGGGTTCAAAGATATTATCATTCACCATGATGGCAAATGATATGGATTACGAACAAAGGGAACGAAGAAAAGACAGACTACAAGAAAGCTACTAAAAAGAAAATAAAATCTCACTTGATAGGAATCTAATGAGTAGACCTAAACGAGATAGAAATTAAACCTAAACTATTAACTATTCCCTGGCAGCGGCGCCAAAAACTTGATGCGAGATTTGCAAGACCTCAAAAGGAAGTTTTACAATCCTCTAGGCAGTGTACCTAACCGTTGTAGTGTAGTATAGGTAAGTTCGGGGGATTGATCGTTCTCTAGGGGAATAGTGTCGTTAGGTCAAGATGTATGACGAGATAGGTCTAGAGGTGAGGGATGATTATTTTTGTGTATGACCTTAGATCTATTAACTTTATCACACGAAATAACCTTGGTGACTTGAGAGAGGCGTATGTTTAGAGAGAGAAAGAGATATCAAAGAGAACTTTTATTAATAAGAGAAAACACACACTTACACACTCAAGCACACACCTCAAATGACTCATTTGAGGTGTTTATATAGTACACATAAAACGCCCTAATGGGCTTTAAGATGGACTTGGTAATGGACTTGGTTTACATGGACTTAAAGAAGGCTTACACTTAACTTATGGAATATTAGATTAACCAAGTCCATAGCTCATTTAACTTAAACTATTATAACGTCTACGACACATTACAAAGTTCCTATTACGTGAATGACCATCACTTCTACTTTAATGCTAACAATCTCCCCCTAATAGGTGGTCATTCAAAAGATGCTCCATGGGATTAGGTCTTCTGTCTTCTTTGTCTTGAACTTTGTGTGTCGTTGTAGAATAGTCTTGATTCTTCGTTCCTTCATGCTTTGTGATCTTTGATCAATGACATTCAATCGTTCTTGCCTTTGATCAACATCTTCAATGATTTGCCGTGTCGTCTTCTCCATCATACTCATACTTCTTGGAACGACTTTGAACTTCATACTTATGTCTTCCTCACTTCATACTTTGGACTTGTTCTTGACTTTCTTGATTAGCTCTTTGACTTTGACATAACTCTTTGCCTTAAACTTGATCTTTTTGCCTTGAACGTTCTTCACTTGAGCTTGTTGAGAATGAACTTCATAAGTATGAGTATGTGGAGGTGAAGATGTTGATGAATGAAATGATGGTGGTAAACGGCATTTCCTCCAAGGGACTATCATCAGTACCAGCATAATTATGTTAGTTGAAATCACCAATCGATCATCGTGGACTTTTCTTAGAGAATAGACCACTACGATTGTTTTACTGATGAATGTCTTGATTCCATTCACCTTGGTCGGGCACATCAGCCGTCCTAATCCCGTTGAGGGACAATTATCAATACTACGGATAAAAATCCAAGTAAAGGCCCACGTCTTAAGGACTCGATTCGTGAAAGGAATCTCCTTGGCGGGATTTCCAGCACTTACAGGCTCAGACTTCGAGAGAATTAACAGCATAGTGTGAAAACCCTATCTAATCCTTACAAAGGCTGTTCCTGAATTGGATACCCTCAAGAAGGCTTACAACAGATATACCGAAGTATACCCACAATTCAGGTGAGCCGCTGAAGTATACCGAAGTATCACTCCACGACTGTAGACCGTTTGAAACATAGTAACAACCATCATGATGTATGTGGCAAGATCCGAAGATCCGAATAAGCTTAATCAGGTTCTGGTGGGGTCAGCTTTTTTGACACCTCTAAATGTATATATAATTTTTCGATAACTTGGAACACTTCTTCATAGGAAGTCTAGTTTCCAAACCCGACTAGTTACACATTTGAAGGCGGCAAAAAAAGAGTTGAAAATTGTCTCAAGAATACGGGATATTTGAGTTATACGACATACATTTAAGTAAGGTTGCAAAAATCGTGAATCGGTAGTCGGGCGGTCGACCCCCTTGCAGCTTGTAATCGGTCTAGGCGAGATTAATTGGTGATTAATCGGATTGACATTTTTGGCAAGTTTTGGATTTTGCGGTGAGTTTTGAGTATTTCCGGCAAGATTTGCAAGTTTCCAGTAAGTTTGACCATCGTTGACCGCCGTTGAACGTGTTGACTATGGTTGACCGATTTACACAAATCGAAAAGGTTGGTGGTCTAGTAGCGCCTAGACGTCGGCCTTAAAGGTTTTTTTTTTTGGAACACTGCATTTAAGTAAGAGATTTGCACTTCTCGAGTAATGCTCAGAGAAGAAGAGAAGAAAAAAGTAAATACAAAATAATAATAATAATAATAAAAATAAAAAATAAAACTTCATCTGTTTACCCGTTTGTTTGACATAAACAATAGAGTAAACTACATTTTTGGTCCTTGTGGTTGTATCAAATTGCAGTTTTAGTCCAAAAATCAAAAAATCGCACGGATCAGTCCAAAAGTCCACGTGGACTTCACTTTTGGTCCAATTTTCTAACCTAGTTAATGGTGGTTAGTCCTTTCAGTTAAGTACGTTGCACCGTTAGTCCTTTTAGTTAAAAAATTGGAAAAAAAAATTTTGGAAAATTTTTTTTTCCAAAAAAAATAATTTGAAAATTTCGAAAAAAAATTATAAAAAAAAAATTTTGACGAAAATTTTTTTTTCCAAAAAAAAAATTTTGAAAAAAAAAATTTCTAATAAAATTTTTTCTTAAAAAATTCGAAAAAACCTTTCAGTTAAAAAATTGGAAAAAAATTTTTTGGAAATTTTTTTTTCCAAAAAAAAATAATTTGAAAAATTCGAAAAAAATTATAAAAAAAAAAATTTTGACGAATTTTTTTTTCCAAAAAAAAAATTTTTGACGAAATTTTTTTTTTCCAAAAAAAAAAATTTGAAAAAAAAAAAATTCTAATAAAATTTTTTCTTAAAAAAATTTTCTTTCGTCAAAATTTTTTTTATATATATGTATATATATATATATATATATATATATATATATATATATATATATATATATATATATATATATATGTATATGTGTATATATATATATATATATGTATATGTATATATATATATATATATGTATATGTATATATATATATATATATATATATATATATATATATATATATTATATATATATATATATATATATATATATATATATATTATATATATATATGGTTCTCGTAAGTTCTCGCAGATAAAATGGTTCTCGTAAGAAAGTCCCCCTGTATATGTATATATATATATACATACATATACATTTTAGAAATTTTTTAGAAATTTTTAAGAAATTTTTTTACATATATATACATTTTAATTTTAGTGTCAAACCGGGACAATCGTCAAAAAAAAAATTTTAGAATATGTATGTCAAAAAAAAAAAATTAGAAAATTTTTCGAATTTTTTAAGAAAAAATTTTATTAGAAATTTTTTTTTCAAATTTTTTTTTGGAAAAAAAATTTTTCGTCAACATTTTTTTTTTAGAAATTTTTTCGAATTTTTTAAGAAAAAATTTTATTAGAAATTTTTTTTTTGGAAAAAAAAAATTTCGTCAAAAAATTTTTTTTTATAATTTTTTTCGAATTTTTCAAATTATTTTTTTTGGGAAAAAAAATTTTCCAAAATTTTTTTTTCCAATTTTTTAACTAAAAGGACTAACGGTGCAAACATTGCTAACGACCGTTAGGTTAAAGGACTAACGGTGCAACGTACTTAACTGAAAGGACTAACGACCATAAACTAGGTTAGAAATTGGACCAAAAGTGAAGTCCACGTGGACTTTTGGACTGATCCGTGCGATTTTTTGATTTTTGGACTAAAACTGCAATTTTGATACAACCACAAGGACCAAAAATGTAGTTTACTCTAAACAATATAAAACCTCAATTTTACAATCTCAATACACCTTTACTTCAAACTGACTTCTTATTTTCTTGGATCCTTAAACCCCAAAACACACACTGATCACACACTAAAAACACACATACACACACATTACCCCGTGATCATCTACCTGTTAGTTAACTTTAACTCCCCATTTTCACACACTAAAAACACACACACACAAAAACACTTCACCAATGTCTTCAACACTTCCACTATCTGTATTTACATTAAAAAACCACCAACAACAACCTAAAACCTTAAAAATGAAAGTACTTTTTAAACCATTTTCATTCAAACTTTTTTTTAATAAAAATGTAGTTACGAAAACATTAACACAAGCTTCTTCTACTAGTAGTAGTAGTAGTACTATTTCATCAGTAACATTAGAAGAAGATGCATCAAATGGTGACACTGTTTTTGTACTTAAAGTTCAAGAAAATAAAATGGGGTTGCTTCAAATGATCACAAAAGTACTAAAAGATTATAAATTTGAAATACCCTTTATTCAATTTGATGAAAAAAGTAATCTTTTTGTTATAAAAATTGTTGTAAGTGAAAAAAATGGTGACGGGGTTAAAGATAATGAGACCTTGTTAAAGATGTTAAGTGGGGTGGTGGTTATGAGGGAAGTTGGGTATGATGGAGGGAGTAAAAATGGGGGGACTAAAATGTTTGATTTGATGGATGGGTTTTTGAGGAATGATCCAATGAGTTTGCAAAAAGATGTGTTGCATCATGTTGAGTATACTGTTGCTAGATCAAGATTTAGTTTTGATGATTTTGAAGCTTATCAGGTACTACTTATGAATTATGATTTTGTGGTTTTTTTATGGATTAGTGTTGGATTATCTGATTATTTGATTATTGCGTTGACAATAAAGGATTTAGTTTAAAGGGGTGTTGCTTTATGGCTTTTTTGGTTTTTGGCGTATGTTTCATAAGCTCACTTTTTCTGGCTTATTTTGAAATTTTTAGGCTTATATAAGTTTTGCCACAAAAAGTGAGCTTATTATAAGCCGACTGTATAAGCCGAAACAAACACCCCCTAAATGAAAGTGGTTATATGGTTATTTAGGGGTAAAATGGGTAAACGGGGAAGTGAGGGTGAGTCAAGAGACCCAGATGTAGCCTAATCGGGGTATCTCTGTGACAGTTTCCGAACCCTTTCCCTAGCTACCCCTAAGATGTTTTACCTAGGGAGGTTCGAACCTCACAATTCATGTGAGGACATCAGGACGCCCTTACCACTAGGTCACCGCCCACCTTGGTGGTGGTTATTTAGGGGTAAAATGGTAAAGTATTATGTTTAGGAGTAACTTTAACAAAACTGATTTGTTTTGCATGTAATTATTTAAATAATGAGAATTAGCTAAACACTCATGCAACTAATCTTCTGATCATCATTACTTTAAAGAGCACAAATAGATCCAAACAGTACTTTGAAAATGACCAAAGGGCCTTTGTCCTAGTGGTACAGGTTGTCGGTTCAAGTCTCGATTGAGAGAATGAGACATATTTGAGGTATTAGTTCTAATAAAAGATGGGTAAAATGGTAAAGTAATCACTTTAGGAATAGCAGCTACAAAACTGATTCTGATTATATCTTGCAAGGATGATATAAATTTTTAGACAATTGGAGCTTGTTAAACATGTATGCAACTAATTATCTGATCATCATAGCTTCACAAAACACAAATACGTTCTAACACTATCTCGCGCAACCCGTTTTGTTACATGTGATAGTGATTGTTCCATATCACATAATCACTTTCAAAAGCTTATGCCAAACAACCCTTGAAACATACTTTATATGTTTATAACTTTATATTATTTTTTTAGGCATTGTCACATAGTGTCAGGGACCGATTGATTGAGCGTTGGCATGACACTCAGCAACATTTCAAAAAGAAGGATCCTAAGCGTTTATACTTCCTCTCACTCGAATTTCTAATGGGCAAGTAATTTCCTCTTTCGTTTTTCTACGGCATCAACTTAGTTATCAGCTATAAATTCATCCGTTTTTGTAAAGCTGTTTTATGTATTCATTTTTCAGGTCGTTCGTTGTCAAATAGTGTTATTAATCTTGGCATACGTGATCAATGTGCTGAAGCTGTAAATCAGCTTGGATTTGAGTATGAAGTTCTGGCAGAACAGGTTAGCTAATTTCATCCTGTTACTTATAATAAGCAAATCTTGAAATTTGACTCTAAGTGACAAAATGGGCTGGTCATATGGGTTTGGTCATGGATTGAAAGGAACAACTTGTATGTGCGGGTCAAAACGAGACAGGTCGGATTGGGTCGATCTGCCAACGCATTTTGATCCTTTTTTTATTTTGTATAGAAAAGTACATCTATAAAATAATAGTCTAGTTGATCTTAAATAGAAATTTATCAGTACTCTAATGTTTTTATATAATTCGTTTCACCCGGTTATCTATCAAATAAAACCTGAATTGACCCGTTTCCATATATACAAGTTAAACTTGCCACCTCTACTTTCTGATGTGTAACTACAATTGCATAAACCATTCATTGTATTTAAGGAAGGAGACGCAGCCCTTGGGAATGGTGGTTTGGCCCGCCTTTCTGCTTGCCAAATGGATTCTTTAGCAACATTAGATTATCCGGCATGGGGGTAATATTTCGTTCTTCATATATCTCTGTTCCAGTGTTGGTGTATGGAATAAAAACAATATTTTCTTTGATTTTGTCAGATATGGATTGCGATACCAGTATGGGCTATTTAGGCAGATAATTTTGGATGGTTTCCAGCATGAACAACCCGATTATTGGTTGAACTTTGGGAATCCTTGGGAAATAGAACGGGTCCATGTATCATATCCTGTGAAGGTTTGAATATATGTACTTTATTTGCTCATTTACTAATATATATTCTTCGCAATAATTCTGAATTTATGCTACTTGTCACCATAACAGTTTTACGGAACAGTGAAAGACGAAGATGTCAATGGAAATAAATGTAAAGTTTGGATTCCCAAAGAAACAGTGAGTTATTTCCATTGTACAAAAATAATTTCACATTCTTATGAATGGTTGCACACTTGCAATGTACTTTTTTCAATTAGAAAAGAAAATGATTTTCTTTTTATCACCGTTCTTTGTAGGTTGAAGCGGTTGCTTATGACAATCCTATACCTGGTTATGGAACAAGAAACACAATTAATCTCCGTTTGTGGGCTGCGAAACCAAGTGATGCAAATGATATAGTAACTTTGCTTTATATGCACCAATTTATATCTAGATACTTGTATTAATCTAACGTAATTAAGTTTACTTTTGTAGCAAGAGTCGTATAACACTGGAGATTATATCAATGCTATTGTAAACAGACAAAAGGCGGAAATAATAAGCAATGTTTTATATCCTGATGACCGTTCTTATCAGGTACACAAGGTTATATCTATATTTTTTATTCAGAATCTTGTAAAAGTTTATATTTAAACAACACTACGCTTTTATTTTCAGGGGAAGGAATTACGGTTAAAGCAACAATATTTCTTTGTGTCAGCATCATTGCAAGACATTGTCCGAAGGTTTAAAGATGTGCATGGAAACTTTGATGAATTCCCGGATAAGGTTCTTTATTTCGTAATATACATGGATTTTAAGTATCGAACTTTTAGTGTAAATTATTACTGTAATAATTAATATAAGCCCCATATATATGCAGGTTGCTTTGCAATTGAACGATACTCATCCATCTATTTCAATAGCCGAGCTCATGAGGGTGCTTCTTGATGAAGAGCATTTGGGTTGGAAACGATCATGGAATATCGTTAGCAAAGTGTTTTCTTTTACTACACACACGGTATTACCTGAAGCATTGGAAAAAGTTCCTGCAGACTTATTTGAAAATGTTTTACCCCGTCATTTACAAGTGAGTAGTAATTTCCTAAATTGTTCTTTTTGTCTTTCTACTTTGAAAATCTTGAAATATGTACCTTTTTACAGATTATATATGAGATAAACCATGTATTTATGGAAGAGTTAAAAAAGAAAATAGGAAAGGATTATGCGCGTCTCTCTCGGATGTCAATCGTTGAAGAAGGTGCTGTCAAGGTATACTAAAATCCTTAATGATGTTCTTTTTAGTATGATGTAAAGATAATAATTTTTTATTGAGTTTACAGAATATTCGAGTGGCAAACCTTTCTGTTTATTGTTCTCACACCGTTAATGGAGTCTCGAGAGCTCATTCTGAATTAATAAAAACACGAGTATTCACGGTAATCTTTATCAAGATTATTTATGTATTGATTTTTATACTCTGGAATACTTATTCAAATAACTGACTTAACCAGGGTTTATTTGCAGGATTTTTATGAACTATGGCCCGAGAAATTTCAGTACAAGACAAATGGAGTAACTCAGGTAATGTTTTTCATTATTTTATATGCTGACCTAAATCAAATGGCTAATCTTTTTGATTTTTTTGTTTTGACTGTAGCGTCGTTGGATTGTAGTAAGCAATCCTTCGCTTTGTAGTCTTATCACAAAGTGGCTTGGAACAGAATCTTGGATCCGTAATATTGACCTTTTAGCTCGTCTCAGAGAATATGCAACAAACTCTGACCTTCAACAAGAATGGAGGATGGTAATTTGTTGTTAAAATTCCTGATATTTCATGTTAACACTATTTATAGGAGGTTTTATTGGGTACTTAGTTATGCACTTTTGTTGACTATCGACCCAGTTGACCCACTAGAGATAAATGGTTAAGTAACTTATGTTTCTCGTGTTCTTTCATTGTTTGATGTCTAGGTGAAGAAGATCAATAAAATGAGACTTGCAGAATATATCGAAACCATGAGTGGAGTGAAGGTCTTATGTTACTTATTTTTTACAATTTAGGAAAATAGCAACATGTAAAATGCTGATATAGCTGAATGATCTTCAAAATCTGCAGGTTAGTGTGGATGCAATGTTTGATGTTCAGATAAAGAGAATACACGCTTATAAAAGACAGTTACTTAATATACTAGGTGTTATTCATCGATATGACTGCATAAAGGTATCCATTTGTGTTGCATTTGATTTAATTACTCTGTAAATCACTTATAGAGAAAATATTATTTCCTTCATTTTTAACAATTTCCCAACTTTTTGTACTTTTAAGAATATGGATGAAAATGAAAGAAAGAATGTTGTACCTCGTGTCTGCATTATTGGCGGGAAAGCTCCTCCAGGCTATGAGATTGCAAAGAAGATCATCAAGCTTTGTCATGCTGTTGCAGAAACAATTAACAATGACAGTGATGTCGGGGACCTCCTTAAACTGGTAAATTATCCCAAATTCTTTGTATTTTTCTTATTCTTCTAGTGGGCCGTACATGATATTTGCTCTTGCAGGTTTTCATTCCCGATTACAATGTTTCAGTTGCTGAATTAGTTATTCCCGGAAGTGACCTTTCACAACACATTAGGTATGTATTGATATTTTGTTTATCTAATATTTTTTGTCGTCACAGAGAATATTTATTTTTTGTTTGTGTGTATTTGTATGCAGCACTGCAGGACACGAGGCATCAGGGACGGGAAGCATGAAGTTTCTTATGAACGGATGTTTATTACTTGCCACAGACGATGGATCGACAAATGAAATTATTGAAGAAATAGGGGCAGAAAACATGGTAACTTCAAACTTATTAGAAATTCCATTCTGTCGTTTATTTGTCTGTCCAAAAATCCATCTGATAAGTCTTTTTGAGTTTTCATCTTTAGTTTATATTTGGGGCCAAGATCAATGAAGTTCCAGCATTGCGTGAGAAAGATTCCAACGTTAAAGTCCCCCTTCAGTTTGCACGGGTAGTAAGGTAGAATGACTTCACATTCAGTACGAGTATAAGTCAAATGTCTAAATACTCACCCATAAATAAAAAACAAAATAAGGCATCATAATATGCACAAATAAGTACTTTTAGCATGAAATTCGTGAAAGTGTAGCTAATTTTCATCAACTTTTGCAGGATGGTAAGGGATGGATATTTTGGATACAAAGACTACTTCAAGTCGTTATGTGACACTGTAGAAAATGGCAAAGACTTCTATCTCGTGGGCTCGGACTTTGCCAGCTATCTAGAAGCTCAGGTAAGCGTATTATTTACATAGTATAACGATTTTAGCGATTCTTGATTTTGTGCCTAAAAATCAAGTATCTCTCCAATCTGTGCAACTGCAGGCAGCTGCAGACAAAGCATATGTTGATAAGGATAAGTGGAGCGAGATGAGCATACTTTGCACTGCTGGATCTGGTAGATTTAGTAGTGATCGAACTATAGAAGATTATGCAGAGAAAACATGGGGAATAGAACCTTGTAAATGCCCATTCTAGCAGTTTACTTTTGTGCTGTAATAGCAGTTCATATGTTGTTCAGTAAAACTACTTTTGGTATATGTATAATTGGCACTATATGATTCTTATTTTAACTGTGATCTTAAGAAATAAAGGTGAAATAAAAGTCAGGTCGAAATTCTGTAGACGGATGCAAGTACACTAGTACATTAAGGTTGATCTCACGTCATTTTTATTATTTTCACATAACTAATAAGGACAATTGTCTCGACCTACCTAGTTCAAGACGTCGTTCACCAAGGTTAAGTTAGGATCTACATAGTTATAGCCTTTGAGATATAACGAGATTAAAATGTAAGGATCTAAATACCACATTCTAATTATCTACTTGAAATGATCTGAAAGCATGTAGAACATTTCTTGTAAGTATGTAGATCATAAGATTTTGAGAGAATGGATTTGTAGCAATTAAATTAGATGGATCTTGTTCATTCATTTGAAAGACAAATTCCTATATAGTGTTCCATACGTTCGCAACTGAATACAAGTTTTCAACAATTTTATATTTATTTCACATGAAGCTTAGAACTTACAATGCCTTCAAGTCTCATTAGAGACACGCTTGAAATAAATATTATGAGATAGGTGGTGTAAAATGTGAAAAGCGAGTACATTTCGAAAGGTCATTTTTTTCGAATAAGTAACTGGAAATGTGTTTATGGATATCTGCTGCCCATCACTTGCGCCCACCGGCTCTTTTTACCCTACTAACCTCAACTCGTCACCCATAGGTTATACATCTAACTACGAATTATCAAAAGCGCTTATTGTCGATATATCCATACAAGTAGTTTCAAACATGCCAAAAACAGTTAATATTAAGTCCATGCAAGAGTTTGTTGCGATATATAGTTTCTTACAGTTGACAAAGTGAAAATTTGAGTACGCTAATACAAATAACTTTGGGTTCATTTCGAGTGAGCTCATACAAATCCAACACAGCTTATACATATGCTAACTTTGCGAAAATTAGTATTTAATCAATACCATCAATAAAATGTAACAAGTTGAAAGTAAGTAGTTTTGCTTGAGTATTTGGCCGATATCCAAATTAGATTTCTCAGCATCACCAACGTATAAAAAAATGACTTTGACTTATGTAGTCAAACCTGGTAATTTATGACACAAATATTCTTGCTAATTCATGACCAACACTTTTGCATGTGTAGTCTCTGCTAAAAGTTCTGATGGAATTTACAAAGTACTCCCTAATATCATCCGATAAAAGTTATACAATCTTCAAGAAGTCAAACTGAGCTTCTTTCATGCAACAAGGAGATATGAAAATAGAAAATCAACATACAAGCGCCAAAGAAAAAAGTATTCACAAACATATTTTCTGAAATCTAAATATGACCCATAGTAGAAAAAGTCACCCATTATTACCCAAGCGCAAGATGTGTGGTATCCGAGAGAGCGTGCTTCTCCGAATTGTTATAATATAAAGTAATCTAAACAAGAGACACGTAAGACACTAGAAGCTCCAAAGTTATGTTATCACACGCAACAGCGTAGCTTCTACAACTATATTCTCCATTTGGTGATCTTATCAATATAATATGGCATTTATGATGTCAGATGCAATAATACCTTAATGGATGTCAAACTGATAACTTTAATATGAAACTACAAAGATCTTGTAACATTTGTGTAACATACATATGACTAAAGAGAAACAGTACGCCTGTAAAGTATCTCATCATCACTCTCATCTTCGTCATTTGACAACAATTGATTGTTACCCAGTAAATCCAACTTCCCACCCATAACAAACGATGGTCCTTCGGTCTCAGTCTCAATATAATCCATATATATCTTTTTTCAAATCTTTGATCACTACAGTTAAGAAAACAAGACAAAGAACTCCTAATTCCCTTATTCTGTAATCTTTGATACCTCGGTTTTATTCTCGAATCCAAACCATGTGCAAAATACTCCGGAAACTCGACCGGTTCTCTCAACGACCTTCCCATTTCACTCTTAAAAAAAGAAAAAAACCAGTTTTCATTAAACCAACTTGCAAAGCAACTAACTGTGAACATTTCACAATCATCTTAGCCACATCGTTAGCCGAAATTACTTGTCCAACAAGAAAGTCAACAACTTTCATTATAACATTTGACCAAGACTGATTACTTGAGGCATTCTTTCAATCACAGGCGCGAAACCTTCAAGTTCAACCTTGACGTTTAAGTTAAAAAAATACTGTTGTGATGACAACTTAGCTTTCAAGGGAAGGCCAAGAATTTGCGGATACTGAGCAATAATAGACACCAACACTTCTTTCCTTACCCCATAACTAACCAAACACTTAACATTGGGTTTCACCATCTCTTCAACATCATACCCAATCACATACGCTCGTTTCTCAAACATCCTCGCCAACACTTTCTTAGGCAAACCCAAAGAAACCAAATACTCAACCAAGTATCCAACGGCTTAATCATAGTCCCAACTCTCATCCTCAAAAAATACAGATAGTGCGTCTGTTAGAGTTGTGGATAAATATTAATACGTATATGTCTAGAATCGAACTCGAGACCGCGGGATTGCACACTTTACGTATGAGAATTAAAGTTTAATAATTTAATATAAAAAGTTATATTTAATTATTAATTACACAAAATAAATAAAGAACGTTAGTAATTGACGAAAATTGACTAACGTACAAAGATAAGGACCATGGATAAAAAATAGAGAACAAGAAAGATCTAGAACCCAAGCCCTAACTTGTTCCCTAAGTTTTGTTATCCTATAAAAGCAAGGTCAAGGGTTTATTTTGATATCTCTTGTACACATTAAAATCGAAACCTAAACAATTGTTACTTGCTTTTCTAGTTTGTCGAATTTAATCACAGATCATGCATGTGTATGTCATGCATGTGCATGTAATGTATTAATATTTGCTTTACCTTTTGGTTCCTGTAATGGACAAACAACAATATCACAAAAGGGTCTTCTTTTGGTGATTTGTTTACTTCGGTCAATTGCTTTGTTTTTAAACAAATATTGTTTTGTGTATACTTTAACTAGCATTAACTTTAATTCGTTAATAGTACGTGTGTACAAGAACGTGGTACAATCACACTATTGATTGTATCTTGGATCGATTAACAAAACGGTAAGGGGTTAATCAATAGATCCCTAATTCATATAAACCCTAATTAGGGTTTATCCAATTATTCAAGATTATTGAAGTTTGATTCTTGTTCTTGCTAGAATCAAAAGGTACGTTCCTATTTATGTTTATGTTAATCTTTTATATGTTATAGATGTTCCTTCGCTTCCGCATATGTAACTACTTGATTATGTTTATTTATATGATTGTCATGGTTCTCATATTCTAACAGTGGTATCACGAGCTTGCTATAACATGTAATTGATTACATAAAACACATAAAAATCGAATTTTTAATGTTTTAGATACATGTTAAGATTGTTTTGAGATCTAGGGCTTGTTAAATTTTGAAACCCTTAATTTTGGGGGGGGGGGGGGGGGGGGGTCGATCACTCCTTTATCCAAATTAGGGTTTGTGGATTCAATATTAAGTGGATTAGTAACCCTAGGTTGTTAACAAGATTTATGTGTTAATTGAACGTATCTTGTGACCTAATTGATAATTGTTTGAGATAGACATGTTCCATGGATCTAGGTTTTAAAAATAAAAAAATTACGAAACCCTAACCCTATATTTGGGGGGTACGATTTCCATAAACCCTAATTAGGGTTTGTGGTTTAATTTTTTAATTAATTGGATTAGAAACCCTAGGTTTGCAACGTGTTTATGTGAACTATGTGGTAATTGTTATGCATGAATCCATGACGAAACATGCATGTTAGTCATGGATTGGATTAATTGTTTAATTGTTAGAACTTGTTTTACACATGTAATAATTAGATAATTCTAAAATTGGGGAAGACTCCAATTATATATTAAAATCAATTAATGTGCAATTTGGTATATGTTTACTATGACTTACGCAATTGACTTTGTCAATGCATGTGGCTCACCTGTGCAAGGTGAAAGTCTTAGTTAAACCATATGCATACTTGACATCTAGATATTGATTTTATTTAGGATTGTTTAAAAGGTTGCATGTGGCTAGATGTTTCACTAACAATTAATTGTTTTTCTTATTAGTTAATTGTTGTTTTCTTTTAAATTACTTGTTTATTGTTTTTTTATATGTGATATGTTAAAGTAAGCAATAAAAGGGTAATTTTCAAAGAAAATTAAAGTGGACTAATAACGGTGAAACATAAAGTAATAAAGTAAGAATCTTGCAGAGTCTTATGTGCCGCTAGTGGTCCGATTCGCACGGTAATCAGCTCCCAGGCGAGACTAGCAAGATCTAAACTTTGTCACTTAATTTTTAAGATTAAGATCATAAACTTTTGCTTGATTGATGTTTTTGTACAATAGTGTGTGAAAGGCGGACCAAAGTTGACAAACTGTGTGGTGGGTTTATCTGGAGAGGGGTTTTTTAAGAGATTCGCTCCTACGGCTCTCTGGGCCCGCTTGTGCGTCAACTGCGACTTACCTATATCACTATTTACGTACACTATCATCTTAAGGGTGATTTACCTCAATTCCACGCGCCACTTTTGTGGCAAATATCCGAATAACATGTAAGAGTAGGATATGTGGACGATAATTGTTGGTACTTCTTTAATTGGTGAACCCAATACCTCAAGTACATAGTTTTGGTTTACTCTTAACTAATTGGTAAATAAAATTGTTTTGAAAATTTATGCTATAAAGATGAGTGCATGCATCTTTATACATGTTTTGATTACACATCAAACTAAATACCCTATAATTTAAGTTACATGCCATCTAACTATAAGGAACACTTGAAATTAATTTTGGGTATGCGTGAGACCTGGACCAAAATTAATGACAAGGTAAATTTCCGAGTGTGCGTGAGACCACACATGGATGAATTTACAGTTTCTAAGTTAGACAACTTAATTAAGCTGATGCGTGAGACCTAGAGCTTAAGGCATGAGATGGGATGAAACATGCTTACATTGCAAATTGATGAATCAATTTGATGTAAATCCCATAATGATCTAGGAATTGGAAAATTGTTTGCCAAATATTGTTCGACAGATTACCTAGTTGAATACTATCATTACTAGCAGATCAACTGATGTAATGGTACTATGACAATTAGGATCCTAGCTTTAAGAAAATACTATGGTTAATATGAATATTTACCAATGGGTATTTTATTTTCTTAAAGAGTAATTATCAAAAATACTAAAATTGAATTTTGTAAATTCTTTAAATGTATTAATGCAACATTGAACCATAAACATAAGTTATTCTTTTATCAAGTAAATTGATCTACACCTGTATGGGTTTTTGATAGAATCAATTTTACTAAAAGAATAAAACAAGTCTTCTTTCCATATGGAGAAGTGTGAGACTTTATCCTAGGCCTTGTCATGAATGACAAATGTATAATAGGAAAATTAGAATTGTCTAAATTCTAAATACATAACTCATAGCAACTTTAATAGTTAAGATTATTGCGCATTGTATGAGTTATAAATTAGAAGCTAGGCTAATTACCGCAAGATGGTAAAAGACAAACTAGTAGATTTTATCTAGTTGTTTTGTTTTGACCATTTGAAGGTACTACATACAATTGTTGGAATTGTAAACCTATTAAGGAAGAAATTGCATGCCAATTTTTCAAGTTAATAGTTTGGAATGTGATGAATCACATTTAGTCTATATGTGGATAGTCCGTCATATATGTAGTAGAATACATTCTTTTAGTACCTAATTAATTGTTATGAATGGGTTTTCTCAAAGATGTAGGAAAGTGAAAAGCAACACTATTATTCTTTCACTGGTTATTGAAACAATTACAATATTGTCAAATCCAGTGGGAAGATTGTGTTCTTATTACTGAATAAGGGATTATTGTAATGGTCTCTAATTCAGTGGGAGTTACAAGACTTATTGTCTTGAAAGTGACTCAGATTATCTTTTGAATATCTCAAGATAATTACTTTCCAAATATAGACACTAAATTTTCAAGGATAGTCATGTGCGTTTTCTTGATTAATTAAGTAACTCTATATCTACTAAGTTATGCTAATGACACATTCATATTGATCACATTAACAAACGCGTGTAGTGTTGTTTATGTGGTACATGATGTTGTTCCATGCACAAGTGGGAGAAATCTTTATTGTGTGCAAGGTACAACATATAGCAATATGATTTAGTAGCTTCTCTTAACTGCAAGGTAAGAGATTCTTGTTCTAGTATGATTGAACATATCTATTCTAAGAAACACTTAGAGTTAATTTTGGGTATGCGTGAGACCTGGACCAAAATTAATGACAAGGTAAATTTCCAAGTGTGCGTGAGACCACACATGGAAAATTTATAGTTTCTAAATTAGATACTTATTAGAACATGTGTCAATGTGATAACAAGACTACTTCAACTTTAACATTTGTGTATTATTGGAATAACATAAATGCATGAAGTAATATAATACTATTACGATAATTATGTATTTTGGAATGACATAAATAAATGAAATAAAGAAAATTAACTTGAAATTAATATTGAAACCATATTGTGGTGTTCGAGAATACTTTAGTTATACATGTTTATATCTTCTTATAAACATGAAGTCTTACAAGACTTATTATAATAAAGTAAGACGTTAACTTGTTGTGTCTTATTTATTAAGACATTTACAAGAAGTCATTGAGATTGATCAATGACTTATAACGTATAGTGGAATTATAACAGTTTATGTTTTCTTGTTGAGGCATGGACATGAAGTGACTTTATTAATAAGTACTTGTGTTATAAAGCATGCAAGGGGTTTGGAAATTCTATTTCACCAATAAGTTGATTTAGTTGGTAAATAGATATGCCAAAAGAAATATGATTATCTTTCAGATTGTTAGAATATCTAACAATATTAGTCCTAATGAATACTACAAGTTTGTGGTGTGGAGAATCAAACTCTATTGGTATTGTTTGATTAAAGATAACTATGACTTCTTTTCTTCCGAAAATTATCAAGGTTAAAGAATTGAGTATGGATTAAATATACTCAAATTAAACTCCTAGAAGATTAATAAGACATTATGAAATGTGATGAATCACATTAAGTCTTGAAATAAAGTTCTGAATTTGTTAAAGCTACTTATGTGTAGGTTATTAACAAAAGAATGTCAGGAACTGTCAATGTGTATTTGTAATGTCCTAAAAGAGAAAATTGGATTGCTGCTCTAATTGCTAAGTATTTATAGATGATCTATCTATTACTAAAAGCAAGTGGGAGTTTATTACAAAATACATAATCTTCTAAAAACACGCTAGTCAAAATCATGATGAGGCTTAACATGTAAATGATAAACCTCAAGATGATGGAATTCTCATTCATAGATCCACTTGGATATCTCAGATGTTTAGTATGCTGAGGATTATATGATGAAGTATTACCAAATAATGAATTGGGTAAAATCACTCATACTATGAATGTTATAGATGTTGTTCATAAAGATAATCAAATTTTGAAAATTTGGTTTATCTTAATTCTTAATAGTTAGAGAATGGAGATGAGTTTACTCAAAGATTATGTAACCTTAATGGTTTAAATCTTTGTATAAAAATCATATGGACAAAATTGTATACATATTTTAATGCATGACTTATGACAAGATTATTAATCATACTTAAACAATTAACTATGATTGAATACTCTTTCATAAGTACATTAAAGTTACAAAGATGGTAATTGTCATACTTGTTTTCATAAGTATGAAATTGACAATATCAAACTCTTTCTTTAATGATTACTTGAGCGAGGACGATAAGTAATCAAAAGGAGTTTATGAATTCAAATAAATCTTTGGAAGTATACAAAGTGCAATAATCCATGAATGGATAAATGCATACATCTAGGAGATTACTCTTATGTTTAATTATTAAATCCATGTTTTGATTTATAATTGAAATAAGATAATTTCTAAGTATTTCTGAAAGCTAGTGGGAGTATTATGTTTGATTTACTAAATCATATATGTTGAAGTAACATTCCATATAAGTAAAATGTTAAGTCTTAGTTTGGAATAAAACTTTACTTATAAGATTTAGAAAATAAAACATACAACCTTGGAACAAAAGTTTATTATTTAATAAACATGTGCGGTAAATAAATCTAATAGAATATGATATATTATTTTGAAATACTAAATGAATATATATATTTGTAAAGATAGAACATGAATAAAAATCTAAGTCTGACTGAAGGATTTTCATGTACATCATATTATTGTTGTATCATGCTTAAATGCTAAATGATTTGACAATATTTGATATCCAATAAAAGGTTATTAGATAACTTGTGTAATTAATATTCTGATGGAATATGTTTGGACTTAGAATACACTATCCTCGACCTGGAATTGCTCCTAAATTCTAAGTATAAACAATATGGCAAAATTGTTGCGTAATTGTTATAGCCAACAAATCTTGAAAGATTGGAAGGCATCGAATTACACAATGGATATTAAGTTTACGGAGTAGTTAAAAAGCATATTGTAGTTTTATACAATGATGCTAGTTTAATAGAGTTGACACTCAATACTAGTCATGGTAGGATTTTATCCTTGATAATGGCCATGTGAACTAGTTATGCTTATCTAATAGCATAAGTTGCATTATACATTAAAGAATTAGAATACTTTAAACTTTAAAATTGTTTGAAAGTTTTATTGTTATAAATTGGTGATTGAGGATGTTACACCATTTATGAAAAATTATGTGGCAATATCAAAGATAATTGAATGCACACATACAAGAATTTCAATAATTGAATTCTTGAAATAAGTATTCTCAAAATTTCTATAGATCAACGTTAGTTGATTTATGCCTTGTCAGCAAGTATGATTGACATGACTTGATGCATAATTCATTAAAAAGTATTATCATGCATTGATCTATTTAGTATTTGGATAAAGGACATTAAGCAATTATTATTTATAATGAATTAAAGTACTTAGTACGTTTGTTTTCATTAATAATAAATTGTGTCCTATATTTGCATGTTTAAATCCATGAATAACTCATGTTATTCTAAATTGTCCGTTGTCAATTAATGATATGAAAATATCATTAAACTAAGACAAATCTGAGTATTGGTTAGAATATACTTGAAAGTATATTGATGAGTAGACATACCAATTTCACATGATGTTCAATGAATTGAATATAGGACTTATCCCAACTACATGAGTTTACTTTATGGATCTTGTCATTAAGTAAATTATGAAAATAGTTATCCTTAGACTTGAGATACCAGATAAGTGTCATGGATGTAGTGCATTTCTGTGAAGCAATCTACCGCTAACCGTAAATGGTAGCTATAAGGGTTGTTTTCAGAAGTGTTGCAAAGTCCATGGGTTAGTCTTGTAGTCAAGAAAGAATTTGTTCCTTCAAATTCGTTTTGAAGTTTAATACTGCTGGGCCCCTCGTAGGGTTGACAAGATGTTTGCGTGCGCACGCCCAAAGTCTATCTGGAATACGTTCAGATGTTTTGGTAATCTTGCTCAATCATAAACAACGAGAAACAGAATTGTTAATTAAAGAATGACTGAGATCCATATCTTTATTAACGTGGTATTAGAAATAAAAGGATAATAATAATGATGAATCATTAAAGGTTTTTTCTAGGAAACCTACCTCGAGTTGGTCTAGGGTCATTGGCGTGTTGCTAGACGCTAACCAATGTCATTATACTATTAATAGATATCCAAGTGGGAGCTGTTAGAGTTGTGGATAAATATTAATACGTATATGTCTAGAATCGAACTCGAGACCGCGGGATTGCACACTTTACGTATGAGAATTAAAGTTTAATAATTTAATATAAAAAGTTATATTTAATTATTAATTACACAAAACAAATAAAGAACGTTAGTAATTGACGAAAATTGACTAACCTACAAAGATAAGGACCATGGATAAAAAATAGAGAACAAGAAAGATCTAGAACCCAAGCCCTAACTTGTTCCCTAAGTTTTGTTATCCTATAAAAGCAAGGTCAAGGGTTTATTTTGATATCTCTTGTACACATTAAAATCGAAACCTAAACAATTGTTACTTGCTTTTCTAGTTTGTCGAATTTAATCACAGATCATGCATGTGTATGTCATGCATGTGCATGTAATGTATTAATATTTGCTTTACCTTTTGGTTCCTGTAATCGACAAACAACAATATCACAAAAGGGTCTTCTTTTGGTGATTTGTTTACTTCGGTCAATTGCTTTGTTTTTAAACAAATATTGTTTTGTGTATACTTTAACTAGCATTAACTTTAATTCGTTAATAATACGTATGTACAAGAACGTGGTACAATCACACTATTGATTGTATCTTGGATCGATTAACAAAACGGTAAGGGGTTAATCAATAGATCCCTAATTCATATAAACCCTAATTAGGGTTTATCCAATTATTCAAGATTATTGAAGTTTGATTCTTGTTCTTGCTAGAATCAAAAGGTACGTTCCTATTTATGTTTATGTTAATCTTTTATATGTTATAGATGTTCCTTCGCTTCCGCATATGTGACTACTTGAATATGTTTATTTATATGATTGTCATGGTTCTCATATTCTAACAGCGTCACCATGGAACCAATATCTCACGGATTCACCCCAATACTGACCAAATACGCAACCGAAATACTCATAGTCCCTTCCAACTTGAACCCCAACAACTCCGGATAATTGATCAACACATACCCGATATCTTGCTTTTCAACATCTAGACCCATCAAAAACCTAATAACCGACACAAGCTCCACAACGACACTCGCATGCAACACTTGTAGATACTTTTTCACAAACTCACCCATTCGCTATAGGTCACGTATTCGGTACGAAGGGGGGTAGGTTCATTTCGGTACGAAACGGTACGAAGTGGTACGTATATTAAAATTCGAAATTCGTTGTACCATACAAAACAAAAACTTAATATGTATTTATATAGAAATTATATATATATAAGTTTTAATAGGTATTTATATATTTTATATACATACTTTATAAACTTTTATATTTTTTATATATAAGTTTAAGACTTAAATGTAAACTATTAAAGATAGAGGGGGTCAAATGTTTAAATACACAAACTTATTTTAAACTTTTTGAGACTAAATGTAAAATAGTGAAAGATAGAGGGGTTAAATGTTAAAAAGTCTAAACTTATTAAAACCCTAAAAGAGTAAAACAAAGTTCCAGCCGTTATATCTTTCTTCCCTCTTTCCTCTCTTCCTCCTTGGGTTTCTGGCAGAAGTTGCACCGCCGCCGCCGGAATTTGTCGCCGGAAATCACGAATCCGGCGCTATATGGGGTTAAAAACCCTAAAAGTAAATCGATTCAAGGTACATGAGGCGTACGTTCGATGTACCAAACCATTAAATAGCGAATTGGATCACCGATTTGCAATTAATTGGAACGCCGATTTGCAATTAATTGGAACGCCGATTTGCAATTAATGGAACGCCGACTTTTTTAATCTGGTACATCGTACCGCATCGAATTGGAACGCACCGAATTTCGATTTGGTACATTTCGATCCAATACTAAATTCGTGTTTAACCCAGCGTATTCGGTAACTATATGCTGGATATCAGGCTGCTCATGCCACAGCAGCAGAATTTATAAAATTTGTAAAAGCCAGTGGAAAAGATGATGTTTTTCCACTTGAGGAAAGCGTTGATGCAGCTAAAAGAGATCTCAACGAAATAATTGTAAAGCTAGCGTTTGAGTTTAAGAGGTGTAACGCGTAGGGGAAAGAGGGTGGTTTAATATGTCTAAGAACAGTGATTGATAGTACAGTTCTTGATGATTTTTTTTTACAGTTCTTGATGATTATTCTTTTTACAGTTCTTTTTATTTTCTTGAATTTATGTCTAAGAAAAGTGATTGATAGAACACCTACCTTCTCCAAATTTCTTGAATTTGGGTTTACGGGTTGTGCATACCTTGTAGTTCTGCTTGTAGTGTAAAAAAAATCAATATGCTAGCAATCAGTTAACGAAGAGTGCATGTGAGAGGTTGATCGATACACTATAAGGTGGTTAAACCTTTGTGACTTTGTGTATATGATATCTTGAGTTAATAGGATTAAGTATGCGGAATCTACTTAATCACACTTAGAAGGTTATTTTGGTTGTAGAAATTGAAAGTAATGCTTTAGTAACGAACAATGAACATGCAATGTTAACACCAAACGATTCAATATTATTCAAGATAATAATACGAGTGATCTTCACTATCACTAGGGTTACAAAACCTTGAATCTTATGTTTTTTATGACTTGTGATATTGTTGTTTTTGTTCTATATTCTTAACAGTTATAATTTAAGCACTTTTAAAAGTCACACATATATCTAGTCTAAGATCTTTCTTTTATATTTCAAGAAAGATCTATACAATATTGTTAAGTCTTGTCGAACACTTGCTAGCTTATCTTATGTGTTTCAGTAACTTAGATACAACATGTATCTATGTACACAACTTGTTACTGATTACTTTGTCCAAAGATATTATCTACCGTATATTCTTGACTTTAGTGTATACTTATCCATCCAGCAAGCAGACTTAACATTCGAAGAGCAGACTTAACTTTGGTACTCACCAGAATTAACATTAGACTGAACCACCAGACTTAATATTCAACGACCAGACTTAACCAGCAGACTTAACAAGGTAGCAGACTTAACCAGGTACCAACCAGACTTAATCACTTGGGAGATTTTTCCGATACTTAATCTTCAGAATATTTAATTCCCAACAATCCTCCCCTAAACATGTGAACCTTTTTCAACATGTTTTCTGAATTAAATGAGAAATTGTGAAGATCTTGCAAACACTTCATAGTCAGACCCTTGATTTGAACTCTCTTCTGTTCTGTGAGATTGAATATCTTTCTCAGTAACTCATCTGCCTTCTTTTGACTTCAACAATATCAATACATATCTTCAGGCTTCAAACCTGACCTAAAAGATGGTACAATTTCCTTGGATGGAGGAATTATAAGAGGCAATGGTGCTGTGTATCTTGGATGCTTGTTTCAACAAGTGAAATCATCTATCAGCATGCCTTTGCAAGTGATGAACAAACGTAGTGAACTGAAATTGAAACTTTTCTCCGTTTGACCTAGATAGAACTTTCTCCTTTTGAATGCTTCATCCCTTCTGAATATACATAATACTTCAGAATCTTGTTCATGAAGAAGAGATTATCAGCTCTATTCTTGTCATTTTCAACCTCTATGTCATCATCTTGTATGCTCTTGTCTTTTCCTCCCTTTCATTGGTTAATCTTCCTTCTTTGGGTTTATTTCCTCCCCTGAGATATTTCCTCCCCTAGATTGCAAATAACATTTCCTCCCTTGTTTGAAAGATCTCTCATAATGTACCAAAATATTTCTCTCCCCATCATCTGATCTATCAATTAGAACTTGTTGTCAGAAAATGTTGTACATGTAGCCATCAATTCCTTAAGAGTTTAATTTGCTGCCCTCATCACTTCTAGGTGTGTTAACTCCTATGAGAGGTGATTCATGGGACATTTGACTCATGGTCCATCATTTGATGGTTTTTTGTGAGTCTCTTTGAAAATTCTTTTTAAGAAACTTTTGCCATTTGCAGTATGTACATGATTTTATTATGAAAAATCATACTGCTTACAACCATTTTGAAGGGATTAAGTGTATAACAGACACTTAATCAAAATTTCGGTTTAATGCAACCTCTGGTTGTGTGAGAACCAATATTTTTCAGTTATAAATAACTGCCTGTGTAAAGATAAACCTATTCAAAAGGCTTTCTTGATAGGGTTTCCAGCTCATAGCAATTGTTACCTCTAACACAAGTGTTAGATTCACTTTTACTAGCTGTTCTTTCTATCAGATGTCCTTAGACTTGCTCATTATACTTAAAAGTATAAAATGATAGAAAGTGAGTTATATCAGTTACTTTCTGATCAACTAAGTCATCAATTCAATGTGAAATTTCATAATCAGGTTTCAAGAAAGAAGTTTTAAGGAGGAGTAAATTCCCAAACTCTTTCTATCATGAACCTATTATGTCAGCAACTGTATTATCATTCTGCTGCTCACACATTTCACTTGAAACTTCCTTTGTGCTCAAATATTCATACCTGAAGTTGTTAGTCTAAAACCAAAAGAACAATGTACATAGTACTTGTCTTGAATTAGAATAATCATAGGACTAACTGTATGAATAACACAATTTAAAAGTAATAGCTAGTACCAAATTACAAAGCCATCAATACAAACAAAAATTTATATACATAAACACACAGATTTAAATCATTGAGGATTTAGCATCCCAATACTTGCTACCAAGTATTGAAACCTTCCAACATCAAAAGCTTTTATTAGCAGATCTGCAAAATTGTGTTATGAAGCAATTTTAAGAACTTGAATTAATCTTTTTTCATTGCAGTCTCTTATAAAGTGATGTCTAATTTCAATGTGTTTTGTTTTAGAATGTTGTACTGGATTTTTAATAATGCAAATTGTACTACTATTATCAATATGAATAACAGTGTTCATGAAATTGTACCCATAGTCAAGAAGTTGGTTTTGAAGCCATAGGACTTGAGCACAGCAACTTGCAGCAGCTACATATTCAGCTTCAGTTGTTGAAGTAGCCACAATTGTTTGCTTCTTACACTGCCATGAGATAAGTCTACACCCAAGGAATTGACATCCTCCAGTTGTTGACTTTCTGTCCAAGCTAGCACCAGCATAATCACTATCCGAAAATGCTACCAAGTCAAAAGGTTGACCCTTGAGATATCTAAAAATCCTCTTGACTGCTGTTAAATGAGAAACCTTTGGAGTTACTTGAAATCTTGCACAAGCACAAACAGAGAACATGATGTCAGGTCTTGATGATGTGAGATACATCAAAGAGCCTATCATAGATCTGTATGTGTGTACATCTACATTTTCTCCATCTAAATCTTTAAGAAGTGGCTTCTCAGAGTCCATTGGTGTGCTTGCCATTTTTGAATCAGCAAAGTTGAACTTCCTTAGTATCTCAGCAACATATTTATCTTGACTAATAAATATGCCTTCACATGATTGTTTAACTTGCAAACCCAAAAAGAATGTAAGTTCCCCCATGGAACTCATCTGAAACTTATCATGCATAAGCTTCTCAAACTCCAAACACATCTCCTTCCTTGTAGATCCAAAGATGATATCATCCACATACACCTGAACTAGCAAAAGATCCTTCTGTTGCTTCTTGATGAAAAGTGTCTGATCAATCTTGCCTCTTTGAAATCCATTCCTTTTTAAATAGGAAGCCAGTGTTTCATACCAAGCTCTTGGTGCCTGATGTAGGCCATATAGAGCTTTTACAACTTTGTACACTTTGTCTGGATTTTCAGGATCAATGAAACCAGGAGGTTGTGAGACATATACCTCTTCTTCAATAGTACCATATAAAAAGGCACTCTTGACATCCATTTGATAAACTGTGAAGCCTAAAAATGAAGCATAAGCTAAGAAAAGCCTAATTGCCTCAAGTCTTGCTACTGGAGCAAAAACCTCATCATAGTCTATCCCTTCTTGTTGTGTGTACCCTTGGGCTACTAATCTAGCCTTATTCCTAATCACTATTCCCCTTTCATCCCTTTTATTCTTGAAAACCCATCTAGTGCCAATTACCTTTTGATCCTTAGGTAAATCAACTAGCACCCATACCTTCTGAATCTTAAACTGAACAAGCTCCTCTTGCATAGCCTCTACCCAGCTTGAATCATCTAGGGCTTTAAGAATGTTCTTTGGTTCATCTTGTGAGAGAAAACATACAAACAAGCAAGAGTTTGAAAACTCATGCTGTTTTGAAGCATAAAGGGCATCAAGAAGCCCTTGTTGGTCTGAAGACATCAGTTGTTGTCTTGTCTTCACACCTGATTGTACATCTCCAATCACATTTTCCAGGGAGTGGACTTTGTGAATCCTTGTGTGTGGTGTAGAAGGAACTTGATAATCAGGTGGGAGATTGCTCAAATCCACCTCATCTTCTGTTAATTCTGCTTCAGCTGTTAATTCTGTTTTAGCAGTTAATTCTGCTTCTTCAGTTAAGTCTGTTTCAGCAGCATTATCAACAGCAGAACCATTTTCTTGTTCCTTTGTTCCATCTTCCTTGTGTTCATCTTCAACATCTTCTTTAGCTTTACCAGAAGAAGATTCACCACTTATTGAATTTGAATCCACACTTGTACTTGACCATATTGGCATCATCACATAATCTTGATTTGTCTCCTTTTCTAACCTTGCCTCATCTGATGTTTCATCAGCTTTTGAACCTGAAAATTCATTAGTTTCTACAACAATAGGCACATAATTCATTGAATGGGTTAGAGTCTCAAGATCAAATAGCCATTTCGGTCCTTGACCTTCTACATTGGATTTATGCTCTAAAAATTCCACATGTAGGTTTTCCTCTACTTTCTTAGTTCTTAAGTTGTATACTCTAAATGCTTTACTATTGAGAGAATATCCAACCAATAATCCTTCATCTGCTTTACCATCAAATTTTCCTAGATGGTCTAAGGTATTCAGAATTGTCACATGACATCCAAAAGGTCTAAGAAATCCTATTGCAGGAGTTCTACCTCTAAAAAGTTCATATGATGTCTTATTGTGAGGCTTGACAACCAAAACTCTATTCTGGACATAGCAAGCAGTGTTGACTGCTTCAGCCCAAAAAGTGATAGGCAACTTAGAGTCAGCTAATATAGTTCTAGCAGCTTCTATTAGTGTTCTATTTTTCCTCTTAGCAACAACATTCTGTTGTGGAGTTCTAGCAACACTAAATTCTCTCCTAATACCTTTTTCTTTGCAGAAATCATCCATAACTCTATTCTTAAACTCTGTCCCATTATCACATTTAATGACTTTTACTTTCTTGTCTACTAGGTTTTCTATCTCTGTAATGAATGTCTTAAGAATGCTAGGTGTCTCATCCTTAGAACTTAAAAGGAAAACCCATGTAAATCTACTATAGTCATCAGTAATAACTAGACAATATCTCTTATGCTGCATACTTCTAACATTTGTAGGACCAAATAAGTCCATATGAAGCATAAACAATGATTGATTGATAGAGTTAAAAATTTCGGGCTTACAAGTGGCTTTGTGTTGTTTGCCTTTAAGACAAGCAATGCATGTTTGATCATTTTCAAATCGTTTTTGAGGTAAACCTCTTACCAAACCATTCTTAACAATGTGATTTATGGTTTTGAAATTAATATGACCAAACCTCCTATGCCATTTAAGTGATTCCTCTAATGTAGCTTTTGCAAGTAGACAAGTAAGTGCCTCTTTAGGAACAATGTTCTTCATATCAACACTGTACATATTGCCCTTTCTAGAAATTTTAAGAAGTATTTGAATTTCATCAGGCATCTTAAAATCAGGAGAAAGCACAAGACAATCAGTGTCACAGAAAAGAACTTTGTTCTTTTTGTCACACATTTGTGAGACACTAAAGAGATTATACTTAAGTTCTCTTACAAAGTATACATCTTCAAAGTCTAAATTTCCAGTTTTAATGGTACCTTTACCGAAAATTTTGCCACCAACACCTCCTCCAAAGGTAACATATCCTCCATCTATTGATTGAAAATCTGAGAGATAAGACTTGTTGCCTGTCATGTGCCTTGAATATCCACTATCTGTGTATCCTTGATCTTCTTGTTTATCAGATGAATGTTCCTGCACATTAATAAGGAGTATTAGTTTCCTTTGGGGACCCAAGCCATTACTAACTTGGATCTGCCTCTTGCATCAATGAAATTTAATCTTTTGAGAACAGTTGATGCAACATTGGATTTAAGAATCCAACATGCTGAGGCCTTAACAGCATTTGCCATGTTTTCCCAAGCAGCAGTATTAACTACTTGCCTAGCAGTATTAACTGCTGACTTTGCAATTATACCCTTAATTTTCCAAACTTGTTTTTGGACCACTACTTTTGATTGAATGGGCCTTTTAACAGTTGTTGATGCATGTTTTGAAGTTAATTTTGCATTTTTAACTGTTGGTATTGGGTTAACAGCCATGAATGGTCTAGCAGAAGGAACTGCTTTTGTAACTGCTCTGGGTTTTATTCTATTAAAATTAGAACTAGAGTGAAAGTGAGTTTTAGATGTTTGCCTTTCGTAGTTCACTCTATTTTTTTCATACCCAGATACCCATTGGTTGCAGAAAGTTGTAAGATGGTCAAAACTACCACATGTGTAACAAGCTTTGTTATAAAAAGCAAAGTCATCACCTAGTTGGTGAGACTTAAGGCCATTCCAATTCCTTTGGTTGCCTCTACGCTTGTTTGTGGTTCTGTATTGTTCACAATATCTAACTGATTGCCTAACATGTTTAATGTTGGTTTTAGGCCTAACAGCATTTTGTTTAACTATCTTAGGAACACTTGTTCCTGCTTTCTTAACCACTTCAGGTTTAGACATAACCTGTTCATCTTCATCATCATCAAATACCCATTCTTCAATGACTACTCTATCTGATCTTCTAACAGAGGACACCTTGTCCTCAGGAAGTGAAGTTTTATTTAAACTTTCACTTACTTTCTTAGGTTCATCAACAACTAGCTTTGTTTTTGGCTGTACACCATATTGTAGCTCAGGTTGTTGAAATTTAGGGACACCTGAATTTTCTAGGTCAATCCCTGGGGGTTTAGGGATACCTCTGTATGGAGGTGGGACACTCTTATATCCTATTCCTGACTTAGCTCTGTTGATCACTTGACATTCAATCATGCTAGTAACACCCCTAGAAGCATGATCTAGAGTTTCTACACTTAATTGAATATTATCATTTTTTGCTTTAATCCTATCATAAGCATCTCTTAAAAGCTTAATTTCAGCATCTCTAAAGAATATGTCTTGTCTTAGAAGAGTTTTGTCATCAGAAAAAGCAAGTTCATTTTCTTTGTAGAATAGGATCTGCTTTTCTACTGATTCTAAGCCACACTTATAATCTACTAAGTCTTGTTGAGTTCTGCTTAGGACTTTCTTTTGGTCATCATAATGTTTGATTAAAGTTTGTAGTTCTGAAAGAGCTGTGCAAGTATTAGAACAAACTTTATGATTTTGTACCTCAGTAGAGAAAGCCATGAGTGCCATCTGTGAAGAATCTTCTTCTTCATCAGCCATGAAACTCCAATCAAAACCTAGACCATCAATAGCTACCATAGCTTTTGAGTTTGGCTCAGAAACCTCCCTTGTTTTGGATGTGCTTCCAAAACCTTTGTTCTTGCTATCTTGCTGCCTTGGCCTTCTACATTCTCTTGAGAAGTGCCCCATCATGTGGCAGTTATAGCACTCTATCTTTGACTTGTCAAAACCAGCAGTATCAGTGTTGCTGATTAAGAGCTTCTTCCCCGTCCTTTGATAGAACTTTTTGGCTCTCATGCTAAGAAGAGAAATTTGCCATTTTAGGTCCATTTCCTCTAGATCATCATCATTGATCTCTTGGAGGTCTTCATAAGTAAGCATGGACCCATCATTTCGACTTGTGAGAAATGCACAACAAGTCTTCTCATCCAAAATACCCATGGTACTGCTTGATGAACTAGCAGCACCAACACCATCAACAACTTTCACCTCTTCACTTGATTTTGAGGTACTAGGAGTTGACATAAATGCCATGTTCCCAGTATTAGAACTAGTACCACCATTTTTCTTCAAATCTTGCTCCACAATCTTAAAGTTGCTATACAAATCTATCAGTTCCATTGTATCAAGGTCTGGCTTATTCTTCCAGACAACAACATGTATAGCCTACTATTCTGGTAAGCTTCTCAGAAATTTGAGTTCAAATCTTCTTGAGGTATTTCAACCCCAAGAATAGCAAGTTGGCTCACAATATTCTGAAGCCTATTAAACATATGGTTAAGAGATTCATTGTTGGTAGAGGAGAAGTTTTCAAACTGCTGCTTGAGCAGTGTCTTGTGGGTTTTCTTGGTGGCTTCATTTCCACCATATCTGGCAACAATAGCTTCAAATAATGACTTGGCATCTTTGAACTTGCTGAAGTTTAAAAGTTGATCATTGGGAATGGTCATCATCTGCATGCTTCTTGCCTTTAAGTCATTTTTCTTCTTTATTCTGTCTTCTACAGATGTTGGGTGTTGTTGCAGAGTTGTCACCACTTTGTCGTCCACAGTTGATGTAGTGGTTGTAGGCTGGTAAGAGTTTTCATCTTCAATGATTTCCCAAAGTGCATAGTCTTGCACTTGGAAATATTGCTCTATCCTCAGCCTCCACATCTCAAACTCATTTTGTTTGAGCATGGGTAGTTTTGCAGCAACATTCGTCTGAATAGATTCCACATCCATTCTTACTTCTTCTTCTTCTAAATCAACTATATCAGCCTTGCTCTGATACCAATTGAGAGGTTGATCGATACACTATAAGGTGGTTAAACCTTTGTGACTTTGTGTATATGATATATTGAGTTAATATGATTAAGTATGCGGAATCTACTTAATCACACTTAGAAGGTTATTTTGGTTGTGGAAATTGAAAGTAATGCTTTAGTAACGAACAATGAACATGCAATGTTAACACCAAACGATTCAATATTATTCAAGATAATAATACGAGTGATCTTCACTATCACGAGGGTTACAAAACCTTGAATCTTATGTTTTTTATGACTTGTGATATTGTTGTTTTTGTTCTATATTCTTAACAGTTATAATTTAAGCACTTTTAAAAGTCACACATATATCTAGTCTAAGATCTTTCTTTTATATTTCAAGAAAGATCTTTACAATATTGTTAAGTCATGTCGAACACTTGCTAGCTTATCTTATGTGTATCATTAACTTAGATACAACATGTATCTATGTACACAACTTGTTACTGATCACTTTGTCCAAAGATATTATCTACCGTATATTCTTGACTTTAGTGTATACTTATCCATCCAGCAAGCAGATTTAATATTCGAAGAGCAGACTTAACTATGGTACTCACCAGAATTAACATTAGACTGAACCATCAGACTTAATATTCAACGACCAGACTTAACCAGGTAGCAGACTTAACAAGGTAGCAGACTTAACAAGGTAGCAGACTTAACCAGGTACCAACCAGACTTAATCACTTAGAAGATTTTCCCGATACTTAATCTTCAGAATATTTAATTCCCAACAGCATGCCCACTTAATATTCAAATGTTAAGTTATTTAAAATAATTTTACTTGAGTTGTATAAACTTGATTTAGTTTATCGGAAATCATTACTTGGTCATTCTGAATTATTTAAATAATTTAGTTTTGTGCTACCTAGCTTGATACACCCAAACCGATCTATATTAAAAGCTTGAAACCAAAATGGTTTTGACCACCTTGAAAAGCACATTTTCTCGTTTGTCAATGCTACTAAGTACTAAATAGACAGCTTGAAAAAAAAGCCACGATTTGATCAAAAGGGGTCACGCTTTTAAGATGATAATTAATACAACAACATAAGGTTCAACTACAAATACAATGAAATAACAAGTATTGAATTTGGGTATGTCACTTGTAACCAAAACAGGATACAAATTTGGTTTTCGACTCAGTTCGGTTATGAGTTAGTAAAATAAATTCGTGAATTGATCAAACAAAAAAAAAATCGAAAAACTGAAAAACCGAACCAATCACGCACACTCGCATAAATTTCGAATGTGATGGATTGATAGGTCAATGCCTCATTGGTACTAAATGGGCTAAGTGCTAAATCGTGGTGGGCTAGCGCAAATTATTGATACTGAGTATATTTTGTCATTTTGTGGAGTTAGGAATTTAAAATGACATTGGTAAGAAGAAGCTATAACAGCATATTTTATATGCACTTACATAAATAAATGTTTCTTTCTTTAAATTTCTCTTTTTTATTGAAAATGCGTGATTAATTTTTTTTCACCATTCTCAATTTAAATTTTCTTCTCATGAAAATCCCTTCCTATATTTTGTATATGGATGCACTTATAAAAACATTACCATGTCTCTTAATTTATGATTTCATTTAAAAACACTATAAACATATGCAAAAACTCAATTCTTATTTTAGTTTATAAATTTCTTTGCAAACTGACACAATATAAAGATGTGACCATTTTACGCAAAATATGAACATCTTTTAGATTCAACGTATTATGTACCACATGTGGTGGGCTGAGGTGGCACCGCCATCACTCGTGGTCGCCACAAGACATCTCCTGAGGCCTGTGTGAAAGGAGAAAAATGCATTACGTTTGGTGCAGCAGACCACCAAACGTGGTTGCTTTGTTTTGTGTGTGGGTGGGGTATATTGTGTAATATGTTTGTATTTAAGTACGATATGTTTATGTGTTTGGTTTGGTGGCCACCATTTTGCCAGTGCGGTAGCTTGTTTGATGGATAAAATAAGTGTTGAGACGATAGTGGTGTGTAAGATGACCATTACATCCGGTCATAATTTTTTTCCAGCGGTAATTCGATTTGTGTTGTTGTATTGTTGTTTAAATTCAAACCATGTGTAGTAACCTCATCTTGGAAAAATTGACAAAGTTAAGCCTTAAATTAGACTAAAAAGTAAATATTTCTTAATTAACCAAACAAAAACTATCCCAAAACACATCTCTCTAAGGCCACGTGTGAAAGGAGAAAATGCACTACATTTAGTGGTGCATACCACCAAACGTGGTTGGTTTGTTTTTTTGGTAATGAGTTACCCCGATAAAATGAGCGTGGTTGGTTTGTTTGTGTGTGATGCAACATGTTTATGTGTTTGGTTTGGTGGCCACCATTTTCGCTGTGTGATGGCTAGTTTGATGTATAAAATAAGCGTTGAGATGAGGGTGGTGTGTAAGATGACCATTACATCCGGTCTTATTTTTGTCCATTAGTAATTGGATTTGTGGTGTTGTATTGTTATTTAAAGTCAAACCATGTGTGGTAACCTCATCTTGAATAATGGACAAAGTTAAGCCTTAAATTAGACTAAAAAGTAAACATTTCTTAACCAAATAAAAACTATCCCAAAACATACGTGAGTGTTATGTCAAGTACCCTTCGACTAAAACCCGAAACACTCACTAGTGCTATCTAGCTACCACAAGTACAACTATGCTTGAATTATTTGCAAAAGTTATTGGGTTTGAAGGCATCTTCTTAGGGGCCCATTTGAAATGATGTAAAATGTTAGATCTTTTTTCTTCTTTTTCTTTTGCTTCTCACTTACTATCTTTATCTTTTTCTTTAGTTTACCTTATGTTAAAACATTTTCCCCTTAACAACAAAATTCGATAAAATTGAACTTCATTGGTGTAAAGGAATGCGATATGATAAAGGAGTTGGTATACTTGTTTTAGTTCCTGATTGAAAGATTTCGACTTCTTAATCAATTGCGAAAAGGATGATAAATGAAAAATGATATTACAATAATGAGCCGGAAAAACAAGATAAGCAAGTAGTTTTAGACCAGGGCCGCAAGGCTCCTCAAGTCGTACTAGTCTTTTAATTTCACATAGGACATATAGATTATCATAACTAACTAACATGACTCAGAAATTATATTTTCAACGAGTGTTTAACTACACCGTGGTAACAAGCTTTTAATTTGTTTAAATATATGAAAGGTTGGTGTTATTACTACCCATTAATCCCTTATACCTCTTTTACCTACTTTATTGATAGGACAAGTCAAATTTTTATTTATTTTTGATCCGTATCATTTATATTTTATTATTTTTAATTTGTCAAATTTTATATTTTATGTTTCATACTTTCTGTTCCGTAGTTTTACCCACTTTATTAACAGGACAACAGTTTTTTTTTTTTTTTTTTTTTTTTGCTCCGTACTTTTTGTCTTTTAACTTGTCAGAATTTATATTTTATGATTCGTACATTTTGTTTCGCAGTTTTATAATAAAATAAAATTATAAAAATGAAAAAATAAAATAAAAAAATTAAAAGGGTATTAGAATCACTTGAGAGGTATGAATAGATATGGCAATTTGTGCCCAAAATAAAAAAAAATGAGCTAATTTGGGCAAATTTTTAAAAGATTTTGACACATTTAGCCCCGTACTTTTTTTGAAATGGCCATATATTGCCCATTTAAAAGTTAAATAGGCACAAACGGGCACATAATTTCTCTCAATTGGATAACATTACAATTGTTTTTAAAGAAAAACTTATACATATAATATATTTAATTTTTTAAATATAAATGAAGTGTTACGTTTGAGGAATTCATTTCGTCATTTTGGATCTTTTCTAAAGAGATTCATATAGCATGCGCCCGTTTGGCACGTGCCCGTTTAGCCCTTTTTTTTTTTTTTTTTTTTTTTTTTTTTTTTTTTTTTTTTTGAAATGTTTTAGTTTAATTGTCCACTACTAGAAATAGATAATAAATTTTGATTAAGATTAACATATTATTTTTGATTCAAATTAATCTTACAAACTTTAAAAAATACATTAGCTATTCAGTAAAGATAAAACTGTCATTTTTACACAAATATATATATATATATATATATATATATATATATATATATATATATATATATATATATATATATATAGGGGGACTTTCTTACGAGAACCATTTTATCTGCGAGAACTGAGAGAACCACAAAAAAAATACATGAACGCCTTTTAAAATAAAATAAAAATACATGCAAATCATCAATAATCGTAAGTATCCACCTATGTTCTTCAATATCATCATGAACTCATCATCTTTTTTCACAAAAACCTTACACAAGGCCGCAATATTGTCGTTGCACGCCTTATAAGAACATACATGCACACCTTCAAAAAAAATGTTGTATTTCCAATTTCTTATCAAATTCTTTAGAACAACTATGTTTTTTTAAAAACATATATGTTGTTTTTAGAACATATGTGCAAAATACAATTATTGAAGGCGTGCATGTATGTTTTTGGTGGTTCTCTCAGTTCTCGCAGATAAAATGGTTCTCGCAAGAAAGTCTCACTATATATATATCTATACATTATATATAACAGGAGGCGTATGACGTCATTAATGCCACCTCAATGCCACATAATCATTTAAATGCCACATAATCATAAGCAATGCCACATAAGCAATTTATATAATGTAATATCAAGCAATTTATATAATTTAAATAACCATGTAAGCAATTTATATAATTTATTTTTAATTTTTTTTAGAGATTTCTTAATTATTCGGATTCAAAAAAAGCTTGCTGCTAGAATCGAACCTTGGTCATTTAAGCAAAATGCAAATGCTTCAACCACTAGACCAAGACACTTTTTTTGATTTACAATTCAAAATCAAAATGTAATGTCTTAATTACACCATATTCTTTACACCATAAAACCCTAAAATATAAATCTCATATTTATCCTCTCTGTTACGGTTTGTTACAATTTAATTTGTGAATTAGGGTTTTGCATGCTGAAGCAGTTAGTTGTCCATAATGAGGAATCCCATGATCAAAAAGGAAAAGAAAAACAGGTTTGTGATTTGTGATTTGTTCAAATCTTTTTATTGAGTATATCTCTTACCATTCATTCATTCATTCAATTGTTCATTTATTTATTTTAACATTAATAAAAATTGTAATTAGTGATTTGTTCTTCTTGAAGTCTGTGAACTCAATGGTCCCAATTGTTGCGGAAGTTTTTAGGAAAGCCGGCACTTATGATCCCAAACGTCTTCTTGGTGTAACCATGCTTGATGTTGTTAGAGCCAACACTTTTGTGGTATGCAATCAGTTCTGTTCTCTTCCCGTTTTTTGCATCATTCTTTTTGTGATGATATGCATGATTTTTAGTTGATGTAATTTTCAGGCGGAAGTTTTGGGACTTGATCCAAGAGATGTTAGAGTCCCGGTGGTTGGAGGACATGCAGGAGTTACAATTTTGCCCCTTCTTTCACAGGTACATAAAGAGCTCAAAGTAAGTTTAAAATCGGAACTTTCTACTCACTTTCATTAACTTTGTAGGTGAAACCTCCATGATCCTTCACTAAATAAGAAACCAAATACTTGACAAAGCGAATTTAAGAAGGTGGAACTGAAGCTGTTCAGGTAAACAAGATGTTTTTAGATGGTGGATGGACCGAAACATCATTCATAATTTGGATTGTTCAAAATACACAGGTCATAGTTTATATGAATATTTACATGATCACAAACAAGATTTATTATTGATTTTTGTTTCTAACAAATGGGAATTAATTCAGGTCTTTGTAGAGATACCATATGTATTCGTTCAGGTAACATATTACACTTTGATAGGGTATGCTATGGTGTCACTCAAATGGACAAAAACCAAGTTCTTTACTCTATTTTACATTCTACGAATTAATGACAGTTTCCGTCACACCAAATGAGCAAGTAGCTGTATTCGCAATTCTATTCTACGGGCTCTTTAATTTCTTTTAGGGATTTTCAAATTCAGGTAATGTTTAATCATATTTGGTGGCTATGCGTCTCAACCTTGGGAGAGGCATGCTGAGTGTTATGGGGACATGAAGTCTTTCCTATTTCACCTATACCCTACAGCATCTATATATCGACCCACTGGCGCTAACACTAATTTACAATGGGTAAGTTCATCTTCTTTAGTCATACACGACAATAGTATGGTTCCCAGTTGATAGTTCAACTTAAGTTAGAGCATATTGGTACAGAAGGTCTTCGAACTGAGGTTACTACTTACTACATTGTAGCCCATTTTTGTAGCAAGGTAATTTTCTTTATTGTAAGATTTGATATTAAATGTCAGTTATTCATATTACCAGGCTATAAAAGTTTGATAATTTTGATTAAAAAATGACATATAAAAAATGATTTTTTTTTCACTAAATAAACCATTTTAACAGGGCGAAAAATGGACAAGAAACGCAAGTAATTCTCCTTATGATTGCAGGATTTTCATGGAATGGTTGGTGCATTCCCAGTGAAAGCAGTGGACACAACAGGTGCGGGTGATTCTTTTGTAACTAAGATTGTCAACAACCAATCTGTGCTACAGGTAACCACATTTTCACATTTTAGTCAACTCACTTTTACATATATATGTTGCCAATTTTGACCCATTAATTGTAAATGGGTAAAATTGGATTACGTTTTCTTCTGATGAACAAGCTTAAAAAAGACACGGGTGTGTAACTCATCTGTAGGAAGGACACTCACGTGGTTTTCTATGCAACGATTGATACCGATGAGGTGATTTGGTTGGGAAGTTTTGTTTATTGACATGGAGTGTTTGTTACAACTTACTTATATGGGAATTTTGTTTGTGTAGCTTTCTTATTACCATGAAATCATCGAGGACCCTATGGATATCATAGATCATTTTTCAACTGTCATATGCTTTTAACTTGGTACCTCTGTTTTATCACAATGCCATTTTAAGTATTTTAAAGCTCCCTTTTGCTGACATTCAAATATAAAATCTGCTAAAACAAACTCACGATCTTATCCATTGGTTTCTTAAAAGTATAAAGATTAAACAAGATTGGTACACTTGGTGGAAAAGGATAAAAACTATGAAAGAACGGATGTTTAAGTGCCTGATCGGCTGTTGGCATATTAGAAGGTTACCATGACAGAAGTGTAGCAATCAGGTTCACCAAATCGGGGCCTGCATTTGGTGACAATTCAGAATATGGTACATCAAGAAAATCTGGAAACTGATTATTGATCCAATTATTCGCAATATAAAGTCCCCTTGACCCTGTACTTTCTGTTGGAGTGCCTAAAACCTTGCGCATTTTAAACAATACATTTATTGGAGAATCGCCTTGAAAAAGCGGTTGGAGAGTGAGTAATTCAGCCATGATTGCACCCATTGCCCACATATCAACTTATGCTTATATCTTCCAAGTACGGAGAGATCTGGCCACCTGAGTTCAATGAATTGATTCATATATCAGATGATGCTTACACAAGTGAGCAGATTCTAGCAATGGAGAAGGACATTCTCGATCAGTTGGGATGGTATATGACGGTGCCAACACCATATGTGTTCACTGTTCGAAACACTAAAGCCTCAATTCCTTCTGATAATAATGGGGTAAAACCACTAAAAAGTCAATTTTTGTACAGTTATTAGTACTAATTAGCTTGAGCATCTCCATTAAAGCATACGCCATTTTGTTGCTATTAATTACAATTAATTAGCATATTATACAATTAATTAGCATATTATGTATGTAGTTTTATGACTTTATCATTATATTTGTTGCTATTTTGTTGTTGAGTAGTTGGCTCAAAGTACCTTCGAATTCTAAATTTTGTTCTGTCATCTTCTTTCAAGCCAAATGTTTATCGTTAAATTCTAACATTGACTCAAATCCTTCAGAGGTTGCTAGAAAGGAAATCAAATACACCGTCAGCGAAGAGGTACAGAGTATAGACTTACTGCTGATGTGAATATACTGTGCTGCTTTTAAGACAATGGAAGTTTGTGTATGTTATTCTGCTATCAAGTGGAATTTGAAGTATCCTCTTTGATAAAAGTTTAACTTGCATTGCCTCTGAATTGCAGCAAATTAGAATAGAGTTGGGCTTGTCATCAATCGAAATTTCTGGAAAAAGAACAAGATCAATGGCAAGTGCATTTTCATTACATAAATTTAAAGTTTCAAGAAATCATCAGTTACCTTATTTTTCATGTTTTTGTTTCAACAAGATTATAACGTAAGGTGTCCAAAGTGCTCAAACAAGGGTGTATACTATCACACACAATAGGTACGCCTGCACCTTTTTCATTTTCTTTTAGTATATACGATGGATGAAAACTTCTCATTGTGCAGACCATAAATTATCATACTAGAAACAAATTAGTAACATGATTCTTCATATGTATGTATTCTACCATTGTAATTACCACTGAGCATGATTTTCGTTCGTGATTTTTTATGCTACATAATCATGGTTGCATTCTGTTAGATCGAAGGCTTAACTTTGACAAATGAAGTTTGTTTGGTTTTCTTTGAATAGACGAGATCTGCTGCATGTAGAATCGAAGGCTTAACTTTGGAAAATGATGTTTGTTTGGTTTTCTTTGAACATATGAGATATGCTGATGAAGGACAGACCATGTTCTATAATTGCCCTAATTGTGGTTACAACTTCACTGATAATACCTGAAAGCTCCGTGTACGAACCACCAAACCCTCTGTTTGCTTTAATTACCAACAATACCCCCGAGTGTTCACTCATGTGGCATTATGTGTATATTGATACATGTTGCAAATGCTTCGATTGTTCCATGCTTATAGAATGCCTTTAGAGGATGTTGACTTCATCAATTCAGATGGTCCGACAATGAACAAGCTACTGCTAGAGGTTTGTCTTTTAACCTTTTTTTACCACTTGCATAATATGCACACGAAATGTCTAAAGATATTCATTTGCATGTTTCATTCCATGGTTAGGCAAATCCTCAAATGACACTCTTTATGGGTAGCTCAAGAATATCAGATAAACTGCTTATGACCTAAACGGTCAGATTAAATTGGAAGATGCAGGATTCGACTAGAAGATTCTTGGACCTGACGTTCAAGAGGTTCAATATTTTCTATATTTTGGGCTATAAATTAGTAACTTTTAGATTTATAAAATGAATTAATTGGCTTTGGTGTCACTATCTATAGGTGGATTACATGTCACGGGTCTGTGATCAAGATGCATATGCATGTAGTGGTCAAAAATGCTCAGCACAGTCATTGTTATTCATGCATTAGGTTTGTTGGCCCTCGCTGTTATCTTATTATAATATTTTTAAATTCTTATTATCGAACATCTTAAAACCTTTTATTACAAATACTATATGCAGAACTGGGGCAAAACCTCACTCATGAGTCAACTGATGAACTTGCCGGGAGGAAGAAGCTTGATAATTTGACAATTGGCCCGGTTCTTACAGTAAGTTCTCACTATGTTACTAATAAAGAACATCTTAAACTTTGAGATATTAAGATTTTAACATTTTCATCTTTGTAGGTGACAACAAAACTTGGTTAGTCCTGCATGGAAATCTACAAGTTAAGAGAAGATTAATTAGAATAAAACTAAGCTTAGCGATGAAGATGTTAACCCCAGGTTTTCAAGTGCATCTTCTCGCGCTGCTGATATCTCTAACGAGTCTGTATTTTATGAACCTTCTACGACATCTTCTGATTTGTGGAACAGGAAGAAATCCACCATTGAGGAGCTTGATGGGTTTGAACCATCTATTTCCAATGAGGCTACTACTGAGAGCGTAACTATATCGAATAACTTTGGCTCTAATAAGAATGGAAATGATGAAATCTCTTCGTCAAATGAGATGTTAGTAGAGGGTCTTCAGTCCAGGAAGCCACGAATACATACATTAGAGACGTTAGGACTGCCACATTTAGGGCCTAAAGAGTTACTGCAATATATGAGCAGCTAAGTCTTCATTAGTTTTGTATGTATATATAAAATAGCATCTGACCCCAACGTGCAAAGCCATGTATATAAAAGTTGGAAAGGATTTACAACAAATTGTGCAATTTGCAGGAATAGTGGCTGAAAAAAATGCTGATAGAGGTACGTTTTGACCCATCAGAATTTTTTTTATCCAGTAATTTTTTAGTGCTTCAATTTAATTTATGTTATTTAATTTATATGTTTAAACTTTTGTAATATCTTGCTGTACATAGCTGATTTACTGTTCATTGGGTACTTATATGGGTGTTTGGAACAGCGATATATAACCAATTATAGCGACTTATGTTAGAGACGACTTTTGTATTTTATCTCTTGTGGATTGAGTTGAGAGACGAATATAATACATAGTTACACTTCTTTTTAATTCACCCATTTGGGTTGTGTTTTATGTGTTTTCACGGGTCAAACACTAAAAATGGCTAAAAGGGAAACATGTCAAATGGGTTCGCACAAGGTGTTCTGTGCAGAAACCTTACTAATATAACTATTTTGATCGTATTTGAGGAGATAGTGTTTTTATTTATTTTTTATTTTATTTTTTATTTTTTAATGTTACAAAATGTGCTACGGTCTTATTTTATATTTTTGCTGTCACTTTTTGCTCAAGTTTACACAGGTCTATGGATGTGCCATTACATTCCTGCCCAAGAAGGCATGTCATCAACTGGAGCAATAGTAGATAACCTTGGACGGATGTCAGTCTCCAATGCAACAAGGCATCTCTTTTGAGCGTAATATATGAAATGGTGCATCTTCTGCATGCTTAGACTTTGAGACAAAGTTAAAAAAATGTTGGGCGTACTGGTTCAAGTACTATGATAAGTCATCTACATGATTATTCTATGGTACTAAAAAAAATGTATAATCAATTTTATGTTGAACACATGTTTTGATATACAAGACATGTTAACAGTTGCTGATATAAATTCTTATATTTGCTTGTCAACGATCAATAAAAGCACATTTACCATTGTTGAGATGATTCTGAGTTTCTATATTTGAGTAGTGCAAGAACACATGACGTAATCTTCCAATTTTTTTCTTTCTTTTAATTCTTTGCTATAGAAAAATAAGTCAACAAAATTTAAAAGTCATGCCCCCCTTTTCAGCTGGCTTGCATGAAGGAAAAACAGAGCTGCATGATGTGTGATTTGTCAGTTTAAAAATTATGGCATTATAAAGTGGTTTTTATAATAGTTAATTCAGCAAAAGAAAATATGTAAGTTTGTTATATTGCAACAAGGGTCATATTTATGAGGTTTTGTTTTAGTTACTTTTTTCTCTTTTATTTTGGTTTTAAAAGCACGTGATTAGAAAATAAGATATCAATGTTTGGACATATGTAGCTATAGTAAAGCTGTAATTTATTAGGAGTATGGTATTCCTTGGATTAATAGCTTACTGAATTACAGCCATCGTTGATAATCAAATATGGAATATAATTTCGTTGGAACAATAGAAAAAGAGTTGTTTCTTTATGATGGGGTGAGTTTTTATATTCTTTAATTTTTTTATAAGAAATCATGTTAATATTTTTGTATTATTTCCCTCATATATTTACCCTGTGTTACTTTTCTGTTAGCTATGAAACATAATCCTTAGGCACGGTTGGTGGCAGTTTTAGAGGAATATAAACTAAAGAGACTATAAAAAGAAGATGAAAAGAACCGTTTCAATGTAATCTTTTTATGTCATAATATGTAGGTAATTGCATTTTTTTATGTACTATTACATGCTGCTCATTGCTATATATGGCAAAAAACTAATGTTGTAAGCTTTGATGTCAACAGTACCGTATGTGTAGATGAGGGTATCGACGAACTTGGTGAATTTTGTGGCGCCGTGAAACCATTAGGTGCTCATTTTGATTACGTTGTGTTAATGTAACCAAATTGTTGAAATTGCCAAGAAGCACAAGATTATGCAGTTTGAACCCTAACAGTATCAATGAGAAGCATAGCAGTATTAACCAAGATACAACTGCATGTACACCACATTCGCTTCCTAATAACCTCAGTCAATGTATCAGGTACTTCACTTTCTTTGCTCGCACGATTTAAAATATCAGTAGGAGTAGCTCATGGCCTGTCTTTTACACATCAGAGAAGGTATCTAGCTTACCTCATGAAATGGATTTTGGCTCATGGTTCATACTCATTCCATATAGATGCACCATATGCTGCACCAGAATGGTTTCATTACCAACCAGATGTTATATTTGATGGAATTTACGGATCACCTTATAACCCTTTCTTTCATTATGTACACTTTTCAACCATTTTCTACTACCTTTCTTTCGCTATAGTTAAATATGCCAACAATAATTATAAGACATGCCCGCCTGAGGCGTATGTCAACGATAATTATAAGTTATGCCCGCCCAATGGGCGGGCTTACCTGCCCGTGAGGGCTTATAAGTCATGCCCGCCCATCGGGCGGGCTTCGACAACTAGTATATATATATATATATATATATATATATATATATATATATATATATATATATATATATATATATATATATATATATATATATAGGGAGACTTTCTTGCGAGAACCATCTTATCTGCGATAACTGACAGAACCACCAAAATAATACATGCACGCCTTTTAAAATAAAATAAAAATACATGCAAATCATCAATAATCGTAAGTATCTACCTATGTTCTTCAATATCATCATGAACTCATCCTCTTTTTTTCACAAAAACCTTACACACGGCCGCAATATTGTCATTGCACGCCTTATAAGAACATACATGCACACCTTCAAAGAAAAATTTTATATATTTCCAATTTCTTATCAAATTCTTTACAACAACCATGTTTTTAAAAAAAAACATATATGTTGTTTTTAGAACATATGTGCAAAAATACAATTATTGAAGGCGTGCATGTATATTTTTTATGGTTCTGTCAGTTCTCGCAGATAAGATAGTTCTCGCAAGAAAGTCTCACTATATATATATATATATATATATATATATATATATATATATATATATATATATATATATATATATATATATATATATATATATATATATATAGAATTGAGATCAAATAAGATCAATCTTAAAATTATAAAAATAAGATCCGTTCAAGAGCCAATAGGATTAGGGCAAGTGGCAATAAATTTTATACACAAAAAAGAAAAAGGAAAATTAATAAAAATTAATTTGTATAAGCTTGAGGGTATTATAGGTATTTTGCACATCTTACTTTTTCCATAACCCTAACTATCCTCTCATCTCTATCACAATAAGCCTCCATTTAATTTCTCATCCTCTTCTCTCTCCCAAAACATTTTTCGGCGACCCTAATAACGCCACCAATCGCCGCCACCGTCTGATATAACAACCAGTCTCCCTATCAATAACAGGCGCACCTTTTATTTTTCATTATGAATTCCCGCCGATACGAATCAAACCCGCCGTCAAATCCAGTCACCGCCGCTAAGAAAAAGAACAACCATGGTGGATCTTTGGCCATGGTTTGAATAACCATGTTGCTGCCACCATGGTTTGAATAACCTTAGCGCTACCCAACCAGAACAACCTTGCTGCTACCATGACGATACAATACACTCGTGCTACATATTGCTACACATATCCAGTGAACCACGATGTACAAGGTATCACACGACTCTTTGCAATGCCGACATGATATATCCGGTGTAGCAGGTGACACACAAAACCACGGTATATTCGGTGTACCAGATTTGATACACATATCGATACACATATCTGTTTCAATGTGTATCTGGGGTTTTGATATGTTTATATACCAGGTTTGGTACACAGATCTGTTTGAATGTGTATATAGGGCTTCGATATGTTTATGTACCAGATTTGATTCCGATCAGTTTGGGTATTAGTGACGGGGCGAGTTTTTGAGATGTGTTTAGATCATATTATAAAGTTGAGCAGTTAGTTGATTTTTGAGATGGGTTTTCCGAGCAGTTTGTACCAAGTTAGTATATATCAATTTGTATGTATTAGTTCAGACTAGTGTGTATTAGTTTGTACACGAGACATTTTAGTTGGTCTTTTCTTTTCTTGATGAAAATAACGTTTCTGGAAACATGTTGATGTGTATTAGAGTTTAAAGTTTATTTATTTATTTTTAATATTTTGAGTATAAATATGTTTGTAATGTTTTTGTATCAGTGTTTGTGTTTGTTAATAATTATCATAATTTAGTTTTGTGTATCATTATTTAACAAAAAATAGCTGGTAAAATATGTATAAAAAACAAAATGGTTGGTAGAAAAGAAAATGTATCAAAAATTAATTCAAAAAACGTAATTTGAATTCTCCAAAATATCCTTGACACCCTATTTAATTATAATAAAGTCACTCATTTAAGGTTAATCTCATCTAACACAAATACAATGATCTAACGGTCTATATTGGGTCTTACTTTTAGAACTTTAAGTTTGATCTCACATTAACCCTTCCCTATATATATATATATATATATATATATATATATATATATATATATATATATATATATATATATATATATATATATATATATATATATATATATAGTGTAACTTTATTTTCAGAACTCTCTTAAGTGCGGGAACTGCGAGAACTCTCTTTGGACCATAGGATGATAAGATCAATGGATGAAAATCATTGTGGCATTTTGGTAAATAAAAAATAACCATATATATTTAATTATTCAGATTTGGGCATTTATGTAATTTTACCTAAATCAATTTTAAAACCGTCCCAATCAAATTCACGATCTGATTCAATAAATTCAGTTTTCATTTATCTCTCTTCCTATCCTTATGGCTGATTCTCTCAAATAACCTAGCCGCCACCCCCAATCCACCATAATTTTCTTGATTGCAAAAATAGTAATTAAAATCGATTCACAAAAATAGTACCGGGTTATTTTTCTCATCACCAGAAAAGTGTAAACACCCAATAATATCTTAATCGATCGGTGTCACGGTCGTCGAATAGGTGAGAACCACCATGTCGCAACATTGACTGCTCTACTGTTCTCGTTTATGTATTTTTACTGTAGTCGTTTTAATTTATTTGTTAGATCGTGTTAATCGTAGACCCTAGTTCTTAATATAATATGGTTTTGTGTTTTTTTAAGGTTAGGTTGTTATGCTACTATGTAGAGAGCTAATAGTAATGTTGGTAATTTGACAGGTGTGATTATTGAAGATGTCACGTGTTTATGTTGGTAATTTGGATCCTAGAGTTAGCGATCGCGAAATTGAGTACGAGTTTCACTCTTTTGGCGTTATTCACAGGTTAGTAATTGCCTTCTTTAGTCTAAGCTCTTGTTGTTTATTAGTGTACTAGCATTGTTGTTATTTTGAAGGGAACCTCTTAGTATAATATTGCATATTAAATGGATTATGTAAAAAATTTAGTCAAAAATGGGCGTTTGGTTGCTGACTAAACAGGGGCTGTTTGGTTTGCTATTTTTAGTCAAAAATGGCCGTTTGGTTGGTGTCAAAACATGGCTATTTATTTGTTGTTTAGTTTGTCAAAACAAGCTTGTCTTGTTTGGCTGGTATCAAAACATGGCTATTTATTTGTTGTTTAGTTTGTCAAAACAAGGTTGTCTTGTTGGTGTCGAAACAGGGTTGTTTAGATTGGTTTAAAAAGATTGATGATAACATGTAAATGTTGGATTTGATAAGTTATAAAAAGTTAATTTTGGTATGCAAAGATATAACAAAAAGGTTACTACCTTTTAATTTTTTTACATATATGGATCTTCACTTGATGTGCATTTGTTTATAAAGATTGATAATAATTTGCAAATCTTGGATCTGTTATTTATAAAAATCGAGTCTTTTTTATTAGCATGTATTTTTATTAGCATGTATGTTTTAAAACAGATATGTTTTATTAGCATGTATGTTTTAAAAAATGTATGTTTTAGAAAATAATTATTTATAAACAGAATGCTTAAAAATGTATGTTTTAAAATAGAATGCTTAGAACATACATGTTATTCATTGAACCTAATTGTTTTTACATTGAACATGGCTGTTTTTCATGTTATTAACATACATGTTATTCAGTACACATTTTGGTTTTCATAGAACATACATGTTATTCGGTGCACATTTTGACTCGATTCGGTGCATATACGTAAGTAGGTATATACGTTTGTGACGTGGTTTCATCGGCATCTTCGTATGCACGATCGACTTGGGGAAAAGAGGCGGACAATCAAATCTGGATACATTATTCTTCAGTTTGTGAATTGCTTTTGGTTTTCTTTACTTCTTATTAATATTGGTGGTGGGTTGAATTCAAAACTAAATAGAACCGAAACTTATGGTATGTACTTAGGCCACAGGGAGTGGAAAGCGGGTTCAACAAGCGGGCTCAGCGGGTTCAAACGGGTATGATTGCCGGTTTCGCGGGTTTGACAATCGGGTATGATTTGCGAGTATAATACTCGTTGCGGGCAAGAGGATAAAGAGTAAAAGCTGTGATTTGATTGGTCAATATTTAAAAAAGTTTTTGGGAGGGTTGAGAATGATGGGCGCCAGTAAAAAAGGTTGGATTGAGGGTTGGAGGGTTAAAATGAGGTGGAGGAATTTGATTGGTTAATTTTGGGAGGGTTGGAGGGTTGAAGAGTATGACTCCCTCCACCCTTAGGGAGTTATGGTTTCGATCAATGTTTCTATTTGTATGCTATAAAAAACATATAGCAGCCATGTCCAATATGTGTTATTTTGTCTATCTTGTGCCTTTAGTTTTAAAGAAATTATGAAATGGGATTAAAGATAAAAGTACTATAATATGATGTAGTATATGAAAGGAACTGTGCATACGTGTATTAAGGAATTGTGCATGTGTATTAAAAGAAAAGTAGATATAATGTAGTTTATTAAAGGAACGGTGCATACGTGTTTTAAGGAATGGTGCATACATGTTTTAAGAAACGGTGCATACGTGTTTTAAAGAACGGTGCATATGTGTTTTAAGGAATGGTGTATATGTGTTTCAAGGTTAATTTAAAATTAGTGAAAATGGTGCATATGTGTTCAAAGGTTAATATAAAATATAATAAATGGTACATACATATTTTTATTTTATTGTTGGTATAAAATCGGTGAAAGAGTGTGCATATATGTTTTAAATAGTGCCTATGCGTTTTGGATTGTGCATATGTGTTATCCTAATTGTTGTGATTAAATTTCGTTTTCTATTTGTTTGTGGTTTAATTATTTTTGTGTATTATTCTTTCAGATTAATGAAGATGATGATCATTGAAGACCTAGAAGTTGATGAACATGTATATACATATTTATACATGAACATAATTTGCGATTTTTTAAAAGATGTGATTATTTCATGTGTTTTTTTGTATTTGTAATTAAATGGAATGTAACATGTAAATTTATGAATCTTGTTTTTTATTTTATAAATGTTTATGTTTTTTGATTTGTGTTTCAAACTTCCAAAAAAAAATAATGGTTAGGATAGAAAAAGTGTAAACAATTATATAGTAGAAACATATTTAGATTTACATTATTTAAAAAACATACATGCACCTTATCTTTTTCAGCAAAAAACACATATGCACCTGGAACCATGCTGAACTTAAAAACTAAAAAAAAAAAAAAAAAAAAAAAACACCGAAAGTTTTGGAATATTTAAAATCCGGATTTATTAAAAAAAAAATCAAAAAGAATATAAAATTGTATTTTACTATAATACCTTTTTGAATTAATAATAATTTTTAATGCTTAAAAAAATCTAATTGGTTTAGAAGAGTTCTCGCAGTTCTCGCACTTAACAGAGTTCTGAAAATAAAGCCCATATATATATATATATATATATATATATATATATATATATATATATATATATATATATATTATATATATATATATATATATAATTCATTAATTATACTTTTAATTAATTAAACTACGAATTTTTTATTTTTAAATAAAAAGTAAGTACGTATTGATTATACATTATGAAAATTGCTGTTCCAAAAAAAAAACGTATTGATTATACATTGCATATTTGCATGCATCAAACCTTTAAATCAATGTTTTAAAAACCGGACCGGACCGGCCGGTTCTACCGGTATCCGGCTGGTCGGCCGGTTTAAAAAACCCCGGTTTTTTATAGTCCTGTTCACTGTTCATAACCGGCCGGTTTTTCCGGTTTTGGCCGATTTTTCCGGTTCGACCGGTTCGGTTCAACCGGTTCAAACGGTTTTGATTTTTTTTTTCTTTTTTTTTTTTGAAATTTTTTGATCCGGTTTGACCGGTTGAACCGGTCTCCGGCTGACTAACCGGTTCAATGAAAAATCCGGTTTTTAAAACATTGCTTTAAATAATAGCATTGTTCTTTATGCAGGATTTGTTTTGTAATCCCCAAGTCATCGGAGAAAATGGATGGAACTCGTTTCCGCAAATTGCGCAATAAATTACATCACGAAAACCGAAAGAAAAGAAATACAAATAAAAGGTGGCGCCGGGGAATAAATTAAATTGGTCAAAACACAAAAAAGTACAATCGCAAATCACAACACCTTCTTCTTTTATTGCATTTCACTTTCACCTTGTTTTCTTTCACCAAAAGTAGTTAACATAGTTAATTCATTTTCATTTGTTTGTTTCTACTCGTATTTAGGCAATAGGACTTTTTAAATGGAGCAAATCAGTAAAACAAGAACATGTAAAGCTAAGTGCAACAAGGCATACAGGGGCGGACCGAAGGCGGGTTTCTAAGGATACACGAGAACCTCATGAATTTTTCTTGCGTAATGTAAAATCATGTCAAATATGCTGATTTTAACATTGTCTTTGACTTTTTGGTTACGATTTTCAATACTTTTCATAAAATAAATCTGATAACTTTTGGTCCTGTCTCCGCTACCGAATGCATACTCTCCAAATGGTATAAGTGTTTTCAACATTAATGTATTTGTGGTTGATCCTCAAAGAGATCTAGTTATGGACATTAGTGTCGACTAGTAGCGATCTTGTGTAAATTCACTGTCTTAATCTAATGAGCTGTTAGAAATTGGGGTTAGGGTGACATGATAATCTTAGATATTTGACTGAATCGTGTATAATTTACTTTTCAAATAAAGTATTTCGACCTTTATTGCCTAGGTTATACAAATCTCTATTGGGATAAGACAATCAAAACACTTTTTTTCAAGGCACAAAAGACAGAGTAAAACAAAAAGAATTGTGTGTTTTTGTGAATGTCAAATGAGACCAACAACCTGTTATTAAACAGTTGGCAATTAAAAGCGGTTGGATCGCAACAGTCATGACTGTAGTTACGATGATAGAAAAAGATTTTTACAAAAAAGTGGTTAAAAAAGTGTTAAAGAGAAGGTTGAGGAGATTAATATGGGGTTTAGAGTAAGAAGATAATAGTACTAGTTAAGACATTTGCCTAAAAAAAAAAAAAAAAAAAAAAAAAAAAAAAAACAATTAAAAAAAAAAAAAAAAAAAAAAAAAAAAAAAAAAAAAAAAAAAAAATCTTGTGTTTGTTGTTTCATTTGGGGTTTTGGGTTTTCTTAGGTTTGTGTAATGTGTTTGTGTGACTCTTCGTTTGAACAGGTTGGTTTTGGTGGAAAAAACGGGTAATTCATTTGGAGCACCAATTTTTACCTTGCAAAGGGGCGCAACCCTCTTAACCCTTGCGTCTTTGTCGCGGTAAAAAACATATTAACTTAAACGAGTGTGTACTTCACACTTCCTTTACTCGTATCCGAACTTAGTATGAAATCACATTGATCTCTAGTAAATCACAATTACTTAAAATAGCTTATGACACTAAAATCACCAACATGAGCTTCTTGCTTGTTTTTGTATTTATATCTAGACTCTCGCTAGCACATTAAAACATTGTTAGTGTTGAGAACTTAAGTTAACGATTCTAATATATCGCAACATAACACCTATTACAAAATTAAGAAACCATCTCAATGGTATGTTCAACTAAATACTATGTTTAGGTAATTTAATCACTTGTTACTCGTTTAAACTAATGGCCTATTTCGTGAAAATCCAACACAGTACTAATGTTGTTTGCCTTTAAGTACATTAACATGCACATGAATTGATTTTAAGTAACATTACCAACCCAACTTGACATTTAGTGGCATTAAAAACGGTTGTTGTAGTGGTTGTGCTAGTGATGTTCTAGTATTCCCAAAAGAGTGGTGTTCTCTTACTTTAGCAAAAGTATCAAAAACATTTGCATACAAGCTTAACAGTATTATCATCATTTTATCATTTGAAAATGAAAACTGCTAGAGAAGCGAATTTTAAACAAATAGTATATTACCTTATTGCATATGATACCAGATTTCAGATGGTACATACATCTTTTATAAGAAAACACTATACGCGTTTTATTTTATCTAATACGAAATCTCACTTAAGTCACCTTTGGTGATATGACATGTAAACTTTGGATTTCAGTGATCACTTCGAAAGACCGATCTGGTAAATCACTAGTCTTCCACAATTGTAGATTATATGGCTAGGGTCGGGTGACCAAGGAGTTTGCTAGTGGATTTGTACTTAAAATCTCATATCGAGAATCCCAATCCTTTTCCACTAGATTGCGCCAACATTGAGGTTAAGAAAAACATTATATTGATTAGGAGATAACTGAAACTTAACCCCATGTTGATGATACACTAATGGTTGTTTAGACAACAAAGCCAAACCAATGTACATGCAAACATTTAAAGTGAACAATAGTTAATATTGACCATGCTATTGTACAATGTACCGTTCAAGACAAAAGGGGCAAAATTTCATTCTTTAAGAGACTTACTAGAAGTCTAGAATCAAAGGTTGAAATAAATACTTAGACAATTTCGTATAAGGGGTAGCTTTAACTTGAATGGGTGCTTAAACCCATAGTTTTCATTCCTCTTTTTAGCTTCAACAGGAACCTCGAAATTACTATTGTGGATTCAAGTAAGATACGTAAACCCTTTCAATCGATTCTAATCTTGAATACTAAAAATGGAAATTTGTTTGCTTTCGGTTTTAATGCGTTTATGGGTATCCTTGTGCATGCCCTTTTAATGTTTTGGAATTGGCTGTGTTATCAGTTATGGTAAAAAGGGGTATATATATACGATGGCAAAACCATTCGTGGACACCTTATAATGAAAACCATAAACATATGCTTTAGTTTCACATTTGATCCGATTAAAACCAGTAAATAAACCTGTGTAAACGATCATTCTAAGAAACATTAGGATGTTGTCCTCGACAAACCCCATTTTCATCTTGTTGATATACTATGGAGCTTAGAACGCTAGGTGCAGTGCGGGTTATCTGCATGTCACGTCAGATTTTACCCCATAACATTCTTAGAACACAAAACTTAAATAACACCCTCCCCAATAACATTCCTATAACACTCATAAAATAAATTCACTCACTCACAAAAAAAATAATAAAATAAAATAAATAAACGCATAACAACCATATTTTATCGGGGGTAACCCTTTTACACAAAAAAAAATATAAATAAATAAATAAATAATAAAAAATAAATAAAAACCATTATACCTAAGTCTAGAACCTATAACGTGTAATGTCTGTGCAATTTGACTTGGCATAACGGCACCATAGGTACAAATATGCTCATACAACATGCGGATAACCTGCTACATCAATTACTCTTAATCGGTTCCTGATGTACGTTTATCATATAACATAAAACTTTAGAGAATTCACACCAAACGTGTAACATGACATGTGTGGTTAAACGATACCAATAAATATGATAGCTTCGCGGTAGGGATGAGCAAAAGAACTAGAGAACCAGATCGAAACCGAGAACTAGACCGAAACCGAGAAAAACCGAGCCGGATCCAGACTTGATGGTTTCAGTTCTGGTTCTTGAGTTTGAGATTTTTCGGTATTTGAGTCGGTTCGGTTCGGGTCCACCGGTTCTCCATTTCGGAACCGAATACAAAGTAATTTTAAAAAACATGTAAATTTCTTTACTTCCCATACTCAAAACATTTCATGGAATGCATTTGTTTCTAAACCCATGAACACGTAATTGACACTTCTTGGTTGGATTTAACAAAACCACAACCCAATTTCGGTCTGGTTCTCAGTTTCAGCCAGGTTCTCTTGTTCTTTTGCTCTTCGCTATTAAACACGATGTGATTGTGAAAGATATGGAAGAACAATTAGAGAAACTAACCGGAATAGTTAAAGGAAAACAAACGGTGGAACCATAAACGGTTTTGGTTATTTTGTAGGACAAAATTTGAAGTTATTTTAGTTTGCTTTTCATATTGTTATGTGTCATTGTTTTGTTATACATTTGAACAATGTGAAACTGTAAAATTATTGTTTGTTTGAATTTATGCTTTAGTAGTTAAACGTTATTGGTTTAAACGTAAATGGTTGCAAACGATAAAAAAAATTCAAATATTTTTTGTTTTATTTGCCTAATTCATTAGTGCAAAAAGTTTTTTATTTTTATTTTTAGAAAATTGGTTCCAACCCGGGTAGATTCAAAGAACCAGAATCGGAACCCAAAACTATATTCGGTTCGATTCTCAATTTCTACTTTTCATAAATTCGGTTCTCAAATCCATAAGGTCCGGTTCCGGTTCCAACAAGTTCAGACCCATGCTCATCCTACTTCGCGGTAATTAACGTGATTGTGCAACTCTTTATTGAAAAAGACTTGCATCCAATCCAACAATAGCATAAATTTGTCAACTAGATTATACAAACATGAGTAACTAGACAACAACCGAATTTAGGCCAAAGCAATAAATATCGAACTGGACAAGTAAAACAAAAGACCGCATTGTTGTAGAATTTAGTTTATTTCTGGTGAGAGTGGGGTAATGTTATAGGCTTTTTGAGGTATGTAGTAAGGGTTTGGTATCGCTAATAAATGACCCCATTTTTGTGCGTTAGTTTCTTATACCTAATCTATATTATTTCGTCCAACCAAATAATTTCGCTTGCTATTTCTTATTGGCGAGTCATAAATTCATCACAATTAATGTAAAAGAAAACTATGTCCGGTTCATGTAAAAGAAGTTATGAATGAACCCTACTAGGTAAAAACCCAACAATATGTCTACCTTTTTGTTGGCATATCCTAATCACTTACTGACACAGGGTGGATACTGAGGGTCTCGAGACACCCATAGACTTTTGTGATGTAGTGTTAATTTGTTAAAAAAAATCTATTTTTTTAAAATGCATCCGATCCTTCAAACTTGTATGTGTAATATTGTTTAGTTTATTTTAAATGCATCTGGTCACTTATCTTTTGGTTCCGTCCCTTATCCTAATTTCATATGCATATTGTCATCTTTGTATTTTTTTTTTCACAATCTATATGACATGGCACAATAAGTAACCATACATTTAACATTTTGATTTTGGCCACATTTTTGTTTCCTATACATGTGCTAGTTCTTGTTAGCATTGCTAAATGTTGGAGTTGTATTTTGACATCTATATTGAGAATATATAAAACCACTTATGTATTTTTGTTAGGTAGCATGGTGATATCTACATTGTTCTTGCTGAAGAGATATTGGTATACCCTATGAAAACAACTAATAATAATAATAAAAAAAAAAAAAAAAATTACTATATGTAATTTTCATTTATTTTGAAAGCGATACGATACATTATTACTGGATAATTGTTAAACGGTTTAAGATATTACTGGATAATATCGCCGTTCAAAAAATTATTACTGGAAAATTGTTGAACGGTTAAAAGCAATTTTTGTGTATGAAAAATTCCAAGTGTCCTTAGGGTTTGGTTTGTGTGAGTCATCAATAGCTAGTACCCAAGGCAATACGCATGCCATAATCCATGAGATATGAAATTCCAAAACTTGCTACATGCTATGAAGGATTATTTAACTTTTATAAAGAGTTAATTATTATCCTTACAAAATTGTCTCATAGTTATATCTTCGGTTATAAAGGTTTATTTTGATGTTGTCTTAGAAATTTCGGAAGCAGATTTGCTTTGACGAAGGACACTCTTATTGAAGAACAAAGTCTCTTGGATTCTTCATAGAAATAGGATAATCGACCCCATTTCAATTGAACGGCTAAAATAATTCGTTGTGTATTTGATAGGATATCGTCGTTAACATTCAAAGACACATTTACAAAAAATCTTCTAAATAATTATCATGTAAACTTTGATTCTTTGAACAATAACAAAGCTAATTATATGCACATATTAGATTTCAAGTCTTAAACTTTTTTTGTTGAAAATTACTTCAATAATGCATAATAAGTTACTACGATAATGCAAAACACTTAAAAGAAGTGATAGGTATGGTATGAATAAGATGTAGCTATCAACAATGGACGAATTGAGTAGATGAGGGCATGCTCTAAACATGACTTGGTGCCATGCCTTTATGAAGCACTTAATGCTCCTTTTCCCCCTTCCACAATCCACGGCATGATTACACTCCTTTCCCCATTAACCAAATATGTTTTGTAGTTATCTCAAAACTAGACTAAAATAATGTTAACAATTGGTAATTTACTTCCATTAATTTAAGCAAGTATTATGGTGTTTGATACTTTGATTTACTTCCAATGTTAAGAATTGGTAATTTATATCATGTGATATTCATATAAAATTAGAAGATATACAAATCACTTATTTTTTTAAATGGTTCCATATCTTTAGTAACCATTTTCCATAAACACAAAACGAAATGGCCCATATGGAAAGGGTTCTTTTGTCAAAGTGCTATTATGCATTAAGGGACCACAATCATTTCCTTTTCTCCCACCAATTTGCACCTAACACGTTGAAATACATTAATTTTTAAAGAGACTGATATTGGAAAAAGATTTACATCCTTTGCTATATAAACCAAGAATACATACAAACTCGAAACACATAGACCAAAAAACACTCCAATGGCTTCCATTACATTCTTTGTTTTCCTTACCCTAGCACTCTCACTCACCACCATCCATGCAAGAGAAAGCCAATTCTTTGCTAAAGTCTCTAACAACATCCCTCAAGAATCACAACCCTTGAACACTAATCAAAACACCAACCAAAACACCAATGAACAAGACCTAAATTTTGTCCCACAAAGCCGAGAAACTACTGAAGGTAGCGGTTACGGATTGTTTGGCCACGAATCTGGCCAACTTCCACCATCCGCAACCACTACCAACAATAACCTTGAAAACAACAATAATAACAATAATTACCTACCCGCCAACCTACCCGAAAACTACAACCCTGTGGCATACACCACACCAATTCATAGTAGTACCCAAGACGTCCCTAATGAATTTAGCTATGAGCCACAAGCGTACAAGGGTGACAACAACAGGTACAACTCTCAAAACCAAGAAGAGTTCATGCAAACAAATGATGAGAGTACGTTTAACTCTCAAAAACAAGGTGAGTTCATGCAAACAAATGATGCCAATATGTACAACACTGGCAAGCAAGAGATGGGAACAAATGGTGGCAATAAGTATAACAACCATGAGAAGCAAGGGATGAGTGACACTAGGTTTTTGAACAATGGTAAGTACTACTATGCTGGTGACAATACATACAACTCACAAAACCAAGGTTTTGATGGTGCAAGGTTTGTGGAGACCCAAGAGAGTGGCAATAATATGTTCAACAACCAAAAGCAAGGTGTGAATGGTTACAACCAAGAGATGTACAACTCAAGGAACCAAGGCATGGGTGAGAACAAGTATACTACAACAAACAATGTCAACATGTACAACCCAGAGAGGCAGGGAATGAGTGACACCAGGTTTTTGGAGAATGGAAAGTACTATTATGACCTTAATCTTGAAAACCAAAACTTGAAGTACTCAAGAGGAGTTAGAAATGGCTTTGAGACACAAGGATATTATGGTAACAATGATAACTCATATGATAGGTACAATACTAATGCCAATGGAGTGTATCAAAACCAAGAGTTCCAAGCGAACCAATTATTCCCTTGAGGGTCTTTTTGTCTTTTCACAAATTTCTTAATTGAAGTGGAGCAATGTGCATGAAGATATGGGGTTTCTAAGATAATGATATTTGTGGGGTTTTTGTTTTTTTTTTTTTTTTAATGTTATAAGTGTTAATTATGTCGTGTTTTATTAGGGAAGACATAATATAAAGTCAATTAGTTTGTGTGTTCTTTTGTCATGTGTAATCATGCATGGTCAACTCATGCTTTGGATGAATTTACTTTTGGCTTTTAATGTTACATTGTCATGAAAAACTCATAAGTAATACAGTAAAAATTGGTACCTTGTCAAGATCAATTCATAATTAAAGCTTATGAAGATTCCTGTTAATTCAAATTTGTTTCACTTTTTATGTATAAATAAAGAGAGAAAGATACTAGTTTTTGCCAAGTACTATTATCGACATTTAAGTTTTTGCCAAAAGCATCCGAGGTCAGGGTGACTTCGACAATTCACACATTTTTGTGGATCGACATGAAAGTTTTTGTTTAGTTTTATTTTGATATGAACACTTAAATGTTGTTATCATAAACCAATAAAACACTATATAAGCAAAGTGACTGAGCTTGCTAGCCTCTCCTTGTTTTTCTTTAGGTACTTTGAAAAATGGGATACACGTTCACATGACATTTAAGATCGACAAGCTGCTAGCTCATTAAGACCATCAGGTATCATGACATACCCTTCCCTTTTCATTCGGGTCCGACGTCACCACAACAAACCATAACTAACAACCCCCTTATAATAACATACCACAACTTACTCATTTGGGCCCCACCACTATCTATTTTTTTTTTTCTTTTCAAATAACCAAATAAACTAAATTAATTTCATTCAAATAAAAACACATTACAACAAATTTAAACACATAGTAATAATAAAGTTACGATACGAAAAAAAAAAAGATACAGGAATTAAAAATAATGATACAACAAATACTAAACATAAACTTAATCCTCGTCTTCGTCCTCGTCGTTGACTTGATATTTTTTCATGATTGCTTTTTGTCTCCGACGAATGAAAGTGGCTTTGGCCGATGTGGTTTAGTCGGTATCTATCATCAGAAACTTCAGCTCCTCCATCTCTAACGTCTTCCGATCCTTCTCCCTCCTCATCTCGTACGCGGATATTTGAGCAGACGCTTTTTCGGAATATTTTTCGGACAAGCTGCCCGAAAAAGAACTCGTTTGACTCCCACCCGAGCTCGCCGCGCTAGACGTTGAAGTCGACTTCTGTTTCTTTGCAGCCCGAGCTTTGTAGGCGCCGTCGGGACGAGGACGTCTGTCAGGACCAAAAATATCCTCGAGACATGTCACGTCAATGGACTCCTCCGCATCCCATTTGGGATACTTTTTCAAAATATCCCAAACGTGCACATATGCGAACTTTCTTCCGGCAAAGCGCTGTTCGAAATTTTCCTTTGCATTCTCGATATGATCGCCGTCGTTTTCACCGCTTCTACGCTGCAAATGTTTGTAGATAGCGTTGAATTTTTGGCAATCACCGTTGAGCCGTGTCCATTTACCGGTGATCATATTTTTGGAATGAGGTTCACGGCCAGATTGATCGTTGAACAACTCGAGAATCTGGTTCCAAAAGAATTCATCGGAACGGTCATTTCTGATATCATTGTCTTGCGAAATTTCAATCCAAATTTTGGCAAGCAGCTTCTCTTCGTCCCTCGACCAGTTTCTCTTCGAAACTTGCGCCACCACCTCAAGGTCATCATCATCGTCATCGTCCAAACTCACGACTTTTTTGGATTTTTTTGCCATTGTTTTTTTCCCGCATGATTTGGACGGTTGAACGTTCGCAGGTATTTTGAACTGAGGTTCACAAGGTGGTGTCGGAAATGATGAAGGTTGGGAGGGGTTAAAGAATTGTGGTTGAGATTAGGAAACTGGACGTTGTGGGTAATTGCTGAATCCTTGAAACGCAAATTGTTGATTTTGGTAAATCGCCTCAGGAGGCAATTGCGTCCCATACGGAGGCATTTGTGGCGATGGGGAGTTTGAATTTTGTGATGAAGGGGTAGCCGGGTTTGACGAACCCGCGTATGGATTCGAGGCGAGGAGGTTCGTGAAATACATATTCTCGTTCGGATTTTGCGACATGGTTTTTTTTATTTGCAGCTTATATTTGATATTGTGTGTTGGTATATATAAGTGAGATTGGAAAATATATGTGTATGTTGCTATATATATATAGTGATATATAGTGGTTGGTGATGAAGCGAAAAGTGTACCGCTTTTAAGGGGTCATTTAAGCCCGAAATCGTATTTATTTGATCAAATATTGCCCTAAATCGTTCCTTTTGTCATTTTAGGTACTTTTGAGGAGAAATCTGGAAAAGGAGGCATTTTGGACGTTTTTGGAGCATTAAAGTGAAGAAAACGGCAAAGTCTCAAAAATCGGCTAAAAGTTACTCTTGACGGCGTCAGACTTTACTCTGGACGGCGTCATGCCTTGGCAAGAAAAGTTGGACGTGAAATTTACTCATGACGGGCCAGTGAAAATAGCATGTGAATTCTGACGGCGTCACGCTTTAACTTGATCGAGGGCGTCACGGCTTAAATCATAAGGGGACGGCGTCACGTTCATGGTTCGACGGCGTCAAGCCTTGATAAGCCAGAATGGATTTTTGAAGAGCTAAAGAGGGACGGCGTCAAGAAGGTCATCCGGGAACCCTAAAAGCGGCGAGGTGACGGCGTCACACTCCATAAGGTGACGCCGTCAGATCCAAAAATCTATATATAGTTTTCTAATTTTTTGTCATTAGGGAGAGCTTAGTGTGTGGAATTTTGGGAGAAAACCCTAAGACGATTTTAGCTACTTTTTCAGGGCTTTTTGCCTTGAGATCTTCCATGTTTCATTGAAAGATAAGTTATCAATTAATCATTCAATATGTCTATGTGTTGTTTGATTCTATCTTGTTCTTGTCTTTTGTTTAACATGCTAGGCTAGATTTATCTTGTGTTTACTTAGATCTAATGAAACCTAGCTATTGATTATTGGTTGTTAGTGTGTTATTAGCTGTATTGGATGATTGTTTATCTATGTTAGGCTTAAGAAAACTGGCTAACTTCCTATTCGGTAACTTGCTTGAACGTCTTAAGAAACATGAACCAAATGCGTACTAAAGGTTTTTATGGTTGTATTTAATGCACAAGCGAATTCTAGTGATCCCATGTTAGGAGCTTCCTAGCCGGCTCGACATAGGAGTGAAGTAGGAGCTTGTAGAGTTGGGGAAGTAAGTACGCCACCCCACGAATGGTATTAAGGAATACACCCGTCATCCACGCGACTAATACACACTAATTAACCGGTAAAAGATAGTTAGGGAGTAAGGAAATCTAAGTAAACACATTTCTCTACACATAAGTTTCTCACCACATTTTCATTTTTGTTATTTTATTTTATTTGCATTCGTAGTAATTTGGGTTAGTTGACTAGCAACTAATTCCGCCCACTCTATCAAAACCGAGATTTTACTTGCTTTCATAAAAATATAAAAACATAAAAAAGAATCTTCCTCAACCCTTAGACCTAATTAGAGTAGCCTTTCATACCTAACGAACACTATTCCCTGTGGAGAACGATCAATCCCCCGTACTTACCACTACACTATACTACATCGGTCAGGTACACTGCCTGGTGGGGTTGTAAGCCTCTTGAGATCCCTCGAGAGGTAAAACCTGTTGTAAGGTTACAAAACCACGCAATCAAGTTTTTGGCGCCGCTGCCGGGGAATAGTTATTGTTTAGGTTGAATTTTTATTTCTATTAGGTCTACTCACTAGATTCCTTTCTAGTGAGATTTTTATTTTATTTTTCTAGGTTTTCTTTAGTCTATCTATTTTCTTCGTGTCTTTGTTCGTAACCATTACCGTCCGACATCATGGAAGATGGTAATATCCTTAACCACCACAACCCACCACCACAACAACCACCACCACCTCCTAGAGCCCGTACTTTAGGAGAGTATTCCCGTCCTAGCCACCATGGCTATCGAAACACCATTGAGCTCACTCAAGGAGCCAATATCACACCCTTGCGATCCGACACTATCCGGTTGGTGCAAAGCGGATGCGCATTCCATGGACTTCGTTCTGAAGATCCTAATCAACATCTCAAGGACTTTCTTAAAATCGTTGATTCTATAGACCTTGATGTTGCCACTCGAGAGACGACCCGATTGCGTCTCTTCCAATTCTCTCTGCGGGACCAAGCTAGTCAGTGGCTAGAACGTCAACCCGCAGGATCCATCACCTCTTGGGATGATCTCACCACTCGTTTCCTTGCTCAGTTTTTCCCACCGGGAAGAACTACCAAGCTAAGGAATGATATCTTGATGTTCCAACAACGTCAAGGCGAAACTCTCTACGAGGCATGGACTCGATTCAAGGACTTACTTCAAAAAGTCCCTCACCATGGCATAGAACTTTGGCTCCAAGTCCAAATCTTCTATGACCATATCAATCTCTCCACGAGGCAAACCATTGACCAATCGGCCGGTGGCAAGCTACGTGATCTAAGTGCGGAACAATCATGGGCTTTCCTAGAGGATCTTGCTCTTTATGACAACGAAAGTTGGAGTGATCCCCGTGATTTGAATAAAACGGTCAAGGCAATATCTTTGCCTTCGAACAATTCAAGCACTTCCGACCGTAGGATTATAGAACTTGAAGACCAAGTCAAGTTTCTCATGAAATCCTACGAGGCTCCTAAACCTTCAAGCCAAGTGAATAAAATCACTTCTTCGTGTAAATTATGTAGTGGTCCCCACGACACTCATGATTGCATGGAACTTCCCAAACAGGCTTTCAAAGAATTCGCATCCTCGCGAATCGATAAGGCGGGAGATAAGTGGCTCGCCACTAATTATGGGCCCAAAAATTCCGAAGATGGGTATGAGGCATGGAAGAATAAGCCAAATTTTAGTTGGAACCAAACTCGTAGCGTATCATTCAATGACTCTACCCCGCTCACCTGGTCTGAACATTATCCTCAGCGACACACGCATAAACAACAAAATCGCGAGGAATCACTGCAAAAATTCATTCTCTCTCAAGAAACACAGCTTTCCAAACTTGAGAATCAATTCAGACAACAGCAAGTTGATATGAACAACAAGGTTGATAACCTGTTAAAGGTTATCAATGATCGCCTTGCTGGCAGGTCAACTTGTGAGTTGGCACGAGTTAATGAGATCAAATCTGTTACGGTAACCCACCAAACACCCCCTCCTGTAAAAATCAAGCACCCTAGTAAACTCTTCAAATACATATCACAAAACGAAAAAAAAAACAGGAGATACTCATACCCCTTCGAAACCTCTCCACTTCGTGAACACCATTACAACAATACCTGTTCCCAAACCAAATTTGGACCAACAAACAGCCAAGAGTGTGGACAATGAAATGGAGGGTGAAGCTCCCGAAAAGAAACCCGAGGCGCCCGACGACCATCTAGACTCACCAAAGAACTCGAGTACAATAGAGGTGAGTGATGAGGAGGGCTCGGAAGAGGAATCCGAAATACCTCATGGGCTCGCAGGACTGCTAGACCGCCCCCTGGTAGAGGAACTTGAGAGGGGCACAACAAGGTCGCCTATGGGATTCGGGGAGAGAATAGAGGATGGCGCTCCTAGGGTCTTTAAGATTTCTTGCACCACTAGGAAAAAGTTTATAAAAGATGCCTACATAAACCCCAACTCTTCTATAAGCACAATATCCCTTTCTCTATATAATGAAGCCTTCACTGAACAAGTCAAATATGAAGGGTCTAATATCATCGGGGTAATAAGGAGGGTACCAATTGTGATAGAAAAGTTCCTCTTTCATATCGAGTTAACTGTAATTAATAACATGAACTCTATCATCAGCCCATCCTTAACTGGCCTTGTTCTAGGCAAACCATTCATAAAAGCAACGGGAGTGATACTCGATGAGGATGATAGGAGTGCATTATTTACCGATGGTGTCAGGAAAGTGATTTTTCGGGATGGCTGTGAAGAAGTGTATGAGTATCAACCATCAGCAAGTGGCAACACATGGGGGTTACACGGTAGAAGGCCTGGCCGAATTAAGCGACATGATCCAAATAATCTCAAAATACCTTGCATGATTGGTCACAAGCATTTTTATAATGTTTACATTGACACACGTTTACCCAAAAACGTGATGTCCCTGTTTCATTATAACAACATTTGCAGATGGGGGATGATTCATAAAGGGAAGGACGACATCGGCATAGATGATGATATACAGGTGTTTGTAGGAAACATGACATTCACTATGAGCTTCGCAATCGTCAATAATATCGAAGAGTACATCGATCCCAGGTTATCACAAGTTGTTTTTGGGGCACCTTTTTGCCAGGCCACAAGCTTGGTTGTGGACTAGCTCAATGGGATCATGACTTTCACCGATGGGATTAGGGAAATCTCATACCAAACGCCTTACAAGATGAGAGAATTCATGGAGAATGATTATAAAGGGCTCGATGGGTTAAGTTCCCAACTCGTGTTATGTGATGATGATGTGAGAAGGGGATGTAAGGACACTTTTGACCTGTCAAGCGGATTCTTTAAGCACGATAAGGAACTTAGTTCTAAATACCGAAACAATCCTTTTGATCACGTGGACCCGAAATACCTTTACTATGAAAGTGATTCTGATAAAGGATCGAAGGAGAATGGCCTAGGAACCGTGACCGATGATGGAGTCACGTAATGTACGTGACTTAGAGTCTAGCTACAAGACTCGTTAATAAAGAAAAGCGCTTCTTGGGAGGCAACCCAAGCTTTATTTGTTTTATTTGCTTTGTGTGTTTATTTATTTGTTTGTTTGATTTTATTTGTTTCCGTATGTGTGTTTAATTTTTATCATTATTGATTCATGTTAAAAACTAATTTGTGAAAATGCTTTATGTTGTTTTTAACTTCGTCTTAACTACATATAAAGGTATTTTGCAAAAGATAAGTGTAAGGGAAATCTAAATCGGTTTGTTAGAACACAAATTAACATGAATCGTAATAATAATAAATTAGCATACATATTAGTAGTTGTTTGAGTCAAATGCTTGTATCGAGTCATAATGATGTTTTGCAGGATTTCCAGGAAGTAAGGTAAAGGTTTTTCCAGAAATTTTCCGGGAACTTAAAACGAAAATTTTTGTCAGGTCATTTCTGACGGCGTCAGGGGTTATAACCTGACGGCGTCAGATTTAATTTCCAGAAATTTTTGAAAGTTTTGTTTTCATAAAAAGTTTTTATTAAATCTCCAACTTATAATCTCCAGGAATCTGCAAAATTATCATTCCACAAGCATTATATCCTTATATATAGATTTTTCCCGCCGATGTTATGCAGGTTTTCGTGTTTGTTTTCTCAGGTTTAACAGGTTATTTTGGACAAGGAGATGTTTTTGGATCAAGCTTATGGCGATGCATTAGTCATGGAGCTTCAACATTCTCTTTGGAAGAAGATTTAACCGTGTAATTTCATTATCCACCGAGCGAATCAGGGAGTATTTGATTTCATTCTTTTACTTTTATGCTTTTACATCTTGTTACTTGAACATTGGGGACAATGTTCATCTTAAGTGTAAGGGGGGGGGGGTAAAAGTACGATTTTAGAGAATGCCATTGCGCTTGATTTTTGTTTGTTTGATGGTAGATGTGTAATAAAACTGAGAGAAATACTTGTTAAGGTAATTTTAGTGCCAAATTTAAAATTTTTTACAACATATAGGAGTGAAACTTTGATCTTAATGAGCGTCTCACGGATAGGAGTTATATGACTAGCACAAAAAACCGTACCACTAAAAAAAATTTCCACCCCAAATATGTGAGGTTCGCCCCTAGAATTGGTAGGAAAAGCATTTATGCTATGATGTGTGTACCGGTAGCACTTAGATTCTAGAACTTGCGTTAGGACCATTCCAAGGCCACAAGTGAGACTACATTCGTGTAGTTAGATTTACTACATGATAAGAGGCATTAGGATTAACCCATTGTTTTACACCTGTGTTTTTGTTATAATTACTTTGGCTACATTGGTCAAGTAATTCTCCCACACCCTTTGCGTTGTACTCATTTTTAGTACACGATACCCCTAGTACACCCCTCAGAGCCTATCTTTTCGTTTCGACCTTTAAGCATTTTACTTGAAGGAAGAATTTGTTTACACCCCACTTAAATGTACACCCAAATCGCCTTAGCCTACCTTGTATGCACTCATTTTTAGTGCATTATTGTTACAACATTTGTTTAAACCCAAGTTAATTATCTAATTGATTACATGGTTGCTAAGTCGAGTCATATCCTTGTACATATTGTTTTGGGACGATTGGGACTCATGGGTAAAGTACTAGTGTAATGGAGTAATGGGGAAGAACATCATTTATTACCCCCATATGTGCTAAATGTTTTAAAAGTACTCCAAGTTTTTCAATTATCTTAATTCGAGTCATTAGATTAGTATTTGTAAAGTTATGTAAAAGTTTAAGTGTAAGGGGATGCAACGCCCCTATGATGTATTATTTTGGATGGTAGGGTAAAAGTGTATGTCAAAAAAAAAAAAAAAAAAAAAAAAAAAAAATCAAGAAAAACACAGAAAAATGAGAAAATGAAAAATAGAAAAAACATACGGACTACCATCCCGTTTCATTTTATGTTTGTTTTATATTTTTGTTATTTTGTTATTTCGTTTCTAGCTTAAGATCGAGTCTAGTCTTGGCTTAGCAACATTGTATAGTACATGTAATTGATCAAGATCTTTAACTCGCCACCAGTAAAATATCCCGTATCCAACAAAACCGTGTTTTCCTTTTCCCTACACCTAACGTTATAACCCATTTAAAAGCCCTCTTTGATAGTTTATCTTTGGTGCTTACGCCTAGTGGAGGAGGTTTTCGATCCTTTCCCAAGCCTATGGTAATCTATTTGCTATGACAGGTAGTGAGAGATATTATCCGTTTTCATTTATGAGATTTATTTTGATGACACTTGAGAGATGTGAGTATCTAAACACTACTTGTGAGGTGCTAGTTTGTAATCTCCGTGCTTATTATGATTAAAGTGGAACGAATATTTGTTGTAATTACTTTTATGTTAGCATTAAATGACCCCTAACTTGTATTTTGATTAGAATAAAAGCGCATTTGCTTGAGGACAAGCAAATCTCAAGTGTAAGGGTATTTGATGAAGCGAAAAGTGTACCGCTTTTAAGGGGTCATTTAAGCCCGAAATCGTATTTATTTGATCAAATATTGCCCTAAATCGTTCCTTTTGTCATTTTAGGTACTTTTGAGGAGAAATCTGGAAAAGGAGGCATTTTGGACGTTTTTGGAGCATTAAAGTGAAGAAAACGGCAAAGTCTCAAAAATCGGCTAAAAGTTACTCTTGACGGCGTCAGACTTTACTCTGGACGGCGTCATGCCTTGGCAAGAAAAGTTGGACGTGAAATTTACTCATGACGGGCCAGTGAAAATAGCATGTGAATTCTGACGGCGTCACGCTTTAACTTGATCGAGGGCGTCACGGCTTAAATCATAAGGGGACGGCGTCACGTTCATGGTTCGACGGCGTCAAGCCTTGATAAGCCAGAATGGATTTTTGAAGAGCTAAAGAGGGACGGCGTCAAGAAGGTCATCCGGGAACCCTAAAAGCGGCGAGGTGACGGCGTCACACTCCATAAGGTGACGCCGTCAGATCCAAAAATCTATATATAGTTTTCTAATTTTTTGTCATTAGGGAGAGCTTAGTGTGTGGAATTTTGGGAGAAAACCCTAAGTTGATTTTAGCTACTTTTTCAGGGCTTTTTGCCTTGAGATCTTCCATGTTTCATTGAAAGATAAGTTATCAATTAATCATTCAATATGTCTATGTGTTGTTTGATTCTATCTTATTCTTGTCTTTTGTTTAACATGTTAGGCTAAATTTATCTTGTGTTTGCTTAGATCTAATGAAACCTAGCTATTGATTATTGGTTGTTAGTGTGTTGTTAGTTGTATTGGATGATTGTTTATCTATGTTAGGCTTAAGAAAACTGGCTAACTTCCTATTCGGTAACTTGCTTGAACGTCTTAAGAAACATGAACCAAATGCGTACTAAAGGTTTTTATGGTTGTATTTAATGCACAAGCGAATTCTAGTGATCCCATGTTAGGAGCTTCCTAGCCGGCTCGACATAGGAGTGAAGTAGGAGCTTGTAAAGTTGGGGAAGTAAGTACGCCACCCCACGAATGGTATTAAGGAATACACCCGTCATCCACGCGACTAATACACACTAATTAACCGGTAAAAGATAGTTAGGGAGTAAGGAAATCTAAGTAAACACATTTCTCTACACATAAGTTTCTCACCACATTTTCATTTTTGTTATTTTATTTTATTTGCATTCGTAGTAATTTGGGTTAGTTGACTAGCAACTAATTCCGCCCACTCTATCAAAACCGAGATTTTACTTGCTTTCATAAAAATATAAAAACATAAAAAAGAATCTTCCTCAACCCTTAGACCTAATTAGAGTAGCCTTTCATACCTAACGAACACTATTCCCTGTGGAGAACGATCAATCCCCCGTACTTACCACTACACTATACTACATCGGTCAGGTACACTGCCTGGTGGGGTTGTAAGCCTCTTGAGATCCCTCGAGAGGTAAAACCTGTTGTAAGGTTACAAAACCACGCAATCAGTTGGTTAAAAAAAAAAAAAACAAAAAAAAGACCAAACGGTTTAATTTAGAACGGTAATATTACCGTTTCCAATTTAATATTCCCACAAACGTTTGAATTGTCAGACTTTTAAGCTCGTCGTCTGCACGAAATTGCCTTGGACGGCGAACCACGGCGAGCCTAGGCGGTGTCACGGCGGAGCACGACGAGCTCGCCACGTCTGCACGGCGAACCACCACGAATCCCATACCGAATGCTCTAAGTATAGAACACAATTGCAAAAAAGTTGACACAATTATCATGTACAATGTTGGCGTATGTGTCCGAACGGACTATCTGTCCGGTTTTCCGGACAACATGCGGTCATCCGGATAAAGACCGGAAGGCACCTAACTCATCCGGCCAGTATAACTGTAAATAATAGGACAGGTGGCGTTACCCTTTGGACAGATGGCAACAGCAGACCAACCGCCGCCATCCCAGGATTTACGGGATTATGTCTGCGACATGTTTCTGAAAAATCCGCTGACGTCATTTTAGGTACTGTAGCCAGGTAGTATAAATACCCAGCTCATTTACTACTCTCAACTTAACTTTTACCATCCACATTTACTCGCAATTACTGTTTAAGTCTCTCGGATTACCCAATACTTACTTTCACGCCGGAGCTTGGTCCTGGGATAACACCCGGGACGAGCCTAACGCCTGCTTTTTTGTGCGCAGCTATCCGAATGACCTCCAGAAGTCGAAGAGATTGATACACTAGTCTTCTGAGAGAACCTTCACGTGGTTCGTCCGAAATACCTAATTAATTTGTCTGAAGTGTTTACGGAAAATTACTTCAACAAATTGGCGCCATCCGTGGGACCTATTATTCGATCTACCTGAAGCTCAGAATGGTTGGTCCTACACCTCAAACAAAAGATAACCATGCAAATAAAGAAAAGATCATTAATATTGTCCGGAATCCAGTGGCCGCGGGAAAGCGAAAAATGGCAGACACAGAAGAGGATTGGATTAATGCCCCAATCAGCTTCTCACCCATCCTTTCGGGGGATGTGTCAGACGAGCCTTTAATAGTTGAGGCCGAGGTGGGAGGCTACACAATACAAAGGGTCTATGTGGACCAAGGCGCTTCGGTGGAAGTAATGTATGAACACTGTTTTGAGCACTTATGCCCCTCCATCAAGGCTCTACTGAAAGAAACCAATACGCCTTTAATAGGATTCGCAGTGGAATCCATTAAACCGTTGGGGAAGGTGGAACAGGAAGTTTGCTTCGGAAGTCAAGGTTTGTTCCATAAAACTATGATGAAATTCGTTGTAATAAGATCTCCCTCCCCGTACAATATCATAGTAGGGCGCTCCGGGCTAAAGAAGCTACGAGCAATCCCATCAACTATTCACTCGATGGTGAAATTCCCCACTCCGAAGGGCATAGCAACGCTGGTCACTCGGTCAGTCATAATACCAGAATGCCGTAAATGGGAAGAAAAACAGATGGTCGAAAGAGAGGCAAAGAATGAACCTCAGGATGCCGAAGCAACAGGGGAATTGGCTGGAAAGACGGAGGAAATAATGGTACATCCGGCATACCCGGATCAACTGGTAACCATCGGAGGGAACTTCTCCCCGGAATGCAGAAGGCAGTTGATTACGCTACTAAAAAACAGTCAAGATGTATTCGCCTGGGAGCCTGCGGATATGACGGAAATACCTCGACGAGTTACAGAACACATGCTGAACATGAATGTCCAAGACCGACCGGTGGCGCAAAAGAAAAGAACCTTTTTGGCAGAAAAAAACCAGGCCATAACCAAAGAGGTAGAGGAGTGGGTGAAAGCCGGGATAGTTCGGCCGGTGCGATACCCTACATGGATTTCCAACCCGGTGTTAGTAAAGAAATCCGACGGTAGTTGGAGGATGTGTATCGACTTCAAGAACCTCAACTCATCTTGTCGAAAGGATTATTACCCGTTACCAGAAATTGATTGGAAGATAGAATCGGTCATAGGATTTCGGTATAAGTGTTTCTTAGATGCTTATAAAGGATACCATCAGGTGCAAATGGCAAAGGAGGAAGAGGAAAAGACGGCTTTCTATACCGAACATGGGACGTATTGTTATACCAAAATGCCTTTCGGATTAAAGAACGCTGGAGCCACGTATCAACGGTTAGTAGATTCAGCCTTTCGGTCGCAGATAGGAAGAAATCTTGAGGCATATGTAGACGACATGGTGATAAAGAGCAAGACTGAGAAAGAGTTGTTGGCCGACATAGCTGAGACGTTCGACAATCTCCGGAGGATCAATATGAAATTGAATCCGAAGAAATGCTCCTTCGGAGTGGAAGAAGGGAAGTTTCTTGGGTATATGGTAACATCCGAAGGGAAATTTTTTTGCAAAGTTTAAGCGACAAACTAGCAGCTCTGAACCGTTTCTTATCTAGGTCGGCAGAAAGAGCGCTTCCATTTTTTGACACGCTGAAAAACATCACAAAGGAGAATCAGGACGAATACCGTTGGACGGAACAGGCCGAATCAGCGTTTCAAGAAATGAGAAAAATGATCCTTGAGCTTCCTTACCTGACAACTCCAAAACCGAAGGAAGACCTGTATGTATACCTAGCAGCATCAAGGGAAGCAATGAGCGGAGTGCTTTTGGTAGAAAGGGACGGGAGGCAAACCCCAGTACATTACGTCAGCCGGACGCTACATGAGGCCGAGAAGAATTACGCTCCGGTTGAAAAACTAGCCTTGGCTTTGCTGTACCTGTCAAGAAGACTTAGGAGGTACTTCGAAGCCCATATGATAAAAGTCATCACTGATCAACCCATTAAGCAGATACTGAACAAGGCAGAAGCGTCCGGGAAACTAGCCAAGTATGCTGTGGAACTAGGAGCTTACAACATCGCGTATGTGCCCCGAAATGCGGTTAAAGGACAGGTCCTAGCAGACTTCATAACGGGAATACCACTGATCACACCCGACCAGGTTTTGAAGGAAGGGGGCAATGAGATATGTAATATCTCCAGTCAGGAACAATGGTTGTTGTATATCGATGGAGCGTCGACCAAATCCGGCACTGGAGCAGGGTTGGTATTGATCAGCCCAGACCAAATAGAGTATACCTACGCCATCCGGCTGAACTTCAAAAGCACCAACAATGAAGCAGAATATGAAGCCTTACTGACAGGTTTGAGAATCGCTCGGAAAATGAAGGTCTAGGTGTTAGAAGTAAGGGTGGATTCCAATTTGGTGGCAAGCCAGATTAATGGAGATTTCGTGGCATACAAAGACAGCATGATACGATACCTTGCTAAAGCCAAAGAATGTATTGCATGCTTTGACCAGTTCAAAATCTGGAACATTTCGAGAACACAAAATCAGAAGGCAGATATACTTAGTAAGCTGGCGTCCGTGGCATTCGACCATCTGACGAAAAAAATCTTGGTGGAAGTCTTAGAGAAACCATCGACGAAAGAAGAAGAAGTCAACGCCATTGTGGAAGAAGAAGAAGAAAACTGGATGACCCCGATCGTTCTGTGTAAGCAGGAAGGCATTTGGCCGGAAGATCAAAACGAGGCTCGGGCTCTCCAAATGAAATGTTACACCCCGTGCCTACTTAGACCAAAAATTAAAACTTTTTACGCGGAAACGCTTGACTTTCTTAGAAATTCAATTCATCTTTTGACCATTTACAAAAATCCATAAACATTCAGACCTTTAAACCATTTTTACATGAAACTATACTTTATTAACTTCAAAACCAAGATGACCATTCACGTGCACAAACTCAGAACCAAGATGATTATTTCTCGTGCACAAACTCAGAACCAAGTGCACAAACTCAGAACCAAGATGAGTAAACTTAGGTGCACAAACTCAAAACCAAGTGCACAAACTCAGAACCAAGATGAGTAAACTTAGGTGCACAAACTCAGAACCAAGTGCACAAACTCAGAACCAAGATGAACAAATCTGACGGGTTATGCATTTAACCCATTTTGACCCATTTACATAACAAATCATCAATAACACTTCATTTGCCCACCAAACTAGACCAACATCATTACTTTAACATATATGACATGTTCCAACGACACTTGACCCGTTTACAACCCAAAATGGGTAAAAACACCCTTAATCCAAACGCCCCCTTAAACATTGACCGTAACCCATTTAACACACTTGAACACACCCTTGACTACCCAAACTTTATGACGACTTGACACACACTATCCAAATCATAAGAAAGACTCTCGGGGGTACAACCTTGTCTCGAGCTCGGTATTCTACCTAGCTCCTAACGCTCATTATCTTCCAATCCGCTTCCAACTCTTTAAGCTATAATCCAAGTATTTACACCTTGTCGCACATAAACCTACAAAAAAACATTAACAACTAAAAGGGTAAGCTTACGCTTAGTAAATAACCCGACATAAAACATATCTTATACACATATTTCTACATAAGCATAATAATCACAATAAAGCTTCCAAACTACATTATTCGTTCCGTATCATACTAACTTCACATCATAACTACATCTATTCATCACAACCATAAATGACAACATACCTTAATTAGTCCAAATCCAACGAGTTAACATACCCTTAGTCGAAACCACTAGCCATCCATCCTTAACCCACAACACTTCTAAACCCAATCCTATACTCTTATACAACCATAATACAAACATGATAATACACATATAATACATGTTTTAGTGAGAGTTACTTACCTCATATCCAAGCTATCCTATCATTCATGATTTCACCACCATCATCATCATCCTTACTAGTCATCATCATCATCATCATCATCATCATCATCATCATCATCATCATTACTTCCTAACCATAACCATAACATCATACAAGCACTTATTAACACAACATATCATAATCAAGGGTTATAAAACCCATCTAAACTTACCCAACATCATCTCTATATCATCATATGATCATATCAAGATCATATGATGAAAACCCACTTAACCCATTAACCTTTACCTTAATAATCATCATTAACTTATAACTTAGAATACTTACTTGAAGGGAATCGATGCTAGGAAAGGCTATGGACACTTGCTCTTCATCTTCATTTTCTCCTTAAGCTATCATCTCATTTTCCCTCTCTTTTTCCTCTCTCTAGAAACCGGATCTCAACCTTATCTAAAATAATGAGGGAATGGTCTAGAATTCCTTGGATAAGGTTAGTTAGGTAGCATCTTCGGGCTAAAGGCAATATTGGCCCCTCAAGTCTCTTTCCACCTATTTTAGCCACAAGAAACTTATAACACAAATGACATATGACAACTTAAGCCCTTGAAGTCCATTCCCTATCTATTTGTGGTACCTAACAGTTTTCATAACTTTATAACACATATTTTGACTACCACTTAACTATCGGTTTTGACTTTCCACGTGACTTGTTGACCAACCAATCACATAAAATCCTTAGCATATTCCATCTAGGGTGGGGCCTACTTGTACCCGGGATACGGGTCTAACAATTATACCCCCTTATTTAGATTTCATCCCCGAAATCTGTCATTCATTACTAACCTACACTTAGTCACATAACTCATTTCATTCCTATTACCTTAATTCCTAGTTTATTTAGTGCAATGATCTAAGTGATCTTGCAACTCTAGGCAAACCTTAACATATCACATATCTTTAATCTTCATTACTTCCCGCTTACTTCTATACCATACAACTCTTGCTTAGATTTTACATAATACAGGACACACTTATTATCACTAGTCATCATTCTAATCCGCTCTATTACCATTACATCACCTTCTCCCTCGCCTTATCCTCAACTCTCATTCTTTGACTACTTGATACTTAAGAAACTCGTACTGTTTGACTTTACATAATTACACTCGACTAATACGTTCACATTCTATCATTTTCATTCATCATGTTTTATACCACGCCGCAAGGCACATTATATCATTATTACAATTCCTCCATCCTACCAAGGTTTCTCCTAAGTCTCAACTAAAAGCCATGGTCTAATCCTAATCCTCCTATCTTAGTCCTTATAATTTCTAACTAATTCCAAACTTCCGCTTTCTACTCCTCTAACCCTACTCGTGCCGTGTCGGCAACACATAAGCCCACTTATTTATACTTCCTCATTTACATAGAGAGGCGTCCCAATCGATGTAAATCAAGAAATATAAACTCATGGTTATGTACTCCCGACATAACACTACTACTCCTATTTCCCAATTTAACTTCAATTCTTTCATCCTGTTTATATTTCATGTTACCTTTTTAGACTTGGATCCATATCATTAACACATTCATCATAGGGATATTTTTATTGCCAAGGATATAGGCAACCCCATTTGCCGTTGAAGGCAATATTTTTCATCCCGAAGGATCTTTAACATTCATCCGAAAGGATTCCTTAACATTCATTTACTTGGTCATCCCAAAGGATACCACTTTTAACGTTCACCCCGAAGGATCATTATCATTCATCCCGAAGGATCTTTATCATTCACACTTTATCACTTTCACATTATAACATTGGATCCAAGCTACTAACGTTTTAACATACACACATTATCTCATCCATTTTATTTAGTAAATGCAAGCTCATAGAGCATATGAACCTGCTTGTTATAAGTACACATTTTCTATGTATTTTCACTATTTATTACCTCTTGCATTCTTAACCCACATTAATCATTTTCACATTCTTACATTACATTTTAGTCCACTCAACTCATTTACATCTAGACTTCACACATATTGTCAACCGTAACACATGCTTTCCTTATAATGATTACCGCTAATCGCCTTACCCGTAATATGATAATTTCAGTACAACGCCTTTATCTCATACACACTCCTCTCATTCTTTCTCACATTTTTAATCCGCGTTAGTTGTTTTCACATCTTTACTTTACCTTTAGCCTATCCATTTCTTTTTCCGCAATTAAACCTTGCATAGATTTATCTACATTCGTTAGCATCATTCCTTTTTCCTACATATTTGGTCATTTACACATTTTCATCATTTGTTTACACGTCTTACCACAACTTACATTATTTAATCCTCGTTAACTAATTCCGCATCCTTACTATTACTCTTTTTGTCCCACTAGCTTCTTTTACATATAGGCCTTACATAGATCGTTAACTATAACACACTCATTTCTTATAATAATTACCGTTAATCACCTTAGCCGTAATATAATGATTTCAGGGCAACACCTTAGCCTCATACATGTTCATCTTATTATAGCTATTAGTACTTAGGAAACATCGTTTTACTTCATCATTTACTCAATCACTATACTTTTTCTCATTTTATAACTTTACCAAGTTCATCACGGACTTATTATGTATAAATTTATATCATTTCTTCACTACACTATGTTATAACACACATTCAACATTACCACACGTTCATAATTATGCTCCTAATACTTTGGCTTTCTGCTAACCCATCTCTAATACCTCATTAATGAATATCACACTAAATATAATTACTCATAAGGCCATGCTTTGGTCATCACTATCACACAAGCCATGCACTTTCATTTTTAGTCGCATTTCCTATAAACCACTACACAACTTATTACATCCATTCGCCCTCGCTAAACTACCATAGCACATAATCACATAATCATATAACAATCACCGACAATATCCAAGTGTATGGTCATCTATCATTTGAGCACGTCTAGTCCGCCATGGACTAACATTACGTTCGCACCAATACTATAAACATGAACAATTCCTAACACCTTACGCTCATACAACATATCACGTATTCCACCTCATAACTTAGACAATCAATGACTCGAGTTTAACTCATTAATTCTACCATTAGTAAGTCCACATTCTCAATGTTCACATTATATCCAACCAAAACCTAATCCCACTATTGCTATAAGTACTTTCACATCGCACACCTAAGACATCTATTTTCCACGTCTAATTCATTACTTCTATATTTCGCTACATTCACATAATCATATAATAATTACCGATACAACCCGAGGTGCACGGTAATACTATCACTCACCCATCAAATCTTCCACAACATATATCACATAAAACACATCCATAAGTCCCCATCATTATACTAATATAGCAATCACATAATTCATTTCAAAACTCAACATTCACATCCTATAACTTACATAATATTTGCCCGCATTCCTTAAACTTAAACTTAACGCGTCTACGAGTGGTTTAAGTCTAGGCAATCCTAAAGAAAACCTAATTCACTTAAACCGAAGCTCTGATACCAAGTTGTTACACCCCGTGCCCGCTTAGACCAAAAATTAAAACTTTTTACGCGGAAACGCTTGACTTTCTTAGACATTCTATTCCTCTTTTGACCATTTACAAAAATCCATAAACATTCAGACCCTCAACCCATTTTTACATGAAACTATACTTTATTAACTTCAAAACCAAGATGACCATTCACGTGCACAAACTCAGAACCAAGTGCACAAACTCAGAACCAAGATGACTATTTCTCGTGCACAAACTCAGAACCAAGTGCACAAACTCAGAACCAAGATGAGTAAACTTAGGTGCACAAACTCAGAACCAAGTGCACAAACTCAGAACCAAGATGAGTAAACTTAGGTGCACAAACTCAGAACCAAGTGCAAAAACTCAGAACCAAGATGAGTAAACTTAGGTGCACAAACTCAGAACCAAGATGAGTAAACTTAGGTGCACAAACTCAGAACCAAGTGCACAAACTCAGAACCAAGATGAGCAATTCTTGTGTACAAACCAGAACCAAGATGAAAAAACTCTGACGGGTTATGCATTTAACCCATTTTGACCCATTTACAAAACAAATCATCAATAACACTTCATTTGCCCACCAAACTAGACCAACATCATTACTTTAACATATATGACATGTTCCAACGACACTTGACCCGTTTACAACCCAAAATGGGTAAAAACACCCTTAATCCAAACGCCCCCTTAAACATTGACCGTAACCCATTTAACACACTTGAACACACCCTTGACTACCCAAACTTTATGACGACTTGACATACACTATCCAAATCATAAGAAAGACTCTCGGGGGTACAACCTTGTCTCGAGCTCGGTATTCTACCTAGCTCCTAACGCTCATTATCTTCCAATCCGCTTCCAACTCTTTAAGCTATAATCCAAGTATTTACACCTTGTCGCACATAAACCTACAAAAAACATTAACAACTAAAAGGGTAAGCTTACGCTTAGTAAGTAACCCGACATAAAACATATCTTATACACATATTTCCACATAAGCATCATAATCACAATAAAGCTTCCAAACTACATTATTCGTTCCGTATCATACTAACTTCACATCATAACTACATCTATTCATCACAACCATAAACGACAACATACCTTAATTAGTCCAAATCCAACGAGCTAACATACCCTTAGTTAAAACCACTAGCCATCCATCCTTAACCCACAACACTTCTAAACCCAATCCTATACTCTTATACAACCATAATACAAATATGATAATACAAATATAATACATGTTTTAGTGAGAGTTACTTACCTCATATCCAAGCTATCCTATCATTCATGATTTCACCACCATCATCATCATCCTTACTAGTCATCATCATCATCATTACTTCCTAACCATAACCATAACATCATACAAGCACTTATTAACACAACATATCATAATCAAGGGTTATAAAACCCATCTAAACTTACCCAACATCATCTCTATATCATCATATGATCATATCAAGATCATATGATGAAAACCCACTTAACCCATTAACCTTTACCTTAATAATCATCATTAACTTATAAATTAGAATACTTACTTGAAGGGAATCGATGCTAGGAAAGGCTATGGACACTTGCTCTTCATCTTCATCTTCTCCTTAAGCTATCATCTCATTTTTCCCTCTCTTTTTCCTCCCTCTAGAAACCGGATCTCAACCTTATCTAAAATAATGAGGGAATGGTCTAGAATTCCCTGGATTAGGTTAGTTAGGTAGCATCTTTGGGCTAATGGCAAGAATGGCCCCTCAAGTCTCTTTCCTCCTATTTTAGCCACAAGTAACTTATAACACAAATGACATATGACAACTTAAGCCCTTGAAGTCCATTCCCTATCTATTTGTGGCACCTAACACTTTTCATAACTTTATAACACATATTTTGACTACCACTTAACTATCGGGTTTGACTTTACACGTGACTTGTTGACCAACCAATCTGTTGATATAAATAATGCCTAAAAACATTATTAATACTTATTGATATCTCTATGTTTTGATAATCACAAAATATAAACTCATTAAACATAAACTTTTTAAACAAACAAGTATTTAGTTGTAAATATTCATTTCAACAACTCAATCACTTAAGGTATGAATAAACAAATGATTAATGCATTACATGATCAAAAGAACATTTTCTTAATCACTAGAATTTTTATAAAATGTCACAAGCATTTTATATCTTTTAGAAAAATATTTTTGGTAATAAATAAAAAGGTTTTATATATTAAAAATTTATGAATTCAAAATTTCAACCAAAAATGGCAAAAATGTTTCAGAAAAACCTTCCTCACAAAAAGACAAAATTGGCCAACGGTACAGATGGGCGGCCCCCTTAAATATACTAGGCGGCCCCCTTAATTTTAAGGTGACCGCCCCCTATTTAAGGGGACCGCTCCGCTCCTCCAGCTGTCCAGTTTTGCCAATAAATACTGGACTTTCCCTAGACTTTTTCCTCACCTTTTGCACCCCCAAACCTTTTGTTCTAAATCTCTTCTAATCCTTTCTAAATCCTTTCAAAATCCTTTAGTCATACATTCTTAAGCATTGGTTTTTAAGTGATCCAAGCTTCTACCATTCAAGTGCAAAAGAAGAATACTCCTTCAACAACTAGAGAAGAAGTATTGCAACTTAGTATCATCTTGTTACCTAAGTTGTTTGTGTAATCATTCATTCATTTGTGTATAAGTTGGGTATATTTGTTAGATAAGAGTGTGAATAATTGTTTGGGATAGATTAGTGTGTAAGTAGTGAAGTTGTGAAGAAGTTAAGGTGTGTAAGTAGTGAAGGTGTGAAGAAGTAGAAGAGTACATAAGTAGAGCTAGGTTGTGAAGAAGGTGTGAAGTCATAGTAAAGAAGTTGTAAAGAAGTCGTGAAGAAGTCGTGAAGAAGAAGTTGTGAATAAGTTGTGATATAAGTTGTGAGATTGGTTCTAGCTACGATTAGAACCCGACATCTAGCTTTGTGTCGTTAAGCCGGTGTAAGCTAAAGTTGTGTAAGGTTTTCTCCGCCATAAGGGAGCTTGTTGACATAGTGAAGAAAACTCTCGAGTTAGGTTCTCGGGGAGTGGAGTAGGGCAAGGAAGGTGTCTTTGTAGCCGAACCACTATAAATCTCCTGTCTCGCGGTTCGATCTTTCCATCTCTATCTTTCATTTCATTTCATTACCTTACTTGCATCGCTTATTTATATTTATATTTGTTCATATTGTTCAAGAGTTGAGTTCATATAAATTCGAATCTAAGTTTTAAAAGTAAACAAAGTTTTCATAATAAAAATTAAAAAGACGTAAAACTATTCAACCCCCCCCCCCTTCTAGTTTTCCACACAATCACATAAAATCCTTAGCATATTCCATCTAGCGTGGGGCCTACTCGTAACCGGGATACGGGTCTAACATGAAAATAAACCAGTATACTCTAGTGAAGGATGTGCTTTTCAAAAAATCTTATTTGGGCCCAATGTTAAGGTGTGTTGGACCACTCTAGGCTAATTACATCATCCGGGAGGTGCACGAAGGAGCCTGTGGGATGCACTCCGGGCCACGATCCGTGGTGGAAAAGCTAATGCGACAGGGGTATTACTGGCCAACCATGCACCGGGACACCAGAGAAGTAATTCAAAAATGTGATTCTTGTCAAATACACGCACCCGTTCCGAGGCTCCCAAAAATCGTGATGACTTCAATCATGGCCCCATGGCCCTTCTACCAATGGGGCATGGACGTGCTGGGACCTCTGCCAGAAGCTCCGGGGAAAATCAAGTTTGTTATTGTGGCAATCGACTATTTCACTAAACGGATGGAGGGTAAGATGTTGGTCCGCACGACCGGGAAAGAAGTCAAGAAGTCTGTCTGGGAAAACATAGTATGCAGGTTCGGACTACCGAGGATAATTGTCACGGACAACGGGAGCAACTTCATTCACGATATATAACTGTAGAGCTCATCGAAATGATAGAGTTTAGTTATAAGTTAGATTGCTAAACATGGAGTAGTGGGTTCTCTTTAGAGCTCATTCAAGCTACGTGTGGCCTTTTGCTCCCTCAAAATTGTTTCACCATATATAACTGTAAGAATAATTAAAGATGTTAGGTTTTGCCGATGATTAGTTCTTGGTCTTCTTAAAAGAATCCTTGCTTTAAAAATTGGGTACACATCAAGGTTACTTAATAAATAAGTTTAATAATAATAAGTTAAATGCTCTAAGCTACGGATTCGAGATCGGGCCTTGGATCCTTGTTTCCGGAAGGCGTTTAGGTCTTGGCTACCCTCTTGCACCGGACCTTGGACCTCTAGTTCAGGAATGTGTGAGGTCTTGGTTTAACCACCTTGGATCCTCATTTCAGGAATGTCTAGAGTCTTGGAACACTCCGTTGTAACTAGGGTGCTATTCGGGTCGGGTTGGTCGGGTTCGGGTCAAACGGGTCGGGTCCAAGTCGGATCGAGGGTAAAAATAATATACCCGAACCCGACCCTATTTGAACTCGGGTTAGTCGGGTTCGGGTCTGTCCCATTTATATATTAGTATGTTTATGTATATTTAGATATAGCCAAATATTTTTGATATAGCAAAGTATATATTAGTATGTTTATGTATATTTAGATATAGTTCAAAAATTCATTTGAGAAAGAGGTTGCTAGGATAACACCTTTGGTTGAACTAGCCTCATTGACAGTTCAGAAGGTCAGGGACCGGTGCGGATATGGTTGGGTGAAACTCTGATGCGTGGTTTTGCAACCTTACAACAGGTTTTACCTCTCGAGGGATCTCAAGAGGCTTACAACCCCACCAGGCAGTGTACCTGACCGATGTAGTATAGTGTAGTGGTAAGTACGGGGGATTGATCGTTCTCCACAGGGAATAGTGTTCGTTAGGTATGAAAAACTACTCTAATAGGTCTAAGGGTGAGAGAAGATTCTTTTTTGTATTTTTATATTTTTTATGAAAGCAAGTAAAATCTCGGGTTTGAAAGAGTAGGCAGAATTAGTTGCTAGTCAACTAACCCAAGTTACTACGAATGCAAATAAAATAAAATAACTGAAAATGAAAAGGTGGTGAAACTTATATGGAGAGAAATGTGTTTACTTAGATTTCCTTACTCCCTAACTATCTTTTACCGGTTGATTAGTGTGTATTAATTGCGTGGATGATGGGTGTATTCCTTAATACCAATCGTGGGGTGGCGTACGTACTTCCCCAACTCTATGAGTTCCTACTTCACTCCTATGTCGAGCCGGCTAAGAAGCTCCTAACATGGGATCACTAGAATTCGCTCATGCATTAAATACAACCATAAAAACCTTAGTACGCATTGGTTCATGTTTCTTAAGACGTTCAAGCAAGTTACCGAATAGGAAGTTAGCCAATTTTCTTAAGCCTAACATAGATAAACAATCATCCAATACAACTAATAACACACTAACAACCAATAATCAATAGCTAGGTTTCATTAGATCTAAGCAAACACAAGATAAATCTAGCCTAGCATGTTAAACAAAAGACAAGAACAAGATAGAATCAAACAACACATAGACATATTGAATGATTAATTGATAACTTATCTTCAATGTAACATGGAAGATCTCAAGGCAAAAAGCCTTGAAAAAGCTGCTAAAATCGTCTTAGGGTTTCCTCCCAAAATTACACACAAAGTTCCACACTAATGACAAAAAATTACAAAACTATATATAGAGTTTAAGGGCTGACGGCGTCACGTTGTAGATCCTGACGCCGTCACCTCGCCGCTTTTAGGGTTCCCGTATGGCCTTCCTGACGCCGTCCCTCTTTAGTGCTCCAAAATCCGTTCTGGCCTATCAAGGGGTGACGCCGTCAGAAAAGAGCTTGACGCCGTCCCTCTTTAAGTTAAGTCGTGATGGCCTTGATCACTTCAAAGGGTGACGCCGTCAAATTTTTCATGCAAAATTCTCTGGCTTATCATGAGTAATTTTCATATCCACCTTTTTCTTGCCAAGCCATGACGCCGTCCAGGGCAATCCCTGACGCCGTCAAAGGTACTTTTTAGCCGATTTTGAGACTTTGTCGTTTTCTTCACTTTTATGCTCCAAAAACGTCCAAAATGCTTCCTTTTCCAGATTTCTTCTCCAAAGTACCTAAAATGACAAAAGGAACGATTTAGGGCAATATTTGATCAAATAAATATGATTTAAGGCTTAAATGACCCCCTAAAAGCGGTACACTTTTCGCTTCATCAAATACCCTTACACTTGAGATTTGCTTGTCCTCAAGCAAATGCGCTTTTATTCTAATCAAAATACAAGTTAGGGGTCATTTAACGCTAATATAAAAGTAATTACAACAAATAGTCGTTCCACTTTAATCATAATAAGCACGGAGATTACAAACTAGCACCTCACAAGTAGTGTTTAGATACTCACATCTCTCAAGTGTCACCAAAATAAATCTCATAAATGAAAATGGATAATATCTCTCACTACCTGTCATAGCAAATAGATTATCATAGGCTTGGGAAAGGATCGAAAACCTCCTCCACTAGGCGTAAGCACCTAAGATAAACTATCAAAGAGGGCTTTTAAACGGGTTATAACTTGAGGTGTAGGGATATGATAAACACAGTTTTGTTGGATAAGGAATATTTTACTGGTGGCGAGTTAAAGATCTTGGTTAATTACATGTACTATACAATGTTGCTAAGCCAAGACTCGACTCAATCTTAAGCTAAAAACAAAATAACAAAAACATAAAACAAACATAAAATGAAACGGGATGGTAGTCCGTATGTTTTTTCTATTTTTCTTTTTCTCATTTTTTGTATTTTTCTTGATTTTTTTTTTTTTTTTTTTTTTTTTTTTTTTTTTTTTTTTTTTTTTTTTTGCATACACTTTTGCCCTACCATCCAAAATAATACATCATAGGGGGGTTGTATCCCCCTTACACTTGAACTTTTACATAACTTTACAATTACTATTCTATCGACTCGAATTAAGATAATCAAAACACTTGGAGTACTTTTAAAATATTTAGCACATATGGGGGTAATAATGTTGTTCTTCCCCATTACTCTATTACACTAGTATTTTACCCATGAGTCCCAATCGTCCCAAAACAATATGTACAAGGATATAACTCGACTTAGCAACCATGTAATCAATTAGATAATTAACTTGGGGTTTAAACAAATGTTGTCACAATAATGCACTAAAGATGAGTGCATACAAGGTAGGCTAAGGCGATTTGGGTGTACATTTAAGTGGGGTGTAAACAAATTCTTCCTTTAAGTAAAATGCTTAAAGTTAGAAACGAAAAGATAGGCTCTGAGGGGTGTACTAGGGGTATCGTGTACTAAAAATGAGTACAACGCAAAGGGTGTGGGAGAATTACTTGACCAATGTAGCCAATGTAATTATAACAAAAACACAGGTGTAAAACAATGGGTTAATCCTAATGCCTCTTATCATGTAGTAAATCTAACTACACGAATGTAGTCTCACTTGTGGCCTCGGAATGGTCCTAACGCAAGTTCTAGAATCTAAGTGCTACCGGTACACACATCATAGCATAAATGCTTTTCCTACCAATTCTAGGGGCGAACCTCACATATTTGGGGGTGGAAATTTTTTAGTGGTACGGTTTTGTGCTAGTCATATAACTTCCTATCCATGAGACGCTCATTAAGACCAAAGTTTCACTCCTAAATGTTGTAAAAAAATTTAAATTTGGCACTAAAATTGCCCTAACAGGTATTTCTCTCAGTTTTATTACACATCTACCATCAAACAAACAAAATCAAGTACAATTGTATTCTCTAAAGTATCATCATTTACCCTCCCCTTACACTTAAGCTGAACATTGTCCCCAATGTTCATTCAAAGGATGTAAAAGTAAATAAGGTAAAAGAATGAAAACAAATACTCCCCTGATTCGTTCGATGTGGATAATCCGGTAACATGGTTAAATCCTCCTCCAAGAAAATGAACGTTGAAAGCTTCCCTTCCGAAATATAAATCATCTTCTTGTCCAATATAACCTGTTAAACCTGAGAAAACAAACATAAAAAACCCAAAGCATCAACCTGAACAAAGAAAACTCACAACTAGATGTAATTCCAGACTTAGAAATAAAAACAAAACGATTAAAGATATAATGCTTGTAGAATGAATATTTGCAGATTTCATGGAGTTTATAAAACTAAAGATTTAACAAAAACTTTATGACTCCGGTTAGAAAAACAAAACTTGCAAAATTTCCAGAATTTTACACTTGACGCCGTCAGGTGTTAACCTTGACGCCGTCAGAAGTGACCTGCAGAAATTTTATGGTTAGTTTCCGAAAAATTTCTGGAAAAACTTATGCCTCACTTCCTGGAAATCCTGCAAAATATTCATTATGACTCGATACAAGCATTTGACTCTAACAATTACTAGTATGCATGCTCATTTAATATTGTTGTGATTCATGTTCAATCTTATTCTTGTAAACAAATTTGGATTCCCTTACACTTATCTTTTGCAAAATACCTTTATATGTAGTTAAGACGAAGTTAAAAACAAAATAAAGCATTTTTACAATTTACTTTGAAACATGAGCACAAACAATAACAATTAAACATGCATACGGAAACAAATAAAATCAAACAAACAAACAAACAAACAAACAAATAAAGCTTGGGTTGCCTCCCAAGAAGCGCTTGTTTTTGTTCGAGTCACGAGCCTGACTCTACCCTTATTTAACGGAAATAGGGGAGGTTTTCCCTACACTTAGGATTAAGTGCGGGTAGAAGTAGCGATACACACCCTTAGGTGGAAATATGCCACGTGAGGTGAAGGGGGTGAGTGAATGGCTTCCTTCATCCTAAAACTACCCGGATAATATTGGTTTATGGGTGGGTCGGTTCCTCTTTTGTCTCCTAGATGTAAATCTAAGGATGAAAAGTTGTGTAACGGTTGAGGTTCCGGCTCATCAACACTAGGGAAAATTCCCTAGAACTAAGAGTAAGGTCATCACTAAAAGTGTTCAAACCTATATCCTCTAGTTGTGCTTGGTCCAAGGGTTCTACCTCCATCGGGATTCCTAAAGTCTCTTCTACTTCTTCCGGGTAAGTCACGGGCGGTGTGGGTGCCTCAAATGATGGTTGAGTATTTTGTGGGCTTATGGTGTTTACCTCATCATTCCACGTGTCAAGATCACCAATATCCTCATCAATTGTTTTCTTAGGTAGTGATGATAACAAACCTAGCGCTTCATTCAACTTATGGTTTATTGCTTCGGCTCTATCCATAATTTCTTGGCAAACTAGGTCGCTTTTCCTATTGGCCTCACTAAGATGAGATCCTAAACATGGAGGTTGTTCATAAGAATCTATCCTAGGTGAAGGCTCATATGATTCATAGGTGTCTCTAAATGAGGTATTTTGAACTCCTTGGTGTTCTAGCCACTCAACCATATCTTGGAATCTTAGAAGTCTAAGTGAAAAGTCCATTTGAAGCAAATTACAAACAAAATCACAAAGAAAAGATAGACTACGAGAAAGCTACAAAATAAAAAGAAAAAATCTCACTTGATAGGAATCTTGTGAGTAGACCTAATAAAAATAAAATTTCAACCTAAGCAATAACTACTCCCCGGGCTGCGGCGCCAAAAACATGATGCGTGGTTTTGCAACCTTACAACAGGTTTTACCTCTCGAGGGATCTCAAGAGGCTTACAACCCCACCAGGCAGTGTACCTGACTGATGTAGTATAGTGTAGTGGTAAGTACGGGGGATTGATCGTTCTCCACAGGGAATAGTGTTCGTTAGGTATGAAAAACTACTCTAATAGGTCTAAGGGTGAGAGAAGATTCTTTTTTGTATTTTTATATTTTTTATGAAAGCAAGTAAAATCTCGGGTTTGAAAGAGTGGGCGGAATTAGTTGCTAGTCAACTAACCCAAGTTACTACGAATGCAAATAAAATAAAATAACTGAAAATGAAAAGGTGGTGAAACTTATATGGAGAGAAATGTGTTTACTTAGATTTCCTTACTCCCTAACTATCTTTTACCGGTTGATTAGTGTGTATTAATTGCGTGGATGACGGGTGTATTCCTTAATACCAATCGTGGGGTGGCGTACATACTTCCCCAACTCTATGAGTTCCTACTTCACTCCTATGTCGAGCCGGCTAAGAAGCTCCTAACATGGGATCACTAGAATTCGCTCATGCATTAAATACAACCATAAAAACCTTAGTACGCATTGGTTCATGTTTCTTAAGACGTTCAAGCAAGTTACCGAATAGGAAGTTAGCCAGTTTTCTTAAGCCTAACATAGATAAACAATCATCCAATACAGCTAATAACACACTAATAACCAATAATCAATAGCTAGGTTTCATTAGATCTAAGCAAACACAAGATAAATCTAGCCTAGCATGTTAAACAAAAGACAAGAACAAGATAGAATCAAACAACACATAGACATATTGAATGATTAATTGATAACTTATCTTCAATGTAACATGGAAGATCTCAAGGCAAAAAGCCTTGAAAAAGCTGCTAAAATCGTCTTAGGGTTTCCTCCCAAAATTACACACAAAGTTCCACACTAATGACAAAAAATTGCAAAACTATATATAGAGTTTAAGGGCTGACGGCGTCACGTTGTAGATCCTGACGCCGTCACCTCGCCGCTTTTAGGGTTCCCGGATGGCCTTCCTGACGCCGTCCCTCTTTAGTGCTCCAAAATCCGTTCTGGCCTATCAAGGGGTGACGCCGTCAGAAAAGAGCTTGACGCCGTCCCTCTTTAAGTTAAGTCGTGATGGCCTTGATCACTTCAAAGGGTGACGCCGTCAGATTTTTCATGCAAAATTCTCTGGCTTATCATGAGTAATTTTCATATCCACCTTTTTCTTGCCAAGCCATGACGCCGTCCAGGGCAATCCCTGACGCCGTCAAAGGTACTTTTCAGCCGATTTTGAGACTTTGTCGTTTTCTTCACTTTTATGCTCCAAAAACGTCCAAAATGCTTCCTTTTCCAGATTTCTTCTCCAAAGTACCTAAAATGACAAAAGGAACGATTTAGGGCAATATTTGATCAAATAAATACGATTTAGGGCTTAAATGACCCCCTAAAAGCTGTACACTTTTCGCTTCATCAAACTCGGTGACTTATTTTCTACAAGCTAATTGCTGTGAAAACTAAGAATCGGATATAATGAAGTTGCGTTAGAAGAAATACCAATTGGCTTGCAAATCATGGTCAAGAATTCAAGAAAAGTTGTGTGCATCTGTGATCAAAGGATGTTGCTGTGGCATGGATGATGACCTCAACTTGTATATAACATGTTTTTTACTCATATGGCTATATTTGTATATCAAAATAGAATAAAAATGGGCCAAGTACACCGGACTAATTTGATAACTTGGGCCTTTAATAAATAAAAATGGACTACATGATACAGTTATAAAACCACTGGAAAAAAAAATCGGGTTAGTCGGGTTGACCCGAACCCGAATAGCAAAGTATTTTGAACCCGAGACCCGACCCTAGTTCATACTCGGGTTAGTCGGGTTGACCCGATTGACCCGAATAAGATTTTGGACCCGAGTAACCCGACCCGAGTATCCTTATTCGGGTCCGGGTCGGGTCGGGATTTATGACACCCCTAGTTGTAACGGCCCTTGGATCCTTTATTCCGGAAGGTGTAAGGTCTTGGAACTAAACCGTGAAGCTCCGTCGTTTAAGGTACGCAAGTTAAAAGTTATGAAAAAAAAATAAAAAAATTGGTGATGAATGAAAAATAGAAAAATGCAAAATATAAATAAAAACCTTGATGTGGACCTCATTTTCAAAGCAACGGTTCTCGAGAGAAGATTGAAAACTGCTTAGCGTCTTAATTTAGTATCTTTATCGGACTAAAAACCTATCAAAACGAGAAAATTTGAAGCAATTCATTTCCCACCAAAAATAAAATAAATAGAGGCAAATTAGGAAAATGGGAGCAAGAGGTAATTACACAAGTAACTTTCATGGGTAGTGTTGGCATCTAACTTGTAAATAGATAATGATTTCATTTTTAAGCTTAGTTTGGGGACTCGTGAAAAATCAGGAACGACGAATTTTATCCGTATGGTCACTTCTTTATGAGTCGTGTTTCCTACTCGTTGACCCTAAAAGTCATCGTGAGATAATGATTGTCAACAAAGTCGTCACATGATTATGAGAAAAATATAAAAATAGAATAAAAAGGAAAATGGGGAGTTTTTAGAACTTAAAGATTTCTTAATCTCTTTTGAAAATTTTGCTACTTCTCAAAGTTAGTAAAAAGAGATTGGAAATTTTTGGTTTTGAAAACGTGTTTTTATAACATTGCGTGAGGACACTGCAATAGCTTAGTCTGGGGGATTTTGGTATGTGCTTAGACACATACCTTTTCTTGACCAAATTAAGACCAAAATGACCAAAAACTAACCAAAATGCCAAAGATATTTGTGTTTTTGTGTTTGTTTATATGCAGGTACGGATATCATGAAATATGGACAAAAAATGAAGAAAACCCGAAAAACCGAGCACGAGATTTGGAAAGAGTGTCAAAAGCCGAGGTCGGGGAAGCAATTTGCAATATTAGATCAAGATATGCTCAAAGAAGTCAAAGTCAACCTTCAAGAATCAAAGATTATCAAGAACAGCCCTTGGTGCATCTTTCCCTTTTTGGCAGATTTGGTCCCTCTTTGTTTAAACCTATTTCACAACAACTACTAACTAATAAACCCTTTATAATAAATAACAAATCCAACCCAGTTACACACCAAGCCCACAACCCACTTCCACCAGCCCATCCAATATTAACCCGAGCCCACACTTTTAAAATAAAACCGGATCCTATCCAAACAAACCAAACCCGACACCCTCACACCCGAGTCAAACCATTAATTATTACCAGTCAAACCAAAACAATTTACCCGCCCCCTTTTTCCCAGATTATTACTATTCCCATGAACCCTAAATTACCCCGTCCAAATTGACAGCAATTAAGGGTACGAATGGTACTTCGCACGCACTTCTAGAAGCCCTGACAATCTGACACATCCAGGATTGCCAGCGTGGCCAAAGGGAGCGATGTGATTGGGTACTACACCTCATCGGTTTGATCCTAGGGCTGTTATTGAATGATGATTGATGGTAATTGATCAAGGGCCAAGATAAGAGCTGAGAAGCTTCAAGAAACCCTAGCTCGTGGCTATAAATAGCCCTCTTCTCTCACGGATTGAGGCTGTTAGATTTTTAGGATTAGGTTAGGTTAGTGTAATGGTAGAATAGCACTAGTTTAGCTTATTTTAGCTTATTGTTCGAGCTTATTGTCTTTTATTTTTCAGCTCTTAATTTGTACTCAAATTTAAGTGTTTTAATGAAAGTCAACTTTTGGTCAAACTGCTTATTGGTATATTTTAAAATGCTTATTCTGGTATTTTCTGCTTATTAGATCTTGATATGGAAATTTGATAATAGTTTGTTTATTGTTTTTCACTTATTTCTGATTTTCCTTTAAAATAGTCTAAAGTCAATCAACAGTCAAAAATGCTTATTGGATTAAGCCTAGTGCTTATTTGGTTGTTTAAGTACTTTTCAAGTTTTAATATGGTTGGAGATTCATTTGTTTCAGATAATTTAGTTAAAGGTGGTCATAGCTAGGTTAAAGCTCATAATCAGTCACATTAAGTTGTGATTGGGTTAAAGTTTCAAAACGGGTCAAAGTAAAGCAGTCACTGTTCATGTGCCATTTAGGAAATTTCCATCTAGCTTAACTTAGTTGGAATAAGCTGTTCCAAAGATATTTTAAGCATAGCTAATAGGTTTAATAGTTTTTAGCTCACTGTTTCAAATTTAAGGAATTACTTGACTCAGACAGCTTATTATAGCAATAAGCTGTTTGGAACCCTTTTTGTTGCATCTCTGAGATCCTTTAGGTCCAATTAGATGTAGTTTAGAAGTCTGGGTAATTCCACTTTGGTTTGTGCATATCTGCACATACCTGATCATCACCATTAAGTAGATTGCATTAGTCAATTTTTTCTCAAACAGCCCCTCTTCTCAGCTAATTATCTGCTTAACAATAAGTACTTATTGTCTGATTTTTGGTACACTAATAGATTGTAGTATAAGCTTGATCTGTTTTTGCATTTTGAGGTTTCTAGAGCTTATTAGAGTGCTTATTTTTAGGGCTGCAAATAGGGACAAGGCTGCTGATTGCATCAGCAACCCTTGAGTGGATTTTGCTTTTTATTCTAGCTTAATGGCTCACTTAGGGTAGCTTATTAGATTAGATCTGCTTATTTAGATTGCATTTAAGTCCCTTTAGCTTATTTAGGCCTCAGCTTAGCTTATAGCTTCTATAAATTAGCTTATCAGTCTTCATTTTTGCCTTTTTAGCTTTTTCATTAAACTGTTGTTGTTTTAGCTTATTTTCTAGCATATTTTACATTTCTAAAAAGTTTGTTTTTACAAAAATTTCTTATTTTAAGTGCTTTACAAGTTTCAAAAGAAAAAAAAAATGTTTTGCAAAAAGGCAGACCTGGGACTCGAACCCAGGTCTCCTAGCTCACACACACATGCTTTACCGGTATGCTCTAGTTATGCTTGGTATTCTTATTGCAACATTTAATTCTTATCCCTTATTTTCCCTTTTAGCTTATTTCAACTGTGTAGCTTATTTTCTGCTTATTTAGAACTGTTTTCCCCCTCTTCCTATTTTTCCTAGATTAGTGTTAGCTTAAACTTATTTCCTGCAAAGTTTTAGAATTTTCCTAAATCGTTTACTATTTTTAAAGCATTTAATTAGTAATTAAATCATAATAATTAGAATCTTAATCAGAAAAATAAAATTCTTTTTCCCAAAATTTACTTTTATCATATAGAATGTAGGAAAATTATTTTCATGCCCGTAGGATTAGAATACCATCATTTCTCACTTTTATCTCACATTCACTACACGATTCACGATCCCGAAATCACATATTCCATTCATCCTTCGTCGGGACAACGAACTCGGGGTTTTCACATTATTTCCCTTTTGTGAATTCCTTTGGATATAATTGAACTAAATCAAAATTCTTTAAGAGACGAGGAAGATTCACAAGACAACCACGAGATGAAAGAAGATCGCTTCAAGGAAGTAGGAATGATAACTACGGGAAAAGAAAGTGCTTTAAATGTGGAAGTCCAAACCATCTCATTGGCGAATGTCCGAAGCCACCGGGTTATGATTACCAAAGCGCCTTTGTTAGTGGAGCATGGAGTGATAGCGACAAAGACGAAGCGGACAAAGCAAACGACGAAAAATGTCTTGTAGCTCAAGCTACCGATGAAATATGCCTAGGAATAAATTTGGAGCCTGACGAATGGATTAAGGATAGTGGATGCTCGAAGCACATGACGGGGAATCGCAAGCTATTCTCCTCTTACAAGCCTTACAACGGAGGTAACGTTATTTTCGGTAGTGACTTTCGTGGTAAAATCATTGGCAAAGGTACGATTTATCAAGACTCTCTAACTATTGAAAATGTTGAGCATGTAGATAATTTAACATACAACTTGCTTAGTATAAGACAAATATGTGATAATAAGTGTAGAGTTACCTTTACCGATAGAGATAGCAAAATAGTTAAGGATGGAAAGGTCATAGGTAGAGGAATTAGGAAAGGTGGCGTATATGTCATGAAACTAGGAAATAAACCGGAAGATAAAATATGTCTAGCAACCTTAGATGAAAACTCTACATTGTGGCATAGGAGATTAGGTCACGCTAATATGCAACAAATACAATCCCTAGCCTCTAAGGAATTAGTTACTAAAGATGAAATAACTTTAGCTCCTGTTTGGGTTAAACTTCATAATATTCCGGTTGTTGCGTATTCTGAGGTTGGTCTTAGTTTGATCACAACGCAAATTGGTCGTCCTATCATGCTTGATTCCTACACGAGTACGATGTGCCTTAAGTCGTGGGGTCGTAATTCCTATGCTAGGGCCCTTGTGGAAGTGTCGTCAAAGGAAGCCTTACTTGACTCTCTTGTGGTTGCTATCCCCTACCCTAATGGGAACGGTCATTCATTGGAAACAATTGATATTGAATATGAGTGGAAGCCGCCAAGATGTGAGACTTGTAAAGTTTTTGATCATAATGATGATGGATGTCCTAAGCGAGTGAAACAGGTTGTGAAAGATAAAGTGTTGGTTGATGAAGAGGGTTTCGTTGAACCTTCTAAGAAGAAAGGTAAAGGTAAGCTTCATGGTACTAATCGTCAAGTTGACGGGATTCATTTTCAAAAGCCTAAAGTCTCGTATTACTATAGGCCGGTTACTAAGCCAAAGAATGGAGGAGCGTCGACGTCTAACCAATCAAATACAGGTTCTCCAACAGTTAATGTAGGTTCTACTTCTTGTAACGAACCTACTATTGATCCTACTAGTAGTACGGCTCCTTCCCGGGATGACCAAGGTAAGAATAATAATTGGGTGGAGGATATCAACTTTGTTGATTTGAAGAACAGCTTTGATGTGCTTAAGGTACAAGATTCGGTTTTGGAACCTGTGATTGGCACTACAGATACCCCTGAAGTTACTTCTAGTTCTTCAAAATCTACTTCTCCGTCGCCTATGAAGACCACTCCTATTGTTGAGAAAATTGGGAAGCTTGAACAGCTTATTATTGATGGGAAAGGCACCCTTGTGGATGATAATGGTAAACCCGTTCCGGTGGCTGATGGTATAAGGAAGGGCAACCCATTCTCTAAGGTGGGTGAAGTGGTTGATTCTGATAGTGATGATGAGGTGTTTGAGCCAAATGATCCTATGGATAGTTACATTTCATCAGCAGAGGAGACATAACGAGCTTGAAGGCTATCTTTCTGATGATTATGCGGCCCAGGTCTTTGATTTACCTGGGCAACTTGAGGAATATAATAAGCAGTTTGATTTCAAGCTTCAAGGCCGTTCGAGGAAGTAATCTCTTATTTGGATCTGTTTATTTGTTTGCATGTCATTTTTGTTTTCAATGGTTGTTCTAGTTGTTGGTAGCTAGTTGTTCATTTATGGCATGTCATAAATGATATAGTGGTTGTTCAAGCGGTTGCTTGAGGTTAATGTGGCGTTTCATCCACATTCCACTGTACTTGAAACGGTTTTTTTGGTTAATATATTTTACCAGGGTGGAAGTTCCCTTTTACCCAAAAAGATATGATCAACATTTTTGTGATGCCTGTAAAATAGGAAAACAAGCACATGCTAGTCATAAAGCTAAGAACATAGTCTCCACTACTAGATGCCTAGAATTATTACACATGGACCTTTTTGGTCTATCCGCTGTGCGGAGTTACGGAGGTAACCGTTATACCTTGGTAATTGTAGACGACTATTCACGATACACGTATACTAAATTTTTAAGTGATAAAACCGAAGCCTTTAGTAAGTTTGAAATATTTAGTAAAATGATTCAAAACAAACTAGGATGTTCTATAGTATCTATTAGGACGGACCATGGTCGGGAATTTGATAATGAAGTGCAGTTCGGAAAATATTGTGATTTAAATGGAATATCTCACAATTTCTCCGCTCCTCGCACTCCACAATCAAATGGGGTAGTAGAAAGAAAGAATCGTTCCTTGCAAGAAATGAGTAGAACAATGCTAAATGAACAATCTATCCCACAAAAATTTTGGTGTCACGCCGTAGATACATCAACATATATAATAAATAGAGTTTCAATTAGGCGAATATTAGGAAAAACCCCATATGAGCTATTAAGAGGTAGAAAACCTAATCTAAATTACTTTAGGGTATTCGGGAGCAAATGTTTTGTTCTCAATACAAAAGATTACCTTACTAAGTTTGACCCTAAGTCGTACGAAGGAATTTTTCTAGGATATTCACAGAATAGTAAAGCTTATATAATACTTAATAAACACACTATGAAAGTAGAAGAATCATTGAACGTAACATTTGATGAAACTCCACCACCACCTAAAACATTGCCTCTAGAAGATGATGACCTAGTTGAAGAAGAAGCTATTGAGGTTAGTAAAACTAAACCCTTAGGTGATGATGATGAAAATATAACGCTAGGAGAAAACAAAATAGTAAATATTAAGGAATCAAAATCACACCCATTAGATAATTGATGTGCGTGTCGTTGTGTTCAAGTTTTAAAATTTATAAACACGATTTATCCAATTCTCTAATCACACATACGAGCAAGTATACTCGTCCGTGGTAGTAAAGGTGGGTAAGTCGAGATCGTCCCAAGGGAATTGGGGTTTAGGTTTAGTAAATAAGTTTTAGCAAAATGGAGTGTCAATCCAATTTGAAGCAAATTAAAAATAAACAAGCAAGGTTTAATCAATCAAAAACAAATATACTTGTGTGTAGGTTCCATGACAATTGTTTAGAGTAACCAATCAAGTTGGGTGTTACTTGTAATGATGCACAACTTAAAATGAATGATTCACAATCAATGGTTTTTATCATGAGAAATCATATCTAAGAATTCAATCTCCTAGTTAACTCCTTTCGGCCATTATTAACTATTACGATAATTCTATTAAGTTCTTTGTGTTGTTTGAAAGCATGTCTTATCTCAAGAATTCCTACGAATCCTTTCGGCCTTTTTCGTGATGAAATCGTTTCCAAATCCATTTTAATGAGTAAAGGTGTTGCTTGTCACACACCACAATCCATACTAATTCGTGCACTAACTTTTTGGAATAAAAACATAAAGAAAACTCCTTTCGGCCTTTTGAATCTTTGAAAATGTTTTTACCAACCAATTAAGCAAGACTAGATTTTATCTCAACAAACTCATAAAACAAGATATGTTTTCATGCATCACTATGATAAGATTACTCCAACAATTGTCACATCATCCACACACAAGTATAACTAAATTACTCCATAACAATCATAACCAAACACACATAATTAACCAAACTTTCATTCATCATATAGTAAAAGTAAAAATAGTTCATGATAACTCAACAAGAAATACCTATCAAGGAATTACAAGAACTAGAATTGTGGAACTATAGCAATCCACACTCCTCCAATCGCCTATTATCACAAGTAAACAACTCCACACACGGACGCAACTCTTGAGACTCGAACTCAAGATCTCCTGGACGTTTTCACAGCAACTCCAAGCTTTTGGGCAATAATAATAATAGTGGTGTAGCTTTCTTAGGTTATGTCACTCCCCAAAAGAACTCTCTTTGCAAACTAACCAAGGGTTCCTTAAATAAGTGAGGAAACCCTTCTTATCCAAGTAAAAACGTCCCATATGAATTAATCAGCTGAGAAATGATAAGCCTCAATGATTATGGGGCTTAAATTCACCATTTAATGCAACTTTGTAACTTCAGTTTTGGCCAACCGATCGGTATTTGGCTCCATCCGATCGGTTGGAGCTCTCGGTGTTTCTAACTTCACTCCATCCGAATCGGATGCGGGCGGCGTCCGATCGGATGGATGTTCCTGCCGTGCACTTTTGTTTTCTTTTATTCATTTCTCGTTACTTGCTTGATCCTTCGCTGTACCATTGATTTCCTTCATAAAACTTGATCTTTTCTTGATACATTAAGCATAGAAGTCTTGTTCTAATCAATTCTTTGAAGTATCAAGTGGTTTCTTTCTCGTAATTCTCCTTATGTGCATAATCTCTTCATTGCTTCGTGTTTTCCTCCATTTTTCCTGTACTTGGCTATATTTACTTGCATACACACTTTTTCATCATTTAGCAACAAATACATGCAAATATAACCAAATATAATGCACAAAACTAGCAATAACGCACCTAAAAACATGTTAGATTTAAGCGTTATCAAATCCCCCACACTTGAGTTTTACTCGCCCTCGAGCAAGTCTAATTTTTAGAAAAACTGAACTCAATGGCATTTTCATTATGTTCATAAAAAATCCTTGAAATGTAAGCAAATTAAATTGAGTTTAGTTAACATCACCAAGTACCTCACAAAGGAAATTTTAAATTCACACAACTCTCGATAGTAGATTTGATTGTATATCACTCAATTGCCCAGGCGCGATTCATGTCTCTTACCATAAGCTTGTACTTGTATCAAAACAACAAAATAAAACATCAAAGAGGTCTTTTCTTTGGGTTTAGGCTTCAAAAAGGGTTTTGATTACCTAGCTAATGTATAGATATCTCATACAAGTACACCATAATTCGCTAACAACGAATCCTTGTATAGTCAAGCAACGGATGGTCACCAGATCGTGCCTTGGTTCGCTAACGACGTTACTTGCATAACGGATGGTCACCAATTTACTCACCAGATCGCTAACAACGCTTTTCAACTATCCAAAAACTCGGATGGTCACTAAAACATACATGTGCTACATATCTAAACAAAGCCATCACTAAATCCGAATGCTCGAATAAAGTAATTGGTAAAGGAAAGGGATAAGACATGGGAATTTGATTTGGTTCTAAAAAAAACAAAAAAATCAAGCCCAAATTCAATCCTAACTCTTTACATCACAAATGATTACTCACCAAACTTCTTCGATCATTATTCCGCACTTCATATAAACTTCATCTTCCATAATAACTCTTTGAATATCTTATTTCCACACATACATAGCTCATTGGCTTTTTTTTTTTTTTTTTTTTTTTTTTTTTTTTTACACCCCCACACTTTGGATGAGCACACGCTACAAAAAATATAAATAAGAGTAGCGACCTCCTTCTTCATTGGAACAACATATACACATACAAGGTGTGGTCAATCATGCAATCATCAAAAATAAATCGTTTCGAACTTCATTTGGACTTGATTCGGGAAAGTCTAAGGTGTATGGTGTAATAATTTTCTGGTTAAATCAAAAGAAAAGATAGGCTCAAAAGGGTGTAACTAAGGGTATCTAGCATATAATGCTAACAAATGGGTTCCAATTACTAAGGACAACTAACCGATGTGGTTAGCAAAAATGTATTGTAAACAGAAGGCCATTTGGTGAAAATCCTAATTTGCCTCTTATCATTTGAATATATTTTATTACTTGAAAGTAATTTTAACCGTAATGCATAACAAGTACAAGTTCTAGAATTGACATAATCACCGGCACACTCATACGAAATATAAGGCATGAATCCTCACAATTTAAAGTGGTGGTAAAATGTACTTAGCAATAGCTACCAAAAACTCTCAAAACTTGACTACATTCCAAAATTTTTTCAAAATAACCTTATTATTTACCATTGAATCAATTTTGTCTATCAACTAGAAAAATCAAAGGCGAATAAATTCACAAATTCTAGTCCTTGAAATCCAAAAGCAAAAAATTTTAACAGAATTTAAAAAAAAAAACTTTCCTATTTACTTCCCTCCCCCACACTTAAGTTTTGCATTGTCCTCAATGTAATAAAACGAACTTCAAAGTAAAGGAAATGGAAAGAAAAATAGAAAAAAAAAACTACCCGGAAAAAATTAGCATTAGCCTAGTTGATCACAAGTAATCTCGTGAATTCTTCCAACTTCCAAAATTGATCAACACTAAGCTTCCGTCAATTCTCCCCCTGCAAATACTGCATACTATGCTCGAAACAAACAAACAAAATACCAAAAACAATAAACCAAACAAACATAAAAATAAACATAATCCAAACAAACCAAAATCAAAACAAATAAATCCTACAAGAGTTAAAGTTTAAAATAGTAGAAAATAGAAAATAGAAATAGTTCAACCATCATTGTTTTGAAACCATAATCATAAACCATCATTGATCACTCATAATCCATGTCCGGATCAATCCTCTCATCTTCACTTTCTTCGTCTTCATAATTCTCATCACCCTCAAAAATTGTATACCTTTGTCTCTTCTCTCCAACACCTCTTGAAGAACCTCCCACATCAAAGCTCGAACTCCCAACATTAGGAACTCTACCATACACCGGCACTGGTTCAGGAAATGGTGCGTACCCAGGATATGGGTAAGGGTATTGGCCAGGATACGGGTCATACTTCAATGGGTAGGGTGGCACATTTGGTGGGTTGTAAGGAGGTACCTCATAAGCGGCTTGTTGAGCCACATGTTGAAGCATCGGCATTGAATAATCATAGTTGTAATTTTGCCTCATCATCATTGAATCTCTCCACACGTCCCTTTTCTCAATCTCATTTAGCTCACGGTTCCAATCTCCCCATCCCGAGTCAAAACTACCCGGGGTATGAATATTCCCAACAGGAGGTGGTGGTTGATATGGTTGTTGTTGGTAAGACGGCTGTGGTGCTCCATGAGGTTCAATCCAAGCTCCCTACTCTCTTGTCTTCCTATTCAAGGCTGTGTTAAAACTTTTATCATCCCACGTCTCACAATTCAACATCTCTGAACACTTTGCTAACTCTAAGTCCACATAATAGCCCAATCTTTTAGCCAACTTGGTCACATAGTGACCTCCACAAATTGCACTATTATCCTTGATTCCCGGTGCTCTCCTTGAAAGATATTCGGCTATTATCCAAGCCGCATTCCCATTCTTCTCCTCTAACAGCTTCATAACCCAAAGATCTGGCTGATTGCATTTATCACGGCTCCCTGTCCTATGCAAAACACTCCAAGCTATTAATTTTTGTAAAATTCTCAACAACGGATTCCTTAGCTTTGATGAATTCCTTCTAGTACAAGTTGGGTCACCAACACTGTTCCAATACTCAGCCACCCCGGCATAATCATTATGCCTCCTTACCAATCTCACAAAATGTGATGCAAACAAACGATCCTTGATCTCATTTGGCTCGTACAAGCCAAGAACAACGGCAAACTCCGGCAAAGTAAACTCATGATCTCTACCACAGAGCCTAAACCAAATGCATTTGTCATTTATAAGATCCACCATTTTCCTCTCAAAGTAAAATGTGGAGAAAAACTCCAAACACCATTCACGGTTAACATTCTCGTGAATACTAAACGCATTCTCCCACGAATAATCATCAAAACTATCACCATCTCCTTCATATACATACGTCATTCTCATCAAATTCCTTAATTCCATCTCACATCCATAATCATGAAATAAACTCCAATCAACTAACCTTGGTTTAGCGATTTTTCTCCCTTGTAACTTCGATAGACGCTCACGAAAAGCGTGCCTCTCCTCGCTGCTTAAACCACTGAACTTCAAATTCTCGTTACGCTCTGGAATCAAAGTATACTTAACCTTCTCTTTGTTATTCCTATTCACAAACTTTTGCACAATTGGATTACTAACTTCACGTGATGAACTCGATCCTCCTGCAAGAAATCTCTGTAGAAATCATGATTATTTATTAGTATAAGAGTATAAGAAACAAAGTTAGATGATTAAGAAGTCCAAAATATTCGATTTGAAAATCTTCAAAAAGTTTTACCGAGAGCTCCATCCGATCGGTATCTCTCTCCATCCGATCGGATGGAGTTGTGACCTTGTCCAGCCGATCGGTAGCAATTCGCAACCGAATCGGTTGTACTCACTGTATTCAAAACAAAAATTTTCCGACTCCAAACTCAATCCTATCTAATTCCACTCTTCCTTATCCTGCATTTCATCAATCATTATGGTCTCTACACATCCCACTTATCTCCGAATAATATCCATAACATACTCGCATAATCAATCTTAGGAACTATGAACATATTCAAAATCAAACCTTATTGATGTTCTAATCCACAATGCATCATCCTAGGAACAATAATCAACATCCAAACAACATCTGGAAATCACTAATTTCTACCCAGAATCGATTCAAAGTTTTGACTCTTTTGATCCAAAAAATCAATTAATTCATTCTTCCTCAAAACTTAATCAATCCATCTAATTCTTTTTACTTTGATTTCCTCAATCATTTACCCATCTATTCCAGAAAAATCATGCCTTAATTCGAACTATATCAAAAACGCCTAAATTTTGACCTAATTCAATCAACTCGAATTAAAACCTAATTGACACAAATTAATGATGTTACTTACTTGTTTTGGTGCCATTGATGATCCTTCAACTCTTCTGCAACTCTTAAAATTCTCCTAATGGTCGAATTAATGAACCCCAAGTATGGTGGAATGAGTGTGTGTGTGTTCTTATGATTTTTGAAATCTTGGGTATATATACTTCAATCCATCCGATCAGTATTTCATCCAACCGATTCGGATTGAATTTTTGCAAAGCTTCACTTTTTCTTTCTCTCTTCAATACCTTGACTTTTGTAAGAACAAATAAAAAGTATTTGACTCCCTTTAAGACTTCTCTTTAAGTAAAAATACCACCAACACACTTATTCTCCCAACTTGTTATCCAAACTATCTCTACAACTTCTAAAAACAAACTTAACTCCATAGATTAAAAACTTAATAAAACCATAAGATAACCAAAAGGTCTTAAACTTAAATCAAACTTAAATGCAAAACATTAAACTACCATTAAAAAAAAATGCATTAAAAATAAACAAAACAAACATTAGCACAAGCCTTGTGCTTTATTCTTCAACTCTTGCTCTTCAACCTTCAACCTTCAAAATATTCATGCTTCAAGATGTCTTCACTTTGAAATTTACCGGATAACTTTCGATTAGTCACTTGAGTTTTAAACTTCCTTGCAAAATTTCTTCCATCCGGACAAACTACATCAAACTTCACATGCCATTCTCCATCACCTTCTTCTTTCTTGTAAACACTAGCTCCTTCGGGTACCCATTCCAAATTCTTCAATTGAACCGGTAAAGATCCAAGAAAATCTGTCAATTTATGGAACACAAAAATATTCTTGAATGGATTATAGAAAACCTCCATAGCTAATGCTCTTTCCAACTCATCTTCAATACCAAAGTAACTAGGGACAATCGGCCCATATTTAGGTCTTCCCTCTTCATCTCTACCAACTTCAAAACAACCTAAATGGTCTTCTTCTTCTTCTTCATCATGCACTTCCTTAATAATCTTGCCTCTAGGTTTTGGATAATAGGTATGCTTCAAGATCCCATCACTAATAGTCATAGTACCTCTACCCATATCTATAATAGCTCCGCAAGTTCTCAAAAACGTTCTCCCTAACAACAAAGGTAACTCCTTATCTTTTGGGATATTAAGTACAAGAAAATCGGCTAAGAAAGCTTGATATCCTACTTGCACTCTAACATTCTTCACTTCTCCCATTGCTTTTGCTCTTGAATTGTCCGCCATTGTAAGATTATATTGATTTAGTTGAGGATTACCAAGTCCTAATCTTTTGTACAACGGGTATGGCATCACATTCACACTTGCTCCTGTATCAGCCAATGCATACATTGCATCGGTTCCATTCACCTTAACTGGTAACACAAAATTTCCCGGATCACTCTCTTTCTTAGGCAATCCATTTTCAACTATCCTTTCCCTTGCAAACTCATCAAAATTCTTATCTTCTAGCCTAGCTGTTGCCATCGTAACCGCATCTAACTTCTTACGATAAACCATGTAATTGTTCAACACTTCTATAACCGGCTTCTCTTCCATAAGCTCCTTAAATTTCATTTCCAAGTTCTCCAAAACAGCTTCCTTTTGTTCTTGAGTCAATGGTTTAACTTCTTGAGGTGATTTGGGCGATGAACTAGATGAACTAGCCTCATTTTTAGGGGTGGAGGGTTGGGTAAGTTTGTTAAGTGGTGTTTTCTTGCGATTAGCCTTTCCCATTTTAACAATCTCTCCTTTTCCTTCCTTCTTCTCTACCATATCATCATCAACATCAATTCTCATCTCTCCCATAGCAAAATCAACCCTACATTTAGTTTTCACCATGATTTACCTGGGCAACTTGAGGAATATAATAAGCAGTTTGATTTCAAGCTTCAAGGCCGTTCGAGGAAGTAATCTCTTATTTGGATCTGTTTATTTGTTTGCATGTCGTTTTTGTTTTCAATGGTTGTTCTAGTTGTTGGTAGCTAGTTGTTCATTTATGGCATGTCATAAATGATATAGTGGTTGTTCAAGCGGTTGCTTGAGGTTAATGTGGCGTTTCAGCCACATTCCACTGTACTTGAAACGGTTTTTTTTGGTTAATATATTTTACCAGGGTGGAAGTTCCCTTTTACCCAAAAAGATATGATCAACATTTTTGTGATGCCTGTAAAATAGGAAAACAAGCACATGCTAGTCATAAAGCTAAGAACATAGTCTCCACTACTAGATGCCTAGAATTATTACACATGGACCTTTTTGGTCTATCCGCTGTGCGGAGTTACGGAGGTAACCGTTATACCTTGGTAATTGTAGACGACTATTCACGATACACGTATACTAAATTTTTAAGTGATAAAACCGAAGCCTTTAGTAAGTTTGAAATATTTAGTAAAATGATTCAAAACAAACTAGGATGTTCTATAGTATCTATTAGGACGGACCATGGTCGGGAATTTGATAATGAAGTGCAGTTCGGAAAATATTGTGATTTAAATGGAATATCTCACAATTTCTCCGCTCCTCGCACTCCACAATCAAATGGGGTAGTAGAAAGAAATAATCGTTCCTTGCAAGAAATGAGTAGAACAATGCTAAATGAACAATCTATCCCACAAAAATTTTGGTGTCACGCCGTAGATACATCAACATATATAATAAATAGAGTTTCAATTAGGCGAATATTAGGAAAAACCCCATATGAGCTATTAAGAGGTAGAAAACCTAATCTAAATTACTTTAGGGTATTCGGGAGCAAATGTTTTGTTCTCAATACAAAAGATTACCTTACTAAGTTTGACCCTAAGTCGTACGAAGGAATTTTTCTAGGATATTCACAGAATAGTAAAGCTTATATAATACTTAATAAACACACTATGAAAGTAGAAGAATCATTGAACGTAACATTTGATGAAACTCCACCACCACCTAAAACATTGCCTCTAGAAGATGATGACCTAGTTGAAGAAGAAGCTATTGAGGTTAGTAAAACTAAACCCTTAGGTGATGATGATGAAAATATAACGCTAGGAGAAAACAAAATAGTAAATATTAAGGAATCAAAATCACACCCATTAGATAATTGATGTGCGTGTCGTTGTGTTCAAGTTTTAAAATTTATAAACACGATTTATCCAATTCTCTAATCACACATACGAGCAAGTATACTCGTCCGTGGTAGTAAAGGTGGGTAAGTCGAGATCGTCCCAAGGGAATTGGGGTTTAGGTTTAGTAAATAAGTTTTAGCAAAATGGAGTGTCAATCCAATTTGAAGCAAATTAAAAATAAACAAGCAAGGTTCAATCAATCAAAAACAAATATACTTGTGTGTAGGTTCCATGACAATTGTTTAGAGTAACCAATCAAGTTGGGTGTTACTTGTAATGATGCACAACTTAAAATGAATGATTCACAATCAATGGTTTTTATCATGAGAAATCATATCTAAGAATTCAATCTCCTAGTTAACTCCTTTCGGCCATTATTAACTATTACGATAATTCTATTAAGTTCTTTGTGTTGTTTGAAAGCATGTCTTATCTCAAGAATTCCTACGAATCCTTTCGGCCTTTTTCGTGATGAAATCGTTTCCAAATCCATTTTAATGAGTAAAGGTGTTGCTTGTCACACACCACAATCCATACTAATTCGTGCACTAACTTTTTGGAATAAAAACATAAAGAAAACTCCTTTCGGCCTTTTGAATCTTTGAAAATGTTTTTACCAACCAATTAAGCAAGACTAGATTTTATCTCAACAAACTCATAAAACAAGATATGTTTTCATGCATCACTATGATAAGATTACTCCAACAATTGTCACATCATCCACACACAAGTATAACTAAATTACTCCATAACAATCATAACCAAACACACATAATTAACCAAACTTTCATTCATCATATAGTAAAAGTAAAAATAGTTCATGATAACTCAACAAGAAATACCTATCAAGGAATTACAAGAACTAGAATTGTGGAACTATAGCAATCCACACTCCTCCAATCGCCTATTATCACAAGTAAACAACTCCACACACGGACGCAACTCTTGAGACTCGAACTCAAGATCTCCTGGACGTTTTCACAGCAACTCCAAGCTTTTGGACAATAATAATAATAGTGGTGTAGCTTTCTTAGGTTATGTCACTCCCCAAAAGAACTCTCTTTGCAAACTAACCAAGGGTTCCTTAAATAAGTGAGAAAACCCTTCTTATCCAAGTAAAAACGTCCCATATGAATTAATCAGCTGAGAAATGATAAGCCTCAATGATTATGGGGCTTAAATTCACCATTTAATGCAACTTTGTAACTTCAGTTTTGGCCAACCGATCGGTATTTGGCTCCATCCGATCGGTTGGAGCTCTCGGTGTTTCTAACTTCACTCCATCCGAATCGGATGCGGGCGGCGTCCGATCGGATGGATGTTCCTGCCGTGCACTTTTGTTTTCTTTTATTCATTTCTCGTTACTTGCTTGATCCTTCGCTGTACCATTGATTTCCTTCATAAAACTTGATCTTTTCTTGATACATTAAGCATAGAAGTCTTGGTCTAATCAATCTCTTTGAAGTATCAAGTGGTTTCTTTCTCGTAATTCTCCTTATGTGCATAATCTCTTCATTGCTTCGTGTTTTCCTCCATTTTTCCTGTACTTGGCTATATTTACTTGCATACACACTTTTTCATCATTTAGCAACAAATACATGCAAATATAACCAAATATAATGCACAAAACTAGCAATAACGCACCTAAAAACATGTTAGATTTAAGCGTTATCAATAATGTAATAGGAAACCTAAATCTAAGAACACTTAGATCACAAGCTCAAGATAAAAATAACTTCTTTTGTTTTCTCTCAACAATAGAACCAAAGAATATAAATGAGGCTTTAAAAGATGAAAGTTGGGTAATGGCTATGCAAGAGAAACTAAATCAATTTAAGGCAAATGATGTTTGGGAACTAGTCCCAAATCCCATGAACATGACCATCATAGGAACCAAGTGGGTATATAGAAATAAGTTAGATAAAAATGGAATTGTTACTAGGAACAAAGCTAGGTTAGTTGCCCAAGGTTATAATCAACAAGAAGGAATTGATTATGACGAGACTTATGCCCCCGTAGCTAGATTAGAATCTATAAGAATATTACTTGCCTATGCATGCGCCCTAGACTTTAAGTTATTTCAAATGGACGTGAAAAGTGCATTCCTTAACAGTTTTATCAATGAGGAGGTATATGTGGCACAACCTCCAGGATTCATTGACTTCGCAAAACCTAATTATGTTTATAAACTCAAGAAAGCTTTATATGGACTCAAACAAGCTCCTAAGGCTTGGTATGATCGATTAAAAGCTTTTCTTATTAAACATGATTATTCCATGAGAATGGTAGATAACACTCTTTTCACTAAAAAGAAAAGCCCAAATCTCATCATTGTCTAAATATATGTTGACGACATTATATTTGGATCGACTTGTCAGGATATGTGTGATGAATTCGCCAAAATCATGCATGATGAGTTTGAGATGAGTATGATGGGTGAACTAAATTTCTTTCTAGGATTACAGATAAAACAATTAGAAGATGGAATATTTTTTAATCAATCTAAGTACATTCAGGAGATGCTTAAGAAATTTGGATTAGAAGACTCTAAGCCTATGAAAACACCGATGTCCACAGAAATAAAACTCACAAGAGATGAAGAAGGTGAGCCCGTAGAAAACACTAAGTATAGAGGAATGATAGGTAGTTTATTATATCTAACGGCAAGTAGACCGGATATCATGTTTAGTTTCTGCCTTTGTGCTCGCTTTCAAGAGGATCCCAAAACCTCTCACCTAGAAGCGGTTAAGCGTATCTTCCGATACATTAAAGGCACTATACACTTAGGATTATGGTATCCTAAGGGATCGGGCATAGAAACCATCGTCTATGCAGATTCGGATCATGCGGGAGACTACGTGGATAGAAAAAGCACTAGCGGTATTTGCACGTTTATGGGATGTTGTCTAACATCTTGGTTTTCGAAGAAGCAAACCGCTCTTGCTATTTCTACTACAGAAGCCGAATATGTAAGTGCTGGAAAGGCATGTCAACATGCATTATGGATGAAACAAGCTCTCGTATATTATGGCATTAGGTTAGACATTGTCCCAATTATGTGTGATAACAAAGGTGCTATAGACTTCAGTAAGAATCCCGTACAACACTCTAGGACTAAACATATAGAAATACGTCACCACTTCCTTCGCGATAACGTTCAAAAAGGAAACATATCTATAGAAAAGATTGCATCGGAAGATAACATAGCAGACATATTCACTAAACCCCTTAAGCGCGAACTCTTTAACCACTTACGTTTAGGCCTAGGAATGATGGAACAAATTGACTGAATTTTCTGCACTTTTAACAGATTTTTCATCACCAGATGGGCGGCCCCCTTAATGTTATTAAAGCGGCCCCTTTAATTATTAAGGGGACCGGCCTATCATTAAGGGGACCAGCCATCTGTCTGTAAAAATTTTTTTCTTCTTTCTTCCCTCCTCTCATCTGTGTCTAGGAATCTGTTTTGCACAAAATTAAAGATTGGGAACACTATCTTTTGCATAAACATATTTATACAAAAACACATCTATTTTATTCAAATCATTCTCACATCTAGGAAAACACATGAAAACCATTTTCCTTGCATTGTTGAATCATGCCAAAAACATTTTTCTTTCATGCATAAAATCTCACATGAATTATCAAAATATATAATCTAATATATATCTTTGATATTCATAAATTAAGCAAAATCAAATCAAGGAGACTTTGGATTGTTTCTTAGGAAATTTTTGCATTTAGGAGTCGAAACAATCACATCTCCACATTTGTTGCATATAGGCACACACTAGAACAAAATTACTAATCACCTCTCAACATTTGTTCCATCACCAATCCCTTGTTAGTTTCTAGTGACCTTGCTCTATGATCCTTGCTCTATATGATTACTTGTTTTAACATTATTAATTGCTAGATAGAATTTCTTGCTTGCTTATTTGTTTAATTAATATGTCTTGCATGGATAAGTATTTATATATTGCATTCTTTCTTGCCTCAAAGAGTTGGACTTGCCCAAAACCAAAAACTCAAAACATAGCCTTTCTTCCCTATTCCTGCAGAAAAACCCAATTCTGGAACCCTAAACATCACCAGATGGGCGGCCCCCTTAATCATTAAGGGGACCGGCCATCTGATGGTCGGGTTCACAGAATCTTTTTCTGCTTTTTAGCCCATTTCATCCTATACTTCCCAAAATTCACAAACATATTTTGTCCTAAACCACCCACCAAAACTTATCTTCCTAAACCACATCAATCCTCCACTATAAATAACCCCATTCATCACCATCTTCACTCATCTCATCATGTCTTCTCCCATCAAACCAAAACCAAAAACCTCAAGGTTAGCAAGGATGACCGTAAAACCCACATGGAAAAGAAAACCTAACCCTCATAACAAGTCCATCTCAACAAATGATGTGGCTAGACAACCATCTCCTCCATCCTCATTTGTTCCCAACTACTCTCCAAGATCTCAAGCTCATTCCATTGAACCATTCTACAAACCCTATCATATTGGCCAAACATCCACATTCATTCCAAACTACACTTCTAAACCTCAAACCAACTTCCATGAAACCTTCGAAAATCCTCATCATTTTGGTCAACCATCAAACTTTACCTCAAACCACACACCCCAATTTCATCCATTCCCACCAAATGATCAAATCCACATTCCCTCGGAAAGGCAAAAGTTTCATGAAGAGCTTAACCAAATCCACGATCTTAGTGATCTCCTTGCTATGCACCTTGCACAACGCAACAAGGGCCAACCTCCATCCTCACCCTACTCAAATTGCTTACCCCACTCTCTCAACTTAGATCAAGTCACAAACCACACCCACTATTGCCCTTGTTGCATCTTCCTTCAAAAACAAATTCTCCACTTGAGTGAAGATATTTCTTGGATCGAATATCTACTCACTCGTCCTCATCCTATTCCTCCCCTAAACCGATACAACATCGTTAGATCCACATTCATCCGCTCCATTTCCCTCACCATCAAATAACTAAGCCCTATTCCCATGTTTTCCGCCCCAAAATAAAAACCCTCACCCTTTTGTGTCGCAAGCAAGTCCAATCGCTCTCTTTGGCAATATTAGGACTATTTGCATCTTTTATTATGTTGTAATCGTTTTGCTTTAAGCAAATTATGTGATGTAATGATGACTCATGTGTTATGCATGATCATCTTAAGTGTTTGAATAAATTAGTTGTTTGTTCTAAATATTTTTGCTATGCATATATGTCTTATGTTCCTAACTTGTTTTTGCAGCCAATATTTTCATAGCTCGTCTCCTTGGTGCCCTCGAACGAGGGGGAGTATACATCAAGGGGGAGCTCTAGTTTCCGTCAATATTCCCAATTGAATATGGTCGGCTTAACCTTTTTGATTCTACAAAAAGGGGGAGAAGTGAATATAAACTCACTAAATACATGTCCAAAGATAAATTTCTAGATTTAATGAGTTTAAGTTTTGTAATCATCAAAAAGGGGGAGATTGTTGATATAAATAATGCCTAAAAACATTATTAATACTTATTGATATCTCTATGTTTTGATAATCACAAAATGTAAACTCATTAAACATAAACTTATTAAACAAACAAGTATTTAGTTGTAAATATTCATTTCAACAACTCAATCACTTAAGGTATGAATAAATAAATGCTTAATGCATTACATGATCAAAGGAACATTTTCTTAATCACTAGAATTTTTATAAAATGTCACAAACATTTTATATCTTTTAGAAAAACATTTTTGGTAATAAATAAAAATGTTTAATCCATTATAAATTTATGAATTCAAATTTTCAACCAAAAATGGCAAAAATATTTCAGAAAAACCTTCCCCACAAAAAGACAAAACTGGGCAACGGTACAGATGGGCGGCCCCCTTAAATATACTAGGCGGCCCCCTTAATTTTAAGGGGACCGCCCCCTATTTAAGGGGACCGCCCCGCTCCTCCAGCTGTCCAGTTTTGCCTATAAATACTGGACTTTTTCATCACCTTTTGCACCCCCAAACCTTCTGTTCAAAATCTCTTCTAATCCTTTCTAAATCCTTTCAAAATCCTTTGATCATACATTCTTAAGCATTGGTTTCTAAGTGATCCAAGCTTCTACCATTCAAGTGCAAAAGAAGAATACTCCTTCAACAACTAGAGAAGAAGTATTGCAACTTAGTATCATCTTGTTACCTAAGTTGTTTGTGTAATCATTCATTCATTTGTGTATAAGTTGTGTATATTTGTTAGATAAGTGTGTGAATAATTGTTTGGGATAGATTAGTGTGTAAGTAGTGAAGTTGTGAAGAAGTTAAGGTGTGTAAGTAGTGAAGGTGTGAAGAAGTAGAAGAGTACATAAGTAGAGCTAGGTTGTGAAGAAGGTGTGAAGTCATAGTAAAGAAGGTGAGAAGAAGTCGTGAAGAAGAAGTTGTGATATAAGTTGTGAGATTGGTTCTAGCTACGATTAGAACCCGACATCTAGCTTTGTGTCGTTAAACCGGTGTAAGCTAAAGTTGTGTAAGGTTTTCTCCGCCATAAGGGAGCTTGTTGACATAGTGAAGAAAACTCTCTAGTTAGGTGCTCGGGGAGTGGAGTAGGGCAAGGAAGGTGTCGTTGTAGCCGAACCACTATAAATCTCTTGTCTCGCGGTTCGATCTTTCCATCTCTATCTTTCATTTCATTTCATTACCTTACTTGCATCGCTTATTTATATTTATATTTGTTCATATTGTTCAAGAGTTGAGTTCACATAAATTCGAATCTAAGTTTTAAAAGTAAACAAAGTTTTCATAATAAAAATTAAAAAGAGGTAAAACTATTCAACCCCCCCCCCCTTCTAGTTTTCCACACAATCACATAAAATCCTTAGCATATTCCATCTAGGGTGGGGCCTACTCGTAACCGGGATACGGGTCTAACATGAAAATAAACCAGTATACTCTAGTGAAGGATGTGCTTTTCAAAAAATCTTACTTGGGCCCAATGTTAAGGTGTGTCGGACAACTCTAGGCTAATTACATCATCCGGGAGGTGCACGAAGGAGCATGTGGGATGCACTCCGGGCCACGATCCGTGGTGGCAAAGCTAATGCGACAGGGGTATTACTGGCCAACCATGCACCGGGACACCAGAGAAGTAATTCAGAAATGTGATTCTTGTCAAATACACGCACCCGTTCCGAGGCTCCCAAAAACCGTGATGACTTCAATCATGGCCCCATGGCCCTTCTACCAATGGGGCATGGACGTGCTGGGACCTCTGCCAGAAACTCCGGGAAAAATCAAGTTTGTTATTGTGGCAATCGACTATTTCACTAAATGGATGGAGGCTAAGCCGTTGGTCCGCACGACCGGGAAATAAGTCAAGAAGTTTGTCTGGAAAAACATAGTATGCATGTTCGGACTACCGAGGGTAATTGTCACGGACAACGGGAGCAACTTCATTCACGATCCTTTCAAAAGCTGGTGCGAGAAGTTGAATATAACCCAGATAAACACTGCTGTGGCCCATCCTCAAGCTAATGGGTTAGTAGAAAGGGCAAACAAGAGTCTTATGAAGGGGTTCAAATCAAGACTCGGCAGGGAGAGAGCCGGTTGGGTAGACGAGTTGCCGAATATCTTGTGGGCACACCGTACTTCTATGAAGGCAAGCAATGGGGAAACACCGTTCAGCCTCACGTATTGAAGTGAAGCGGTCATCCCGGCGGAAATAGGAATGCCAACCTTTCGGACTATGGTGACGGAAGAAAAGGAAACGACGAGGGAATCTGCCTGAACCTCGACCTACTACAGGAGCGAAGGGAGATGGCTGCGATCCGGGAGGCGAAATACAAGAGGAAGATAGAACAATATTATAACTGAAGGGTTCGCGCCGAGTCATTCAAGGTGAGTGTAAAAACTCAGATAGCTTTCTTAAAATGAAATGTCGTTACAATACGTAGTTGTTTCAATCCAATTATAACTTGTTTCTACTATGACTAACGTAAGAAATGAAAATACCTTCACAATCAAAGGTAAGCGATTTTGTGTACCGAAGAAATGAGGCAAGCAGGGTCAAAAATCAAGAAAAGCTAGGACCCAATTGGGAGGGACCGTACCGGATCGTGAAAGCGTACCAAACCGGATCATACAAATTAGAGACGATGGAGGAAAAAGAAGTGCCACGAACATGGCATGCCGTTAACCTTAGAAAATGTTTTTTGTAAATGTATGGCTAATATATCTAATGTAACGTCCGAAAGGGCTTGATTGACTATTTGAATGACAAATGCAGCCATCCCACAGTTAATGGGGAGCAATTTGAACATAAGCCGAAAATGACCCCTCCGAGAGGCTCGCGACCTCCGGAGATCAGTGGTCAATGTTCAAAGATGGTTCATACCCAAAAAGGGGTTGCCATGCAACTATGGCAAAAAGTCCGAACGGCACCCAAAAAGGGGTCGTCGCATCACTATGGCAAAAAGGCCGAACGGCACCCAAAAAGGGGCCGCCACACATCTATGGCAAAAAGGCCGAACGACACCCAAAAAGGGGTCGCCACATCACTATGGCGAAAAGGCCGAACGGCACCCAAAAAGGGGTCGCCACACATCTATGGCAAAAAGGCCGAACGGCACCCAAAAAGGGGTCGCTGCATCACTATGGCAAAAAGGCCGAATGGCACCCAAAAAGGGGTCGCCGCACCACCAAGGCCTCCAGAAAGCACAAAACAATGTGGCCATGCAGCCCAAGGAGTAAGTCATCAAGGAACGCAGGTAATATAATGCATATAAAAAAAAGGACATAAAACATTTTTATAACTAAGGAAGCAACTGACATAGACAATTTCAAAAGATATACGAAGTAGCATACGATTCATACAATTCATAAGTTGCTACATTCATCCGAACCATTATAATTATTCACAAACCTAGTCTAACGGCCCCAAGGCCTTACATTTTCCAATGATCGCTGCCAAAGTAACAAGGATTATAAAAAAAAATAATAATAAAAAAAAAGAAAAAAAAAAAAAAAAAAGAGCTTCACACAACATCCGGAGTGGCTTGAATCCGTAGTCAAAATGGAGGCACCCAGATATTACAAATAAACAACTTGCTTAAGGAGCAGAGGCGTTCTCTTCAGCGACTGAACCAACAACAGAAGGCTCTTCGGTCACTAGAGCTTCGGAAGTTGATCCGATGGCAACCTCTTCTGTAGCGGTCACAGGCCCGGATGGAGCGCGGTCGGGAAACAGGTTTATTATTTCCGCAAGAGGACTATAGCAGGCGTTGCTTACCTTCTCGACATAAGGATACTCCGCAGTGAATAATCCATCATACAAAGGTTGGAACTTGGCCTCAGCTTCCGTATCCAAGTCATCCACATCCGCCAGAACCTTCGCCACATCCTCCGGCGAACGGTCCAAGGTAACACCATCTATAAACCCGGATTGGGAAGACAAACTGAAAGGAGCGGCCAAATGTTGCTTATATTTGTTACACCCCGTGCCCGCTTTGACGAAAAATTAAAACTTTATACGTGGAAACGCTTGACTTTTACGGACATCATGTTACTCTTTCAACCATTTATAAAAAATCATACACATTCAGGCCTTGAGACTGTTTTTAAATAAAACTGGACTCAATTACCTTCAAAACGACGGGTGGCACGACCCGTGACGACTTACGGTTTAAAAGATATGATTTTTCGAAAATTGCCAAAATCTGAAAATACTGCCCAGCCGCCGGTTGGGATTCCCAACCACCGGCTGGGGCCCAAAAATATGGTCTGAATGGCCGGTTGAGATCCCAACCGCGGCGGTTCAGACCTGCTGATCGCCCGGATCAGTTTTCAAGTCCCGCACTTGAAAACCCGACCTCCCGAACTCGTTATTTCACCAAACCTTCCAGATTTACTTAGTATATCATTGAGCTCATTTTCATACAAAAACATTTACCGTTTGACTCCCCAAAATAGTACTTTACAATTTAGACGGGTTATGCAAATAACCCGTTTTGACCCATTTTCTCAAAATACAACTCATACCACTTCCCTTTTACGCCAAACTTTACCAAAAGCATAATATTAACATAACAAACATGTTCCAAGGGCACTTGACCCGTTTACAACCCAAAATGGTACATTCACGCTTGATCCAAACGCACCTTAAATTTTCACAATAAACACTTAAAACATACTTTGACACACCGTTAGACCCCCAAATCGTTATGACACCTTTAATATACATTTTAACGTTTGACTCCACTTTACAAACCATTTATTGACTCACGGGGGTACCATCTTGAATGAGCTCGGTATTCTACCTAAGCTCCTACGCATACTACCTTCTAACTTCCATATTAGTAACTCTTAATCCTTAGCTCAAGCTTACCATTTCCGTCGCACATAAACCTACAAAACATTAACACTTAAACCGTAAGCACGAATGCTTAGTAAGTAAAACGGGTATAATATAACATTATACTTCATTCACACATTACGCATCCATATCATTAATCCATTACAACATCATTCACAAATACATGCCTCAACCACATAAGCCTTAACCTTCCTTTCCTTAATCCACTCTTATCTAACACATCAATTAGCCTTACATTTACTTGCACATAACATCATCATACAACATTCATAAACACTAACATATAAAGGCACATAAACACATAATGTATGGAAATCACCATAACGTCATCTTATAGCCGGTTTACTTACCTTGATTCCAAGCTAAGGCTATCAATAACATCATCATCATCATCATCCTCATCTTTTATCACCACCATCATCATCATTCTTACTTCCTAACCATAATCATAACATCAAGGCTCATTAACATTACAAATCATGATCAAGGGTTATCAAAACCCATCTAAACTTACCCATCATTCTTTCCAGATCATCATATGATGATATCATAATCATATGATGAAAACCCACTTAACCCATAAACTTTTACCTTAATAATTATCATAAACTCAAGATAGGCATACTTACTTGAAGTGGATAATTTCTAGGAAAGGCTATGGACACTTGCTCTTCATTTTCTTCTTCTTCTTAAGTCACCACTAACTTTTCCCTCCATTTTCTCCTTCCCCTAAAACCGAACCTCCAACCTTATCTAAAATAATGGTGGAGAAGTCAAGAATATCCTGGATATACTAGTTAGGTGGCAACTTTGGCCTAATGGCAAGAATGGCCCCTCAAGTCCCTTTTCTTCTGTTAGCCTTAAAAGTAATGTTATATTCGGGATTTGCATTGTATTTAAGTACAGGGACTAGTTTAGCAATTAGCGGATAGTTAAGCTAGGATCTTAGTATAAATACCCTCCTAGTTGAGACTAGGAGGGTAGGGAATTCTTGTATCACTTTGAAGGTGTGTGTGTGATCTCCTCTCTCTCTCTAGAAAACACACACACCTTCCCCCATTCTTAATCTAATAAATACCATGTTTAACCTTTATTTTGAGTTCCCCCGACCTCCTGAACACGATTTTTGATCATTACAATTGGCATCAGAGCTAACCAGGGGCGAATCGTGGGGTTTTGAGGTGAAAAAGTGATTTTTAGGCGTGGTACTGTTCATCAGCTTCATTTGATCGAACGAGCATCTTTAGTCGAAGCAACTTGATCGAACGACCAACATTGATCGAACGAGGTTTGTCATCGAAGGAGCATTCATCGAACGAGACAAGGGTAGTCGAGTTAGACTTACTCTTCCAAATTGATCGAACGAACTAAATAGTCGAACGACTAGATAGTCGAACGTGTTGATCGAACGAGTTAGTCGAACAGGTTGATCGAACTAGGTTGATCGAACGAAGACTAGGTTGATCGAACGAGGTAGGTTGGTCGAACGAGCAGATTAGTCGAACGAGCAGATTAGTCGAATGAGCTGATTAGTCGAACGAGTTTAAGCTGATCGAACCAAGTGACTAGTCGAACGAACCTAGTCTAGTCGAACGAGTATGCCAAAAAAAAAATTGCTAAATTTAATTTCGAGGAGAGAATAAACAGTCCATTTTTACGCTAAATTCAATTTATGGTGTAACGATGAAAATTTTGGCCCAAAATTCAAATTTTTAGGTCAAAATTCGGGTTTTTTGGGCAAAATTTGGCGTAAAAATTTCTTAAACTCAAATTTTCCTAGCATCTTTAGAATTGAAAATAAGGCATATTTCATTCTCGCACCACACCAAAATCACAAATGATATTACTGGTATACATCCTCAAATCCTACCACGTATAGCCAAAAAGATCCTGATCAAGATCAAGATTCACAATCAAATGACAATGGCTAATTATTGATTGTTATCAACTGTGACTACAAGGATGATGATTCGTTATTACTTATTTGAAGTTGAAGTGGAATATCTCGGGTACGTGTACTTAGTATCTTGAAGATATCGGGGTTGGTTGGATGCATGATTCTTCGAGATCCTTGTTTGAGCACTCATGGGAAAAGTGATTAAGTCTTGGGTTATCTAGTTTTCATAGGTCAAGGGGTGGATGGACGAAGACCTAGTTAACTATCACTTAAAGGAGATACGTTGTAGTACTCAGTGTCACACAAAGATGTGGATAATTCAAGAGAGGTTCATATACAGTTAAGAAAGGATGGATGGGTATATGAAACGACCTATGCTTTAAGGAGTTACGTTGTAGTGCTCAGTATAGGTTCTTAGTCACACTATCGTACAAGTTTAAGTCACAAGTTTGGGTTATTTTACTTCATTCTCAAGTTCGTCATATTGGGTTATCTTCTCATGTGGTTACTACAAAAAGCCGTTGTTTTTTATACAGGAGGTTGATAAAGAGTTAGACATCTTAAATGGTATTGTTAGTAGATTGGGTTTATCGACATCTTCTCATAGGCTGATCGGGTTAATGATAAAGTGCTTTCAGTTAATAATTCACGTACACATCATTATGCTGATTCCGATAAATCGTAACCAGCAGGGGAGAGAAATGTGTACATCGAGGACGCACAACAAGTTCACGTGATCGGGCTTAATGATTTAAGAAATGATTTGTGTCGGAGATTGGTTGATTCTATGTCTTATCTTCCACTCATCTTATTCTACGCACTTCTACCTTATCCACCTTCACCAATTTCGGGCAACAAAATCATGATGATCAGTGGTTCAACTTGTTACTTTGGTGTTATCATTTCATGTGTACGTAATGGGCTGATTTATCATATGAAAGATAACTGGGATGCATTTGGTGAGATGAAGATGTTGATACTCTATTCCCCCGAATGGATAATCTTGAAGAAGGTCGAGTCTACAGTCTGTTCTACATTTTCCGCTGCGTGTTAGAAGACTAAAGACGGGATGCATTTAGTTATCAAAAGACTTCTTCAGATTCAGGGCATTTATCAGAAAGGTTGTCAGTTTGGGGGAGAGCACTAATTAGGGGAGAGCACTCAGGGCACCCAGAATTAAACCCTAATTAGATTTGCTCACGTTCTTCTGCAAGTAAAGAAATGAAAGCTGAGAAGATTCTGCAAGCTGAACGAAGTGATGAAGTTTGAAGACCATTCTCTGTGCTTATGGTTTATATTTTACTTGTAGGGAACTTTGTAAGCAATTCCCGTATAACATCACTTTGGGGAGAGATTGTTAGCCTTAAAAGTAATGTTATATTCGGGAATTGCATTGTATTTAAGTACAGGGACTAGTTTAGCAATTAGCGGATAGTTAAGCTAGGATCTTAGTATAAATACCCTCCTAGTTGAGACTAGGAGGTGAGGGAATTCTTGTATCACTTTGAAGGTGTGTGTGTGATCTCCTCTCTCTCTCTAGAAAACACACACACCTTCCCCCATTCTTAATCTAATAAATACCATGTTTAACCTTTATTTTGAGTTCCCCCGACCTCCTGAACACGTATCTTGATCATTACATCTTCTATTTTGGCCACAATAACTTATAACACATTTAACACTTGGCAACCTAAGTCCCTTTAGTCTATTTCCTTTCTATTCTTGCCACATAATACTTTCCTTAACCATACAATACATTCTTTGACTATTAATTGACTTCGGGTTTGACTATGACTTACATTCATCGACTAGCCAATCACATAAGGCCTTTGATACACTTTCATCTAGGGTGGGGGTACGAGTATCCGGGGAGCTGGTCTAACAATATTCGTGACTGTTCAGAAGCCGACGAACCATCTCCGAAAAGAACTCTTTTACCACTTTGAACCACTCCATTTCCGTTTGGCCCAGCTTGACGGCCATGTCTTTCCTTTCTTGATGGAGTTCAGAGTTCTCCCTCTCTTCCGCACTCAGCTTATCCTTGACCCCATTCAGCTCAGCCTCCAAGGCCTTGATCCGCTCAGCAGAAATCCTCCTCCCTTCGTCTCTCTCCTTCTCTAGCGCTGAGATGCGACCCGTGAGATCTGATTCTTTTACCATACAGCTAGTATGCTCATGCCTCAACTTTTTGAGCTCATCCGCCTCTTGGGCTGCGTTCCTGTACTTTTCATGAGTGCGATACAATTGCTTGTATTCCTGAAGGAGGGACTCAAATTGGGATAGGATATCCGACTGAGTTGTTGCCCCCCGGCCCAACAACATCCAGGCCCTCTGAGCAGCCCCCGAGTCGCCCAAACTTTCCAGATATGACTACTCTAGGGAGTAGGCAAATTCAGCATTAAGTCCCTGCAGACTTTCTAGCTATCCAAACGGTCATCTTTCCTGATCGACCACTCCGGAACAAACAATGCTTCCGGGTCATCATCAACGTGACCTTAACTTGCCACAGCCGGAAGCAGCCACAGAGGAACCTCCTGAAAGAAGAATGAAAAACATAACCGTCATTGATAATATAATATATATATATATATAATATATAATATATTATATAATATATATAATATATATATATATATATATATATATATATATATATATATATATATATAAAAGGGAAAGTGCACCAGATAAACCATCCGAATGGCTTACCGATATCAGCAGTTCCGGATGCAGATTCCGCGCCTCCGGTTGTCTTCTAATTTCGCTCGGGCACAGTGACCGGATGGGGGCAGGGTTAGGAATGGCCTCCAAGGAGTCGTGGTCTAGATCCACCACATGGATATCCTCTGTCGGCCTGCTTCGTTTGGCCGGACGGGTCGCGCCACTACCTCCCTCACCGCGCTGAACGCGCACCCTTGTCTTGCTAACCCCCACTCCCCTCTGGGCCTTCAGAGCCTCCCGGGTGGCGGCCTGCCCTTGCTTCTTGCGCTTGGCCTCCAGAACTCGCTTGTCGGCCACCTCGACCCTTTTCTCCTTGGCCGTCTTCGCATGAATATCGGCATTTGACGAGACGGGGGTGGTCACGTGTAACTCGTGAGACTCACCCTCACGGTATTCATCTCCCTTTACCATGAAAGCACCCTTGCGGATCGTGGGCTTGATCAGATACTCGGACATTGCTACAACTGCGGAAGGTGAGAATGCAAAACTGTTAGAAAAAAAACATGCATAAATACATCAATGCAAAAAGAAGGGGGCAAAGGCAAAGACTGCAAGGCCATACCCTTTCCCTCGGCATCCCTAAGTGCCGCCCGGTAATCGGGATGCTCCCAGTGTGAAATCAGCCCTATGGCATAAAGAAAACCCGGGGGAATCGGAATGAGATCGATCACATTCGCAGACAGTTTCTCGGCATCTTCAACATTAAACTCACCTCTCGGAAAGGGGTCCGAGATGTCAAAGTCATGATGCCTCAAAGGTATTGCGAACGGAATAGCTCGCCTGTCTATTAGAAAAAAATTGTGTTTCCATCCTTTCAGACCGGTCAAAATCTCCTTGAAACAAACCCTCTTCTCCTTGCCGCTCCTCTTCTCAAAAGAGAACCAGTGACCTTGCTTGCTTAACTTATAAAAGGCCCGGAATAGAGAAGTGGTAGGGGTAATGTCCAAGCTTCGGCTGTATACCTCAAAAAGGGTCGCACGGTGCAGACCCAACGGAACCAACTGAGAAATATGTACCTTGTAATATTTGATAACGTCCAGCAAAAAAGTGGAGAAGGGTACGCTAAGACCGCCCTCGTAAAAATACTCCAGATACAAACCAATAGCATCATCCGGCAACTCATCCATCGTCATATTCTGCGGAGGTAGCCTTGGATGCAAATCTTCGGGTATACCGAATTCCATTGTCACCATATACACAGCCCCTTCATCCATCCGAGATGTATATTTTTGAATATCGAACTTGGGTAGAAATCCCCCAACCTCCTGAGTATCCTCTTCATGAATTGAAATGGGAGAGTTCGACATAGCCTAACCGAGGGAAAATGAGATATATCCGGATAGCAAAGAAAACTCAAAGTGCGGATGGTCCGGAACGTACCTCTTAAGTCGAATGGCAACGCAAAAATCGCTCGGATTAACTAGAAATACTCGCTCGAAAAAATGCTTCGGAAAGTTTGTCAGAGAGCAGAAAATTACAGTGGTAAAACCGATAGAAATGACGCTATTTATAGGTGAGAAGGAAGAACGTGAAACGACGTGCCGTGTCAGATGATGATGTGGCACCTTCTCACCCATACGATGCACACATATACACGTGTCTGAATCTTAGAACCCCAGTAAAAATGACGGCTATCTTTAAAAAGAAGCAATAATGGTTTTTGGCGGTTTGTACATCAAACCCACTCATCGGATCCCGACGGACTAAGCCCCTCGGAATTGGTAAAACGGGATTTCAAAATTTTCAGAGTATCACAATATCGGTGAAACCGATACTATGATACTGGGGGGGACATGTTGGCGTATGTGTCCGAACGGACTATCTGTCCGGTCGTCCGGACGACAAGGAGTCATCCGGATAAAGACCGGAAGGCACCTAACTCATCCGGCCAGTATAACTGTAAATAATAGGACAGGTGGCGTTACCCTTTGGACAGATGGCAGCAGCAGACCAACCGCCGCCATCCCAGGATTTACGGGATTATGTCTGCGACATGTTTCCGGAAAATCCGCTGACGTCATTTCAGGTACTGTAGCCAAGGAGTATAAATACCCAGCTCATTTACTACTCTCAACTTAACTTTTACCATCCACATTTACTCACAATTACTGTTTAAGTCTCTCGGATTACCCAATACTTACTTTCACGTCGGAGCTTGGTCCTGGGATAACACCCGGGACGAGCCTAACACGTGCTTTTCTATGCGTAGCTATCCGAAGGACCTCCAGAATTCGAAGAGATTGATATACCAGTCTTCCGGGAGAACCTTCACGTGATTCATACGAAAGACCTAATTAATTTGTCTTAAGTATTTACGGAAAATTACTTCAACATACAACCAATAATGCGATTATGTTAACATTTATGAACTACATGTGGTAGACTGAGTAAAGGATAATTATAGCCTATAAATGACCTTGAAGGATTTTAATGGACACCTTTAAAAAAGCCACTTTAAATTTCTTTGAAAAAGAAGACTACATTAGTCTCTATACATTATGTGATGAACCAATGTTCAAATTCTGGTTTAAGACACGTTTTGTATGTATTCGAAATGTACTCTTTTAAAAAATAGATTGCACCATATTTGTGTTTATAAATGATGATGTAATTATTAATTAGTTACTATTTTATCCTTGTAATTTTATGGGGGTAAATTGAGAATTCACCAACCAAAAGGTGGAGTAGATAAGATTATATTGGTGAAAAGGATAAGATTAAATTGGTGAAAAGGAGTGTTGTTTCGGTGGTGCATTTATGGAGTGAAAGAGGGAAGGTGAGTGTCCTTAGTGGTTGGACCCTTTTGAAAGGGATTAGGGACCTTGTCTCCTTAATATCCTACTGTTTCATTGGCCCAGCTTATAATGGTACCCTAATAACATACTCATGGCAGCTCGTATTATAGCCAACATGTGATAAGTAAATTATATAATACTGAGAAATGATTTGGATGCCAAAGGCAAGACCTGAGGCTGGTCATAATCGACCGGATAATATCGATTGGTCGAGTTAACCGACTGATATTGACATCAGTCGCTCCAAATCCAAATCTAACATCGGTCTAATAACCGATCGACTTTTAAACCTATCCAACTTTTAAACCGTTGCAATTAAAAAAAAAAAAAAAAAAAAAAAAAAAAAACAAAAACTTTTTCAACTTTATAAATATCAATCTCAAACACACTTCTAAACACACAATTTCAAACACAATTCATATTCAAATTCTCATCCATAAACAACTTCTCATCATATCAAAGAAAAACACTCCTACATCAAAAGACCGACGATCCCGACTACCCCAAAATGCCCCGAATTTTAATTTCTCGCCGGAAAACAACTTCGAACTAACCGGCATAACACCACCACAACAACGGGGTATTCGATTTCGTGCACCCTCTTTTGAATATTCATCACGAATACCACAACCCAACCAAAATCAAAACCCATTTTACGTTAATCGTCCATATGTTCCACCGTATCGTCCTAATACGGATTATCACCAAGAACCAAGTGGGTCGTCGTATCGGCCTAGCATGGATTTCTTGCAATCTTCCAATCCGTATGAAGATTATTCCCCGCTTCGGGGTGTTAATCTTGATATGGATTTAGAGGATTTAATGCCAGACCATTCGATGCAACAATATCCGAATCAAGATGCGTCGATGGGGCAAGGTTCGGGTTCTTACCGCGGTTCGTACCATGGTTCGTACCACGGTTCTTTCGCTGTTGAAGACGATGACGATGTCAAAGAGACATCACCCATCAAACTAAGAACCGCTTCGCGACGTGCTACAAAGGCGAAGGACAAAGGCATGAAGGCCGAACCGGCCAAAAAACAGTTAGCATGGATAAAGGCGGAAGAGATCGCGCTTTGTAAAGCTTGGGTTTATGTGTCGGAAAATTCCAAGCGAGGAAATGCTATTAAGAGGTACCGCTTTTGGGAGGAGGTGATAGACTATTTTCATAATGAAACCGATTCATTAAGAACCTACGACTTTATCAACAGCAAATGGAAGAATAGGATTCGGTGTAGGGTTGAAAATTTTTGTGCTATCATGGATAATATCAAGAATAACCATGGTAGTGGTGAGAATGATGCTGATGATAGGGAAAAAGCTTTAAGAGAATATCGTGTGATTTACGGTCATGATTTCAACTTGGAGGAATGTTGGAAAATCTTGAGGCATCATGATGCTTGGAAGACGGAGGGGGATGCTATCCGATCGAATAGTCGGAAGAAATCAAAGGGCTCTACAACAACCTCGGGGTCAACACAAGGTCCCATGAATTTTCAAGACGTGGATGATTCTGAAGATGAAGACGATACTAGAGAATCACGACCAGAAGGTCATGACGCAGCCAGGAAGAAATCATCGTCCTCCTCTCGTGATCTACCATCATCGTGGACAGCTTCACTAACCAAGAACTTCTTCAAATTGAAGCCGTCAAAAGAAGGACATTGAAGATGAGTATCTGAAGATGAAGGCGGAAGAGCTAGCCATAAAAAGAGAGAAAATGGAGCTCCAACGAAAACAAGTCGAAATCATGGACATAACAAAATGGGAGCAAGATTTGATCTTCTACTACTCAAAAATCGACCCAACTTTGCCCGAACGACACCAAAATCATCTTAGGCAGCTTAAGACACAAATCAAAGCTCGCTACAACTTAGATGATTAGTTCAGGTTTGTAATCGTTATCGTATTTTTAATTTAGTATTGTAATGTTTTTATAAAACAACATCGTTTGTTGCCAACGACGAAAATCAGTTCCTTTGAACTTTTCAGGTTTTTCAACATGCGGTTTATGCATTGCTTGATCCATCTTTGAAATTTCTGTTTAAGATTGTTAGGAATAAAATAAACGTAATACAAATTATTTTATATATAATCGTAAGATTACAACATCAGATTGAGGCATGCAATTAGCAGTGTCCTTAAACAAAAATTGGTCATGTCTAGTACGAACTGTTTAGAGGATACAACAATCAAATCAAGTATAAAACTTGAATCTAGCGAATCGGTTATGTTACGATGATAAAAATGAATGATGTTTGTGTGTTTTTGATGATACCAAAGTGACAAATTTGTCCTCTATATATAGGCACATGGTGACCCTTCAAAACAGTCACAATACCTCTTCAAATGGCCTTAGAGACACTTCTTTTCGTAACAGTCACAATGGTTCAGAATTAGCGACGCTTTAACGACGACCTAGCGACAGAATAACCGTCGCTAACTGCCACTGGTTCAAACAGTCGCGATGGTTCGCTCAATGATGCCTTTTTAATAGATATAACCGTAACCATTGCGATTAGACGCGTCTTTACCATAATGATTCTCAATTAGAGACGGTTTAGTAACTGTCACTAATCTCTAATTCGTGGCAATCACTAAAAACAACAAAACCATAATAAATAATGTTCCAACAATACCCCACATTTTTTATTCAAACATCAATAATACCCCACATTTGAATAGAAAATAAGACAATTACTTATTATTCTATTTCCATCAAATGTAATATGACATGCATTAGATTAGGTGTCTTTTGGACTTGAACCTATCCTAGTGAGTACATATCGGATCTACTTTGTGGATAGTGAACATAAGTCTTGAACTAGCCACGTTTTGTAGTAAATCGAGACAATAAGTATCACACATATCATATTTATGCAATAACAGATTCTTACCATTGTGTTCATTTCGGTCGTGAACATATCCTTATTCATGAGAATTTTAGAGAACTTAGCCATTTTGTTCCTAAAGATGCGACCCCACATCAATCTCGTATAGGTAATGCCAATCAAGAATATTCCGTAGTATTCCACTCTGAAAAGCCATTAGCATTATTAAGAATTAAAATTCAGCCCTCAATCATCAACGGAAAAACACACACAAAAATCATCTTAGGAACGGGCATACCTGTGTGTTAGTACTTTTGAGTTTTCCTCAACTAGTTTTCCTATTGAACCTAGACCATGGGATCTCCAATTTTGCAAGGTTAGGTTTCCGCCGAGTAGTCACTCATTGTGTTGGCTTTAAGCCCATACCCCTCGATGTAAATATGACTTGTTCTCTACAAAGGCCTTTTGTCAAAGGATCTGCTATATTTTCCTTTGACTTAACGTAGTCGATGGAAATGATTCCATTTCTTAACAAGTCCTTTATCGTGTTGTGGCGACGTCTTATATGTCTTGACTTGCCATTATAGATTTGATTCTTTGCTCTGGTAAGAGCAGCCATACTATCACAATGTATACACACAGCAGTCACAGGTTTTGGCCACAAGGGAATACCCTCTAGAAAGCTTCTAAGCCATTCTGCTTCTTCAACAGCTTTGTCTAAGGCTACAAATTCTGCTTCCATAGTTGATCTGGTATTCACAGTTTGCTTAGACGATTTCCATGATACAACAGCCCCACCAAGTGTAAATACATAGCCACTTGTGGACTTTCCTTCATGATGGTTGGAAATCCAATTGGCATAACAAAATCCTTCTAATACAGGAGGATACTTAGTGTAATGTAACCCATAAGCCATTGTATGCTTAAGATATTGAAGCACTCTTACTGGTGCATCCCAATGATCTCTCCCAAGGTTGTGTGAATATCGACTAAGTCGACTTACACTATGCCAAATCTGGTCGTATACAGTTCATTATATACATCAAGCTTCCTAATACTTGTGTATATTGTAACCGAGATATGCTTTGTCCTTTGTTCTTCTTGAGTTGAACCTTAGGATCAAGGGGAGTTACAACTGGTCTGTCATCATAATGCCCAAATTTCTTAAGGGTCTTCTCGATGTAATGAGATTGGGTAAGGATGTATCCATTGGAATTCTTTTGAATTCTTATGCCAAGAATAACATCAGCTTCTCCCATGTCTTTCATATCAAATGAAGAATGAAGCATTTTCTTGGTTTGGTTTATAACATCCATATTTGTACCCATGATCAGCATATCATCCAGATATATACAAATTATGAAAAATGCATTTTTGTATTGTTTAACATAAACACATTTATCACATTCATTTATTTGATAGCCGTTTGATAAGTGAGTGTTATCAAACTTCTCATGCCATTGCTTTGGAGCTTCTTTAAGGCCATAAAGAGATTTAACCAATTTACATACCTTCTGCTCTTGACCTTTGACAACAAACCCCTCGGGTTGTTGCATATAGATTTCTTCATCTAATTCACCATTTAAGAATGCAGTCTTTACATCCATTTGATGTATAATCAGTTTGTGAATTGCTGCTATAGCCATTAACGTTCTTATAGAGGTTATCCTTGTACCCGGTGAATAAGTGTCAAAGAAATCTTGACCTCCTTTTTGACGGTATCCTTTGGCTACTTAACGAGCCTTATACTTTTCTACGGTACCATCTGGTATTAGTTTCTTTTTGAAGATCCACTTATGGCCTATTGGTTTATGTCCCGAAGGTAGATCAACCAATTTCCATGTATCGTTATGAACAATTGAGTCTATTTCACTCTGAATAGCCTCTTTCCAATAAGGTGCTTCTGATGACTCCATAGCAGCCTTATATGTTTGTGGTTCTTGATTAACAATATAGGTCATATAATCTGGTCCAAAGTCTTTAGAGACTTTTGCACGCTTTCTTCTTCTAGGTTCATCATTCTCTTGTTAAACCTCATAATTGTTGTCTCTTTGACCTTGAGACAATTGATCATTATTACACCCATATCCCGGTAAGGTACTATATATGTATATAATATGCTATGTATTATGTTTTGTGTGTCAAGTGGTTAATAAGTGTGATCAATATAGAAAGAATGAAACTTTGAGGGCTAGTCTTGCCAATTAAGTAAAGTTAAAATATTAGATATTTAATATCCTAATTATAGAAAGATAGAGAGAAGTCTAGAAATTAGAGTGAGAAGGTGTGAGTAGCTGAGGATCGATCCAGGAGGAGAAAAAGGAGGGAAAACACCATTGTTATTTTTCAAGCTATCTTGATAATCTTCAAGAGTTACAAGTTATTAGAAAGCTTTAATTGTAATCTTTAAAACAAGTAAGTACTTTTCCCAAATTATGAAATTAGGGTTCATGTTTTAGTATTTGATCATATTGATCAAATGTTGATAATTCATGATTAGTTAGTTAGTTAGTCTCTAATTTGAGATGATTGTGACATAGGAAGCAAGTGAGAAGTGTGAAGCCATTGCTAGTGAAGTGGTATTGTGAATCAAGGTAAGTATATTGGCTATAACATGTTCTTGTTAGCTTTATCATATTCTTGGTATGATAATGGTTGATATTTGTTAGCTTTATCATGTTTAACTACATGGTAATGGTGAAGGATAGGGTATAGGGTACGTTAGCTAGTTATGGATCCATCACTAGGCTTAGCTTAGTTAGTCGTTGGGCTAACTATGGGACGAGGTTCAACCTTATGGGTTGATTACGTTTAGGCCGACTATGTTGGCGTGAGGTAAGTGCCCCTATATCGCTAGCTTAACTAGTGGTTAGACTAGTTATGGTTATGTATGATTTATGATGTTTAGCTTGTTATGCCACGTACTTACTAAGCGTTTTGCTTACGTGATTAGTTATGATGTCTTCTTGATAGGTACCGAAGAATCGAGCAAAGGTAAAGATAAGGTTATGTGATTATGTAGTAGTAGTTTTGTACTTGAAGGAGTGGTAGTAGAAGATCGTATTCTTTTGGACCAAGCAAATTGAAGTTGGAAGCCCCCGAAGTGTCTTGTCGTGTTTTGGTATACAATAATCCTTGTGTTCATTTTGTTATCCACGATCTTGTGGTCATATATGGTCTTAGTTTCAAGTCAAGTCAAGGGTCAAGTTTGTGTATAAGTTATGTTGTTTATATGGTAATGGTTACGGTTGTAGTTAAACTTTATAGGAGTGTTTGGCAAATAGCCAAATCTACCCATTTTGGGAAGTTATGGGTCATGACGACGTACTAAAACTCTTTTAATATATTAGAAATGTTAAGTTATGTATTGATGCGTGCGATGTGTCGTTGCGGTTTAGCAGTATTAATGCCTACTCAAGTTTTAAATTTATATTTAGCCGACTTATCAATAACACACACACTTAACGAGCAGTGTACCCGGTCAGTATGAATATAATGGTAAGTAGAGTGTCGATCACTAAGAGTGGAATGTATTATCTAGTTATTCTAATCAGTATTTTAATATACTAAGTTAGCTATACAACCTAATCTAACGCAAGGGGGTTCAGCCTGAGAGACTGGCACGTTTTGGTTGCAATTAAATAATAAACTAAACTAATGAGCACGAATCAGCGATAGGCACGCACGTACACAGATAAATACTCGAGACAATAAGAAGACCTGTCCTGATGATTAAGTAGATTGTCACTTGTTTTATTGATAGTTTTATATGAAGTGTATGTAGTTAACCCTTTCTCGTTGGTCCTAATCTTATCGGCGAGAAATCCCTTAATGATTACTTATGTCTAAAAGTCATTCCTAAATGATCAATTTAGTAACAACCGTGGGAGCCACATTCTCTTCCGGAGTCAAATGCGCAGGCCACTAATAAACACAGAGGTTATCAATGCACTAATAAGTAGTAACCAAAGACATCAACATATAAACTTTAATTGATGGGAAAGCAGTTTTAAGGGAGTGCAATCTTTCTCCTCACATTACACAAGCCACCAATCCTGATGAATTAAAGTTTACTAACACAATAAAACAAAACTACTTAATGAATTAAATACATGCAGGACCTTCTTACAGCTCTTGTATCTTCGTTCGGGTGTGTCTTGTGCTGCCTAATCGTCTGAATTCGGCCTTAGGTTTCTGTGGTCTTCGGTCTTCTAAAACTGTCGAACTCTCTAATTCGTCTGGTCTTTGGGGTATTTATAGTTTCTGTCTGAGGGTAAGATGCGGCGCATCTAATAAGTAGATGCGGCGCATTGACTTAACTTCGCGTGGGGTCCAAGATTAATATATTCAGGAATATTCGTACACCGCCAGAAGATGCGGTGTATGTCCATTCTCAGATGCGGCGCATGTCCTCTTGTATCTTGGATCGTATCTTGTGAAATCTGGATAGTGATGCGCCGTATGTAATAAGCAAGATGCGGCGCATCTGGAGCAGAATGTCTTGATCTTGTACATTTCAGTAGACTCTTAACTTCTTGCTTGTTTTGCTCCATAATTAGTCCAAAATCGCCAAGTTTCACCAAATGCTTGTTTTTACCTGAGAATTACAAAAGTAAACGATTAAGTATCAATTCTCACAGATAATATAATAAAACAAGTCAAATAAATAGGATAAATGACGGTAATAAAATGTACTTATTTGAGTTCATCAAATATCCCCCCACTTGAACTTTACTTGTCCCCAAGTAAACCTTAGAATTAATCTTATGAAAATGTATCCTAACAGATATTAGGATTTATTTTTATATTTAAGCATGTATTCATTTTTGTCATAATCACACAACCAAACACTTAACGAATTAGAAGTAAAATAAAATAATTTGATAAAAGCAAATCTAATCGTTTAACTGTCCAGTCGTGACGAATATTCTATCATAAGCTTGGCAAGTATGCACATCTCTCCCACTAAAGCCAAGGAATAACAAGTCTAAAGCGGTAAAAAGGGTTTGTAGGCTTAAGGGTTAATCATTCTCCTTAATCTCTATCGATCTCAAATTCCAGAAAAGGCGACAAAATCACAAATACATGATCGAATCCACGAACACGATACTTGCAATTGCTCAAATCCTTAACTCGAATAGGCTAAAGATAGGACCAAGTAATCTTCACCAATAATATTATATCAAAAAGGGCGACAAAATCATAAATACATAGCCGAATCCACGACTACGATACTTAAGATTGCTCAAATCCCTAATCTCAATAAATCAAAGGTTTGGATAAAGAATAATATAGGGTATGGATAATATTTTGGATATAAATTGGTGTAAAATGAAAAAATAAACAAAACAAATAAATTAAAATCCTAAGTGTGGTTAATCACTATCCCAACCATCCCATGAATAAGACTCATATCATAGAATAACTCACGCTTTAACACTTGAAACACATGCTTTAGGTAGACACGAATTATACTCAACAAGATCTTAATCAAAGAATAAACCTTTAGTTGGTGTTCCCATAACTGCCAACTCCCATTCAATTCATAGATATAATATACAACAACTAGTGGTGATATCGACCACTTAATACAAAACTTTATATAAGTTGGTTAAAACAAACTTCCAACTTTTCTTTTTTTCTTTTTCTTTTCTATTTTTTCGATTTTTTTTTTTTTTTTTTTTTTTTTTTTTTTTTTTTTTTTTCAAACATAAACATAGATGTGTAAAATTTCACCACATCACTATAATGATAATTCTGGATAATTTTTCCATACTTTTCATGACTTCAGAAATAACGGTAATAGTGAAAGTAGTAAACACACGAAAAATAAACTCAAAGATATACAATATTTACTTTCACTCCAATTGCATTGTGCAATTTCCCGACCTAACCAAAGATAATGAATTACGCACACAAACACAGGTAATGTAAGGAAACACACTTTGCCTAAAGCAATTAACCAACCACGGATTTTAATCTACAGGGTAGGCTAAGGTGTAAGGGTGTAACGAAACATTTTAACAAAGGTGTAAGAAACGAAAGGAATGGCTCTGAGTGTTTTTCTAGGGGTATCTTACTCTAAAAGTGAGAGTAACAAAAGGGTTTATACGGGGGTTAACTAACCAGTGTAGTTAGCTAATAACACATAACATATAATAGGCTTTTTGGGTGTAATCCTAGAAATTTACCAATTTAGATAAGTCATTCCAATTATATAAAATAATACTTATTATGGTGGTCTCGAATAGTATACAAGCCAAGTTCTAAAGTTTACAAGTCACCGGCACACTCATAGATTTATGAATTTTGAAAAATCACAATTTTTGAAAATAACGTCATGTGTGCAGCTATGCAACTTAGACCTTAAACAAAAACATGCTAAAAATTTTAAATTTTGATATATTAAGCACATTTTAAGCATATTTTGAAAAGTTTAGGACAAGTAAGTGTTAAGTGTTCTAATTCTCCAATCCCCCCACTTAAGTTAAACAACGTCCTCGTTGTTTGTATAAAAGGTTAAAAACTGGAAAATAAAAGAATTAGAACAGAAAAACTCCCCAGAGATTTGCTCGGTATGATCTTCCATTAGTATAAGAGCAAAAATCATCTTTCTTGTGGATGAGAACGTTTAAGCTTCATATTTGATGTATCCACAGGAAATGCAGGAATCTATAATACCACCAAGGCTTTAAACACACCTAAGTTAAGAAAGTTCAAACTTGCATAATACATTAGTAGTTAGGAAAAATAAAACATAAAAATTAAAACTGAAAATCATCAGGTCAGTCGATGCGCCGTATCTTATGGAAGAAGATACGCCGTATCGAGCCTGGAATAAATACGGATCAGAATAGAAGATGCGCCGCATCCTTAACCAGGGATGCGCCGCATTAAAATAAACTGATAAAAAGTTTTAAAGTCAAAAATAAAAAATGCAGAAAAATAAAGTAAGATATGACCAGTGCAGGAGATGCGTCGCATCTCAGGATTGAGATGCGCCGCATCCTCTACGGGCCTGACAGACTCAATACAAAATCAGAAAATAACACAAAAGATAAGCATGGGTTGCCTCCCACGAAGCGCTTGTTTTTGTTCGAGTCACGAGCCTGACTCCACCCTTATTTACTGTGTAATAGGGTGTTGTTCCCCCCACTTGGGATCAAGTGCGGGTGATAGTAGCAATAAACACGAAAAGAGTGTAAATTTGCTAGTAAAGATGGAAGAAATAAATAAAGATCATACCTCGGCAATAGATGTACATCTTTCCTATCCTTACCCGGTTTGGTTGATAAATTGGATGACTTGACCATTCCATCTGAAAGAGTAGTATGTTGAGGAAAAATGAGTCTCCTTCCTTCTTGGTTAGTCTCTTTAGTAGTAAGGCGTCCCTTGACTTCCGCAGAAGATGAGAAAGGATCTTTAGCAAGTAAAAGTTCGAGTTCCTCTAAATCCTTCATAGGGTCGAAATCACCATCTTCGTCAATCATAGCAATGTTTAAGAGCTCATCACCAAATTCTTCCTCGAGCTCCACCAAATACGGGTTGATCACAGGTGCTTCATGTGCTCCAATAGGTAATGTAATAAATTTGACCTCATCATTCTTTTGTTTTGCAACCAGTTTAGGAAAACTAGCAAGATTATTAGTAACGGGATTAATAATATTAAATAAATTGTACCACTTTGTGTTGTAAGTGACTCCAATTCATCTTGTGAATCTCCATCTTCAACTAGTGGTCTTGCAATTTCAGCATCGTCCCGAATTTCATCCTTAAATAAGTAATCCCAGATTTCTTCAAAATCCCTCGTTGGGTCAAAATCTGGCTTATCCGTTCCACACCTAAATACTTCCATTTGTTGTGGTAACTGCGGTATGCTATCGTACGCAATAGCATCAAACTTTTCAATATCAGAATACTCATTATCTTCATCCGAGGGGATATTATCATGGTGTTTTTGATATGATGAGAATATATCTTCCACCTCGGGTGGAAAATCACAAGTAATAGCACTATACACCATTGTCCCACATTCATCTTCATTTTCATCATAAGCACTTTCGGATGAATAAGCTTCTTTGTAAACAATTGCCGGATTTTCATTCAAATCAAACACTTGTGACTCTTCTTCATCTTGGGCAACTTCCGGAGAAATAACATCATCAATAACTATTGCCGGAAACCTAATTGCACCAAAATCGTATGATTCTTCTTCATCTTCATCATTTGATAAAGTCCAAGTGTGTCGAAATGGCAATTTGTTTCTTTCTCTCCCTGACTTTTTCTGCTTCAATAACAAGTATTCTTCCATCGTGGGTTCTTTATCTATGATGACTTGTGCACCATATCTTGCTCTTTCCCAATCGTAGATCCCATTATTGCTCAAGGCTCTTTCCTCTTCAAATCTGATATATTCTTCCATTGTAATATCCGGATCGTCCATCTTCCTGAAATAAAACTTACTCATGCAAAAGAAGAGTGAAACAATCAAAGTAAAATAAGAGCTGCTGATATCAGCTGATGATGCGCCGTATCCTATAAATGGGATACGCCGTATCTTAATACGTTAAAAATAAATCAGACTTTTATTCAGAAAAGCGATACGCCGCGCTCGATAAATCAAATGCGCCGTATGTTTAAATAATCAAAAATTAGTTATACTTATAAAAATTTTAATGCGCCGTATCAGCAAAAACTAATACGCCGTTACTTCGTTACGTTTCAAAATATAAGATTTTTGATTATCAGTAAAGATGCGCCGTATCGACAAAATCGATGCGTCGCATCTCGTTATTTAATAATTCGAAAAGTGTTTTTAACTAAAATAATAGATACGCCGTATCTGCAAAAGCAGATGCGTCGTATGGCGTTATCGTTTAGAAAAAAATTTATTAAAAACAGATACGCCGTATCTTGGGGAAAGATGCGTCGTATCGAATTAATTAAACGCGTTGTATTTTATAAAAATTAAACGCAATACGCCGTATCTAAGAAAATAGATGCGCCGTATCGTTTGAATAAGCTCAGTACAACGATAGCAGAACACAGAAAATACGAAAAATAAAAACAAACGAAAATAAACACAAATAAAAACACACAAAAACAGAAAATATGCAAAATAATACAATGAATGCAAATTAACCTAATATACAACAGAGTTAGCGGTTAGATTAAAAATTAAAAAGAAAAACCTAATTAATATACTAATCAAATTAATAGATAATAACAATTCACTCCCCGGCAGCGGCGCCAAAAACTTGATGCGTGCGATGTGTCGTTGCGGTTTAGCAGTATTAATGCCTACTCAAGTTTTAAATTTATATTTAGCTGAATTATCAATAACACACACACTTAACGAGCAGTGTACCCGGTCAGTATGAATATAATGGTAAGTAGAGTGTCGATCACTAAGAGTGGAACGTATTATCTAGTTATTCTAATCAGTATTTTAATATACTAAGTTAGCTATACAACCTAATCTAACGCAAGGGGGTTCAGCCTGAGAGACTAGCACGTTTTGGTTGCAGTTAAATAATAAACTAAACTAATGAGCACGAATCAGCGATAGGCACGCACGTACACAGATAAATACTCGAGACAATAAGAAGACCTGTCCTGATGATTAAGTAGATTGTCACTTGTTTTATTGATAGTTTTATATGAAGTGTATGTAGTTAACCCTTTCTCGTTGGTCCTAATCTTATCGGCGAAAAATCCCTTAATGATTATTTATGTATTAAAGTCATTCCTAAGTGATCAATTTAGTAACAACCGTGGGAGCCACATTCTCTTCCGTAGTCAAATGCGCAGGCCACTAATAAACACAGAGGTTATCAATGCACTAATAAGTAGTAACCAAAGACATCAACATATAAACTTTAATTGATGGGAAAGCAGTTTTAAGGGAGTGCAATCTTTCTCCTCACATTACACAAGCCACCAATCCTGATGAATTAAAGTTTACTAACACAATAAAACAAAACTACTTAATGAATTAAATACATGCAGGACCTTCTTACAGCTCTTGTATCTTCGTTCGGGTGTGTCTTGTGCTGCCTAATCGTCTGAATTCGGCCTTAGGTTTCTGTGGTCTTCGGTCTTCTAAAACTGTCGAACTCTCTAATTCGTCTGGTCTTTGGGGTATTTATAGTTTCTGTCTGGGGGTAAGATGCGGCGCATCTAATAAGTAGATGCGGCGCATTGACTTAACTTCGCGTGGGGTCCAAGATTAATATATTCAGGAATATTCGTACACCGCCAGAAGATGCGGCGTATGTCCATTCTCAGATGCGGCGCATGTCCTCTTGTATCTTGGATCGTATCTTGTGAAATCTGGATAGTGATGCGCCGTATGTAATAAGCAAGATGCGGCGCATCTGGAGCAGAATGTCTAGATCTTGTACAATTCAGTAGACTCTTAACTTCTTGCTTGTTTTGCTCCATAATTAGTCCAAAATCGCCAAGTTTCACCAAATGCTTGTTTTTACCTGAGAATTACAAAAGTAAACGATTAAGTATCAATTCTCACAGATAATATAATAAAACAAGTCAAATAAATAGGATAAATGACGGTAATAAAATGTGCTTATTTGAGTTCATCTTGTATAAGTCCAGATGGATATGTAGTAGTTGTGTATTTTGTGTATAAGTGTGTTTTGGAAGTTATTTTAAGAGGGCGTTTGGTTTATGAATGAAATTACCCATTTTGGGATGTAAACGGGTCAAGTACCCTCGAAACATGTTTGTTATGTTAATGTAATGCTTTTGGTAAAGTTTGATGTAAAACGGAAGTCATATAGGCCGTCTATAGCGAAAACGGGATGGAAACAAAGTGTTTTTGGAAATGTGCAGGCCCATGTCGGAGGTTTGGAGGCCAAACCCAGGCCCTATGCCGGCGGTATGGGAGCCTTTTTGGGCCTATGCCGGCGGTTTGGGGTTTCCGGCCGGCGGTATGGTCACAGTTTAATTGTGGTTAGATTTTTGTCAGAATGCAAAAGAGTAGCAGGTTGTCAAATTCAGGTGTGTGTTTTGCGAAAAATTTTCACGTTTTTAGTTGTTTTTGGTCACGGGGCGTTACAATCATCAAATACTCTTTTCCTTGGATTTGAGATTTGTTTCTCTCTATCCTTATAAGGAAAGATATTTTCAAAGAAATCTGCTTCAGCAAATTCTATAATTATGTTGTTGCTTATGTCATCTACATTGGATTTGTAAACCAGGAACCTATAAGCAGCACTATTCTTTGCTGGACCGAGATAAACACAATCAACTATTTTTGGTCCAAGTTTGGTTCTCTTTGGTAAAGGTATTTGAACCTTTGCCAAACAACCCCACACTTTCATCCTTTTATAAGAAGGTTGCTTTCCTTTCCATAATTGATATGGGGATTTGTCACTCTACTTATGAGGAATTTTATTCAACACTGTATTTGCAGCAAGACATGCTTCACCCCATAGACTATGAGGAGCCCCTGAAGTAACTAACATTGAATTAATCATGTTCTTCAATGTTCTATTCTTACGTTCAGCCACGCCATTTTGTTGTAGGGTGTATGGGGCTGTTGTTTGGTGTACAATACCATAAGTAGAACAAAATTCAACAAAGTCATTGGATTCATATTCTCCTCCTCTATCAGACCTTAGAATTTTGATCTTTTTATCTAGTTGACTTTCAATTTCTGCCTTATATGTCTTAAACATATTCAAGGCTTCATCTTTGGTATTTATTAAGTACACATAACAAAATTTTCTGCAATCATCAATGAAAGTAATATAATAATTCTTTCCTCCTCTTGATGGTGTTGCTTTGAAATCACATAAACCTGTATGGATTAAACCAAGTATTTCATTTGGTTTTTCTACAGATTTGTGTGAATGACTTTTGTATTTAGATTCAACACATATCTCACACTTGGATATTTTATCCATTGTGCATTTAGGCAACATGCCTGAGTTTATCATTCTTTGCAAGGAAAGGAAATTAACGTGGCCTAATCTAGAATGCCATAAGTAAGAAGGATCAATCATGTACACAGAAGCGGTGCTAGTGCCCGCGTTATTATTATTAATAACATTGTCATCAGTTACAACACTTAGTTTAAAGAGTCCCTGATCAAGGTAACCCTTTCCTACATACACACCACCCTTGGTGATTACAAATTTATCTGATTCAAATACAAGTTTAAATCCCTTATTACTAAGAATAGGGCCAGAAATCAGATTCTTGGTGATGTTAGGCACATGCAACACGTTTGAGAGCACAAGATCTTTTCCAGAAGTCAACTTCAATATGACTTTGCCTTTTGGTTCAATCTTTGAAGATACAAACATCCTTCTTGAATTACATATGTGCTTTGTTGCACCAGTATCAAACCACCAATCAACATCATTTGTGGTCAAGAAGGCTTCAATTACTCCAGCAAATTCTGTTGGAGATTCCACATGGTTTGCTTGGTTGGAATTTCCTCCAGAATTTCCCCCTCCATGTTCTTTCTTGTGGCGACAATCCTTGGCTTTATGACCAGGTTTCCCACAGACCCAACAATGATAAACTTTCTTGAAGTTGTTCTTCTTTTGTTGGGTGTAATCCTTCTTTTTATCCTTGGAAGAATTATGTCCAGAACCACCACCCTTTTTGTTGTTTTTGTGGTAGTTCTTCGGTTTGGAAGAGCTTTCTCCAACCATGTTTGCATTTGGTTCTATCGAATTTACATCAGCCTTTTCTTGCATCCTGTTATCTTCCTCAACACGAATTTTAAGAACAAGTTGCTCAAAACTCATATCGTCAGTCAAATGTTTAAGATATAACTTAAATTTTTTTCAGGATTGAGGCAATTTTTCAATAATAGAACCAACAAGAAAGTTAGAGTTTATACCCATGCCTTCTACTTCCAATTCATGGACTATGATTTGGAATTCTTCCACTTGCTTCACAACAGGCTTTGCATCATTCATCTTGAAGTTCAAGAATTTGCCAACAACAAACTTCTTGGAACATGCAACTTCAGTCCTGTATTTCTTTTCCAACGATATCCATATATCCCTTGCATTTGCAAAGGTAGAATAAATATCATACAAGGAATCATCCAAAGCATTCAGAAGATAATTTCTGCAATTATATTCATTATGATTCCATTGTGAGGCGGCCCTTTCATATTCTGCCACTTGTGCCTCAGTAGGAACATTCTGTCCTTCCACATACGGATCTGTTGGTTCAGGATCCGTGAGAACATTTGACACATGCAACGTTGTCAAATAAAACAACATCTTTTATTGCCAACGACGAAAATCAGTTCCTTTGAACTTTTCAGGTTTTTCAACATGCGGTTTCTGCATCACTTGATCCATCTTTGAAATTTCTGTTTAAGATTGTTAGGAATAAAATAAACGTAATACAAATTGTTTTGTATATAATCGTAAGATTACAACAACAGATTGAGGCCTGCGATTAGCAGTGTCCTTAAACAGAAATTCGTACTGTCTAGTATGAACTGTTTAGAGGATACAACAATCAAATCAAGTATGAAACTTGAATCTAGCGAATCGGCTATGTTACGATGATAAAAATGAATGATGTTTGTGTGTTTTTGATGATACCAAAGTGACAAATTCGTCCTCTATATATAGGCACATGGTGACCCTTCAAAACAGTCACAATACCTCTTCAAATGGCCTTAGAGACACTCTTTTCATAACAGTCACAACGGTTCAGAATTAGCGACGCTTTAATGACGACCTAGCGACAGAATAACCGTCGCTAACTTCCACTGGTTCAAATAGTCGCGATGGTTCGCTCAATGATGCCTTTTTAATAGATATAACCGTAACCATTGCGATTAGACGCGTCTTTACCATAATGATTCTCAATTTGGGACGGTTTAGTGACAGAAAAACTGTCACTAATCTCTAATTCGTGGCAATCACTAAAAACAACAAAACCATAATAAGTAATGTTCCAACACTTCATACCTAAACATATCTTACATAAACGCAAATATACCCCCACAAAAACAAAAATCACACAGACACGTGGGTGGGGATGATATGTTTTAAGACGCATACGTAGTTGGGGGCATGCACATGTCGTTTTTGTTCCTGTTACACAAAGTCTTAGTACTTTTTTATCATGTTATGGACTTATTGGTAACATGTATTTAACTGTTAGACCATTCGCAATAGAGGGTCAGACGACCGAGTTGTGTGACTTGTTGTGTGTGTGGGTATCTTTATTAAATGGTTTTTGTGTAGTATATTTGTGTTTAAATAATGTATGTTTTTTGTGATGACTGCGATTGTCTTATTACACTAAGTTGGTTGTGATGAGTATATTTTGGCCTTGGGCTTATGATGCGTGGTTTTGCGACCTTACAACAGGTTTTACTTCTCGAGGGATCTCAAGAGGCTTGCAATCCCCACCAGGCAGTGTACCTGACCGATGTAGTATAGTGAAGTGGCAAGTACCGGGGGATTGATCGTTCTCTAGGGGAATAGTGTCGTTAGGATTGAAAAACTACTCTAATAGGTCTAAGGGTGAGGGAAGATTCTTTTTGTATTTTTATATTTTTATGAAAAGCAAGTAAAATCTCGGGTTTGAAGGAGTGGGCGGAATTAGTTGCTAGTCAACTAACCCAAATAACAACAAATGCAAATAAAATAAAATGACTGAAAATAAAAAGGTTGTGGAACTTATATGGGGAGAAATGTGTTTACTTAGATTTCCTTACTCCCTAACTATCTTTTACCGGTTGATTAGTGTGTATTAATTGCGTGGATGACGGGTGTATTCCTTAATACCAATCGTGGGGTGGCGTACGTACTTCCCCAACTCTACAAACTCCTACTTCACTCCTATGTCGAGCCAGCTAAGAAGCTCCTAACATGGGATCACTAGAATTCGCTCATCCATTAAATACAACCATAAAAACCTTAGTACGCATTGGTTCATGTTTCTTAAGACGTTCAAGCAAGTTACCGTATAGGAGGTTAGCCAGTTTTCTTAAGCCTAACATCGATAAACAATCATCCAATACAATTAATAACACACCAACAACCAATAATCAATAGTTAGGTTTCATTAGATCTAAGCAAACACAAGATAAATCTAGCCTAGCATGTTAAATAAAAGACAAGAACAAGATATAATCAAACAACACATAGACATATTGAATGATTAATTGATTACTTATCTTCAATTGAACATGGGAGATCCAAGGGTATAAAACCCTTAAAAATGGCAGAAAAATCGTCTAGGGTTTCTCCTCACAAAGTTGCACACTAATGACTAAAAATTATGAAAGTATGTATAGGAAAACAGATCTGACGGCGTCACGTTATAGAGCTTGACGCCGTCAACTCGCCGCGGTTAGGGTTTCTTGATGGCCTTCTTGACGCCATCCCCCTTTAATCTTCCAAAATCCTCTCTGGCTTATCAAGGCTTGACGACCTTCTTGACGCCGTCCCCCTTTAATCTTCCAAAATCCTCTCTGGCTTATCAAGGGCTGACGGCGTCACATTGGGGCTTGACGCCGTCAAAGGTATTTTTCCAGCAGATTTAGAGACTTTGTCGTTTTCTTCACTTTTATGCTCCAAAAACGTCCAAAATGCTTCCTTTTCCAGATTTCTTCTCCAAAGTACCTAAAATGACAAAAGGAACGATTTAGGGCAATATTTGATCAAATAAATACGATTTAGGGCTTAAATGACCCCCTAAAAGCGGTACACTTTTCGCTTCATCAAATACCCTTACACTTGAGATTTGCTTGTCCTCAAGCAAATGCGCTTTTATTCTAATCAAAATACAAGTTAGGGGTCGTTTAACGCTAATATAAAAGTAATTACAACAAATAGTCGTTCCACTTTAATCATAATAAGCACGGAGATTACACACTAGCACCTCACAAGTAGTGTTTAGATACTCACATCTCTCAGGTATCATAAAAGTATATCTCATAAATGAAAACGAATAATATCTCTCACTACCTGTCATAGCAAATAGATTACCATAGGCTTGGGAAAGGATCAAAAACCTCCTCCACTAGGCGTAAGCACCTAAGATAAACTATCAAAGAGGGCTTTTAAACGGGTTATAACGTTAGGTGTAGGGATATGATAAACACGGTTTTGTTGGATAAAGGATATTTTACTGGTGGCGAGTTAAAGATCTTGATTAATTACATGTACAATATGGCGTTGCTAAGCCAAGACTAGACTCGACTTAAGCTAATGAAAAAAAAAATAACAAAAAGATAAAATAAACATAAAATGAAACGGGATGGTAGTCCGTATGTTTTTTCTACTTTACTTTTTTTTTTTTTTTTTTTTTTTTTTTTTTTTTTTGTATTTTTTTATTTATTTATTTATTTTTTTTTTCATACGCTCTTGCCCTACCATCCAAAATAATACATCATAGGGGCGTTGCATTCCCCTTACACTTGAACTTTTACATAACTTTACAAATAACTATTCTAATGACTCGAATTAAGATAATCGAAACACTTGGAGTACTTTTAAAATATTTAGCACATATGGGGGTAATAATGTTGTTCTTCCCCATTACTCCATTACACTAGTACTTTACCCATGAGTCCCAATCGTCCCAAAACAATATGTACAAGGATATGACTCGACTTAGCAACCATGTAATCAATTAGATAATTAACTTGGGGTTTAAACAAATGTTGTCACAATAATGCACTAAAAATGAGTGCATACAAGGTAGGCTAAGGCGATTTGGGTGTACATTTAAGTGGGGTGTTAACAAATTCTTACTTTAAGTAAAATGCTTAAAGTTAGAAATGAAAAGATAGGCTCTGAGGGGTGTACTAGGGGTATCGTGTACTAAAAATGAGTAAAACGCAAAGGGTGTGGGAGAATTACTTGACCAATGTAGCCAATGTAATTATAACAAAACACAGGTGTAAAACAATGGGTTAATCTTAATGCCTCTTATCATGTAGTAAATCTAACTACACGAATGTAGTCTCACTTGTGGCCTCGGAATGGTCCTAACGCAAGTTCTAGAATCTAAGTGCTACCGGTACACACATCATAGTATAAATGCTTTTCCTACCAATTCTAGGGCGAACCTCACATATTTGGGGGTGGAAATTTTTTTTAGTGGTACGGTTTTGTGCTAGTCATATAACTCCTATCTATGAGACGCTCATTAAGACTAAAGTTTCACTCCTATATGTTGTAAAAAATTTTAAATTTGGCACTAAAATTGCCTTAACAGGTATTTCTCTCAGTTTTATTACACATCTACCATTAAACAAACAAAAAATCAAGCGTAATAGCATTTTCTAAAGTATCGTACTTTACCCCCCCCCCCCCTTACACTTAAGATGAACATTGTCCCCAATGTTCAAATAACTAGATGTAAAAGTAAATAAGGTAAAAGAATGAAATCAAATACTCTCCTGATTCGCTCGGTGGATAAAGGGGTAACATGGTTAGATCTTCTTCCAAGGTAATGTGGAAGCTTCAAGACTAAAGCATCGCCAAAAGCTAGATTCCACATACATCTCCTTGTCCAAAATAACCTGTTAAACCTGAGAAAACAAACAAGAAAACCTGCATAACATCGGCGGGATAAATCTGTATAAGGATATAATGCTTGTGGAATGATTATTTTGCAGATTCCTGGAGTTTATAAGTTAGAGATTTAATAAAAACTTTTTATGATTCCGGAAGAAAAACAAAACTTTCAAAAATTTCAGAAAATTAAAACCTGACGCCGTCAGAAATGATCTGACAGAATTCTCATGTTAAGTTTCCGGAAAATTTCTGGAAAAACCTTTACCTTACTTCCTGGAATTCCTGCAAAATATCATTATGACTCGATACAAGCATTTGACTCAAACAATTACTAATATGTATGTTAATTTAATATTGTTATGATTCATGTTCATTTGTTCTAATAAACCGATTTGGATTTCCCTTACACTTAACTTTTGCAAAATACCTTTATATGTAGTTAAGACGAAGTTAAAAACAAGATAAAGCATTTTCACAATTTAGTTTGAAGCATGAATCAATAACAAGAAAAATAATATACATACAGAAAAAAATAGCAATCAAACAATCAAACAAATAAACAAACAAATAAAGCTTGGGTTGCCTCCCAAGAAGCGCTTTTCTTTATTAACGAGTCTTGTAGCTAGACTCAAAGTCCTTTTAACCTATGTAAGTGAGATCGTCATCGAGGACATCTTTAGGGTTAAGCTTGGATTGAAGTTTTCTATTGGTCCGCATAGTACGATATATCTTTTCAAACCTCTCTCCATCCGGGTCATACAATGTCATCTTAATATGCAATGACCCATCTCCATCTTTGGGTGGTTTGTCCCAATCCCACTTATGATCATTGTCTTCACAAGTCCACTTATTCATCCCTAGGTTAATTGGCAATACTCCTAGGAAATCAATCGTCTTCCTAAAAACTAGAGGGTCTTCAAATGGATCCAATTCGGTGTCCCTAGCCAAGAGTTGTTCTACCGCATGTGTTCGGTTCACAAAGTCCTCTTCTAGGTAAAATGGGCGTTGGGGTCCTATGAAGTCTCTATCGGTCCAAGGTCCATATCTAGATGGTCTCCTATTTAATTCTAACCAATGAGGTGTTGGTTCCTCACTAGTATCATAGGCATGTTTCTTCACATCATAGACTGACCAAGTATCACCTTCTCCTACCGCTATCTTAGATTCCTTACAATCAATTATAGCACTAACGGTCGCCAAAAATCCTCTACCTATCAACAAGGGGCATGTAGGGTCGCTAACCATATCAAGGACATGGAAATCGGCTAAAATGGTTAGTTTTCCTATGTGTACTAACACGTCCTTGACTACTCCAATCGGGTAAGCAACACTTCCATCCGCTAAGCTTATTATTACCCCGGTTTCTTCAAGTTTCCCTAGTTTTAGAGATGTGTAGAGAGGTAACGGAAGTAGGTTAAGGCTTGATCCAAGATCGGCTAATGTGTCATAAGCCTCCGAATTACAGATCTTGCAAGGTAGAACAAATAAGCCCGGATCACCTAATTTCTTAGGTAGCTTGTTTTGAACAAAGGCAGTCCCTTTTTCGCCTAACTTGAGATTCTTCTCATCCAACACATCAATAACCGGACTTTCAAGGTGGAGCTCCTTGAATTCTTCGTCAAGGTTTTGAGTGGGAGGTGTTTCAACTATGTTGTTGACCAAATTAGTGTTGGATATCTTAACTTGTTGGTCCTTTTGGATGACTTGGGTTTGTTTGAAACAAGAGCTCATGGAATTGACCGAATAATATTGTGGACAAGAACTAGGAGACGAAACCGATGAAATGGCGTTGACATTTAGTTTCGGGTTCTTGACTGTGTTGCTAGGGAGTGCTCCCATTTCTCGGTCATTGAGGGCTTTCAACAAAGTGTCAATCTTATTGGTCATCTCGCTTTGTTTTTGTTTGAAATCGGCTTCAAACTTTGCTAAACGAGCTTCTTGAGATGTCACGAAGTTGGACATCAACCCTTCAAGATTATTGGTACTACCATAGTTGGAAGGATTGTTGTTGAAAGTACGGTTCGAGGATGAACCGCTTGATTGGAAACGATTAGGTGGGCTGGAAGAATTGGTTTGTTGTGCGTTTTGGTTTTGTTTCCACCTAAGGTTTGGGTGATTTTTCCATGAGGGGTTGTATGAATCACCGTAGGGGTTTGGCTCGGGTTTGAAAGTGTACCACTTGTCTCCCGCTCCGTCGGTACGCGAGGATGCGTAGTCCGCAAAAGCTTGTTCGGGGAGTTCCATGCAATCACGAGTGTCGTGGGGACCACTACATAATTCACACGAAGAAGTGATTTTGTTCACTTGGCTTGAAGGTTTAGGAGCCTCGTAGGATTTCATAAGAAACTTGACTTGGTCTTCAAGCTCTATGATCCTACGGTCGGAAGTGCTTGAATTGTTCGAAGGCAAAGATATTGCCTTGACCGTTTAATTCAAATCACGGGGATCATTCCAACTTTCGTTGTCATAAAGAGCAAGATCTTCTAGGAGAGCCCATGATTGTTCCGCACTTAGATCACGTAGCTTGCCACCGGCCGATTGGTCAATGGTTTGCCTCGTGGAGAGATTGATGTGGTCATAGAAGATTTGGACTTGGAGCCAAAGTTCTATGCCATGGTGAGGGACTTTTTGGAGTAAGTCCTTGAATCGAGTCCATGCCTCGTAGAGGGTTTCGCCTTGACGTTGTTGGAACATCAAGATATCATTCCTTAGCTTGGTAGTTCTTCCTGGTGGGAAAAACTGAGCAAGGAAACGACTGGTGAGATCATCCCAAGAGGTGATGGATCCTGCGGGTAGACGCTCTAGCCATTGACTAGCTTGGTCCCGCAGAGAGAATTGAAAGAGACACAGTCGGGTCGTCTCTCGAGTGGCAACATCAAGGTCTATGGAATCAACGATTTTGAGAAATTCCTTGAGATGTTGATTAGGATCTTCGGAACGAAGTCCATGAAATGCGCATCCGCTTTGCACCAACCGGATGGTGTCGGATCGCAAGGGAGTGACATTGGCTCCTTGAGTGAGCTCAATGGTGTTTCGATAGCCATGGTGGCTAGGACGGGAGTAGTCTCCTAAGGTACGGGCTCTAGGAGGTGGGTGTTGTTGTGGTGGTGGGTTGTTGGGATCGAGGATATTACCACCTTCCATGATGTCGGATGGTAATGGTTACAAACAAAGAAACGAAGAAAAAAGAAAGAATAAAGAAAAACTAGAAAAATAAAATAAAAATCTCACTAGAAAGGAATCTAGTGAGTAGACCTAATAAAATAAAAATTCAACCTAAACAATAACTATTCCCCGGCAGCGGCGCCAAAAACTTGATGCGTGGTTTTGCGACCTTACAACAGGTTTTACCTCTCGAGGGATCTCAAGAGGCTTGCAATCCCCACCAGGCAGTGTACATGACCGATGTAGTATAGTGAAGTGGCAAGTACCGGGGGATTGATCGTTCTCTAGGGGAATAGTGTCGTTAGGATTGAAAAACTACTCTAATAGGTCTAAGGGTGAGGGAAGATTCTTTTTGTATTTTTATATTTTTATGAAAAGCAAGTAAAATCTCGGGTTTGAAGGAGTGGGCGGAATTAGTTGCTAGTCAACTAACCCAAATAACTACAAATGCAAATAAAATAAAATGACTGAAAATAAAAAGGTTGTGGAACTTATATGGGGAGAAATGTGTTTACTTAGATTTCCTTACTCCCTAACTATCTTTTACCGGTTGATTAGTGTGTATTAATTGCGTGGATGACGGGTGTATTCCTTAATACCAATCGTGGGGTGGCGTACGTACTTCCCCAACTCTACAAACTCCTACTTCACTCCTATGTCGAGCCGGCTAAGAAGCTCCTAACATGGGATCACTAGAATTCGCTCATGCATTAAATACAACCATAAAAACCTTAGTACGCATTGGTTCATGTTTCTTAAGACGTTCAAGCAAGTTACCGTATAGGAGGTTAGCCAGTTTTCTTAAGCCTAACATTGATAAACAATCATCCAATACAATTAATAACACACCAACAACCAATAATCAATAGTTAGGTTTCATTAGATCTAAGCAAACACAAGATAAATCTAGCCTAGCATGTTAAATAAAAGACAAGAACAAAATATAATCAAACAACACATAGACATATTGAATGATTAATTGATTACTTATCTTCAATTGAACATGGGAGATCCAAGGGTATAAAACCCTTAAAAATGGCAGAAAAATCGTCTAGGGTTTCTCCTCACAAAGTTGCACACTAATGACTAAAAATTATGAAAGTATATATAGGAAAACAGATCTGACGGCGTCACGTTATAAAGCTTGACGCCGTCAACTCGCCGCGGTTAGGGTTTCTTGATGGCCTTCTTGACGCCGTCCCTCTTTAATCTTCCAAAATCCTCTCTGGCTTATCAAGGCTTGACGACCTTCTTGACGCCGTCCCCCTTTAATCTTCCAAAATCCTCTCTGGCTTATCAAGGGCTGACGGCGTCACATTGGGGCTTGACGCCGTCAAAGGTACTTTTCCAGCAGATTTAGAGACTTTGTCGTTTTCTTCACTTTTATGCTCCAAAAACGTCCAAAATGCTTCCTTTTCCAGATTTCTTCTCCAAAATACCTAAAATGACAAAAGGAACGATTTAGGGCAATATTTGATCAAATAAATACGATTTAGGGCTTAAATGACCCCCTAAAAGCGGTACACTTTTCGCTTCATCAGCTTACAACTCTAATAGATTAGTTAATTACACGATGGAATTAGAATTAATTAATTCTCTTTATAGTTTTGTCCTTGGATTCTTACCTAAAGTGTTTTCAAAATGAGAATATTATTTTCAATCTTTCTTGCAGAATGGAGTGCTTTTGTTTTTTGTTTTATGTTTCAATTGTCAAATTAATTCAAGTGTTTTTTTGAAGCTTTTTGCTTTTGTTTTTGTTTTGTTATATGTTTTCTGTTTTTAGGCTGCCTGCAGTAAGACTAAAGGATCGATCGATCCAGTCGATCGATTGAATCGACCTTGTTGCACACAAAATGGGCGATCGATCGATTAAAAAAAAAAGAGGATGATGGTCGAGCTAGCGATCGATTGGATTGCTTCCTTTTTATTTTTTTTCTTTCTTTTTAGTCTATAGCCGTTGCAAACAAAACAAAAAAAAAATGTTTGAAATCATGATAGTAGCCAACGGTTACAATGAATGAAAAAAAAATATATTTCACTTATAAATACACAACATAAACACACTTCAATCCACAAATCTCACAATTCTCTCAATTCAAAATGTCTAGGAAAACACCACAACAAAAAGGCCGAAAATCCCGATTGACACAAAACATTCCGCACTTAACACCGGATCCGAATTTCCGGTTAACCGGTGTCTCACCAAACATCAATTTCCCACCGGCTACTTTAGATTATGAACCGCAAGAACCTCCACAACAACAAACTAACAATCTATTTTCTATAAATCGTCCTATGAATCGTCCGTTTGTTCCACCATATCAAAACAACCAACAACAACCACAAAGCCACTTCCGTCGAAGCTCTATGTATGGCTCACCGGAATCGGTGTATCGTCCTACAATGGATTCATCACATTCCTCCTTTTCAAATTATCAACATTATTCTTCGGTTAACCGTATGAATCTTGATGCTTGTGATTTTGATGAACAACTATACAACAATCCAGAATTTTATGTGGGAACTGGTTCGGGTTATCCGGCTCATGGTTATCCGAGTCAAGACTTTTCAATGGCTCAAGGTTCGGGTCATGGATCGTTTCACGATTCGGTTCCAAATGATGATGATGCTCCTCCGGAAGAGATGTCACCGGTGAAACCTAAAAAAAGAGCTACAAAGGCTAAGAAGAAAAATGTTAAGAAAGAAACCAAGAATGATTCGTCAAATTGGACATGCAACGAAGAAATCGCGTTGTGCAAAGCTTGGTGTGATACGTCCGAGAATAGCGAGCTCGGAAATAATATGCAGGCTAAGGGATTTTGGAAGAAAGTTATTGCTTACTTTGAAAATGAAGTTGGTGGAAACAGAACGTACAACTCGATTATTACCAAGTGGAAAAATAGGATTCGTCCTAGAGTTGGTGCATTTTGTGCCATTTACGACAATGCTTTTCAGAATTATGCAAGTGGTGACAATGACCTAGGTATTTACACACGAGCGTGTGAAGAATACCAAGTGGTGTATGATTATGCTTTTACATTGCAGCATTGTTGGGAAATTTTGAAGGAGCATGAGGTTTGGAAGGCAACTGAGATGCCGGCTTTTTTATGTCTAGATGCGCGTCGAAAAAAAGCAAGGACTTCTGAAACCGGATCGGATGCGCCTGAATTTGAAGAGACTTAAAATGAGCGACCAATGGGTCGTGACATGGCAAAGAAAAATAAGAAGAAATCATCCGTGAGTTCCAAGTCTTCCTATATGGAAGATGTAGCCGACAAATGGAAAACCATTAAGTCGATGGCGTTGGGAAAGAAGAATGAACTGGCAAATGAATACTACACGTTGAAGAAACAAGAGTTGGAGCAAAGGAAAAAAGAGATGGAAATAGAGGCAACAAAAGTTCAAATCGAAAAAGAAAGACTTGAATTTGACCGCCAAAAGAAACGGGATAAAGACATCATATTCTACCTCACACCAATCGACCCGTCTTTGCCCCCAAATTTACGAAAAAAGATGCAGGAAATGAAGGATTCAATCAAGGAACGACACAACCTAGATTATTAGTTTTTTAATAAGTATTGTAATGTTTTAATTTTTTTTTAAGTATTATATAACGTTTTAATTATTTTAATGAAATTTAAGTTTGTGTTAAAAATGTTTAAAAAAAAAAAGGATGAAGGTCGCCTTACTGGGGGGCACCCAATCGCCTGAAGATCGCTGAAGAGAGAAAGCTGACGTGGTAGAGAAAATGAGAGGGATTAACCTTTATTACGGCAAGTAGCCAGTTTTTAGTTACATGAGAATGCTTGTCTGTCTTTGTTGTAGAGTGAATCACTTTAAGTTTTGTTTTATGTTTTTGGTTTTTGTCAAATAATTCAACAAATGTTTCTTTTGAAAGCTTATGGCTTTTGTTTTTGTTAAATGTTTTACTGCTTCTTGTTTTTTTCCCTGGAATCTAGGTATCATGTACTCTAATTGGCATCAGTCATAGTCAAAAGCCACTATTAGATGATTTTGCCTAATAATTTAAGTGACTAAAAAGTTTATTAAACTAATCGAGAGATCATTCAAAGATGATTTTTGAGTAGATGTTTTATTGGGAAATTGTGATTCCTCGTCCTTCTACCTATCTTTAACATGTAAAATGTAAAAGGACCAAGCTGCAAGGTGCAGTTGCACTTTATAACTATTATATGCGTTGTCATGTTACCATGTACCCCTAACATTCTACTCCATTCGTCCCAAAATAAATGTCTCATTTGATTTTTAAAAGTCAAACTGGACACTTATTTTGAGATGGAGATAGTAATAATATAATCAGCTTTCTCAATAAAATTTCTATACCACACCAAAAAAAATACCACTCGTTCAAAAAAAAAAAAAAAAAAAAACAAAAAAAAACAAAAACGCATAACAGGATGTGAAAACTATGGCATGGTCACATACAGGGGTGTTAACTAGTCGAGCTTTTAACGAGCTACTCGAGCTCGAGCCTACATATTGTCATGCTCGAGTCGAGCTCGAACAAAAGACTGTGCTCGTTTAGTTAAACGAGCCAAGCTTTTATAAGGCAATATTTGGCTCGGCTCGTTCGAAAGCTCATTTAATTACTCGAGTCGAACGAACCGATCGAACTTGTCGAGCTTAACGAGTCAAACGAGCTAATCGAGCCAAAAATCTAACTTTTTCTCTAACATTATTTTTACGTTTTAATAAGTATTTATAATTTAATTTTAATTCAAAACAATAAATATGAAAATATTAAACTTTGTTAGCTTTTGATTAGATACTCTTTCAAAGTTATGTCAATCTTACTCTTTGAGCTTTGCTTTTATATCTCTCTTCTTAATTTAATTAAGTTCACTAAATAACTAGCCTTAGGCCCGCCCCGATGGGGCGCTAGCATTAAGTTTTATTATTCGAAAAATATAAATGTGTTACATGTATTCTATAAAATAGAAAATATATATAATGCCGGAATGCATAATCTTGAACGTCATAAAATTTGTCATAAAAATTGAGATTTCTTAAAAAAAAAAAATTATTGAAGGTAAATAACATTAAGTGTCTTATTTATAAGGATTAAACACATCTACATTCAGAAAGTTAAATAAAAAACTAAAGCCTGTGAAGTACTTCTTTATACACAACATTTGTTGTGTAATTGCAATAGTTTCCGTCTTTATCACAACATAATACTTTTAGACCTTTCTTGCTTTTCACTCTTGATACAGCCTCTTCGTGTTTAGTTTGATGTTTTATCCCAAACACCCTCTTCGTCACAACTTTTGTAAAAATCTGCTAGCTATATTCAACATGTCAGTTGTGCAAAATTCATCATGCTTCTCGCGACTATTAAGTTTTGTATCTGATCCAAAATCTATCAATATATAGAAACTTAATATTTGTTTAAATCTTGTGCAACTACAATGTTACACATACTCATATTAGCAACTGGTTGCATATACATGAACATACCAAAAGTATGCTTGCATATTCAGGTGACATCCTACAGAAACATGTCATAAGTTAAACGTAATTTAAGTCCAAAATTCATTAATGGCTAGACAGTCTCCAAAAATTATTATCCAATAACTGCTATTTTCAGGTGTCGATGACCTCTTCAATCATTTAATGGCTACTTGTAATGTTGAAAATTTAGATGACAATGGCAGATATTTGGAAGAATGTTTGAATGCCAAACCTCCTGAAATAACCGAATTAAACCTTCCTGACCTGCAAAATACCATAATAACAAACTTTTTAAGCAATATACCAGCCCAGTTTTTAAGCAATATATAGTTTAATCCTACATTGCATACATCATTTGGACTATATGGATTCTTTCTATCCACCACATTTCCAAGTGGGCGGGGTGCTTGATATTGCTTATTAGAACTGCTTGTTTGCTTATTCTTATGTAAAATGAAATAAAGAGTTTGGAAAGAGGGTGTTTGGGATTGCTAATTATAGTATTTCTCTGCTTATGTGCTTATATATCTGTTCAATTTTTTAGCAAATAACAACTTTGAGTGTATAGGTAAAATTGCTTATGTACTATGCCATAGCAACTTGTTTAGGTAAAATAAACCCTTAAAAGAAAGCTTAAGGACATAAGCAACTTGAAAGAAGCAATCCCACACACCCCCTAAAGTAACTCCAAACTTTTTATTTAAAAAACATTATGTCTCTTAACCATTTGTATAAGGAATCACAGACACTTTCATGGCTGCCTATTTGTGTTAAAAGCGCAATAAACTGATAAACGGTTATAAGAAGCAGTCCAAACCACCCTCTTCAATTTTGTAATGCGCATAAAAAGATTTGTCATCATAAACAAAATAACGCAAAACTTACCAATTAAGATGAAGGTCTTGATCTAATTTGTTCCTCACATTGACAGCAACATTGTTGTTGGTGGTTGAATCAATAGTAGGACCAGAAAATTTCACATAAATTGCATTAACCTACAACATTAAAAAAAGTTTAGCGATGTTAATTAGGTACTATATATAAAAGTCAAAGTAAAAGTCAACACGCAGTTGCTGTATAACAACCTTTTCTGTAGATGATTATTACATCAACAAAACAACCTTTTAAAAGTCCATTTTCGCTCAAATATTACAACAGCCAAACACCCTTTTATGATTCCGCTTCTGTAGAAATGCTTGATAGAGCTATATAACTTTTGAAGGACCCACAATGACTATCACTTATCATGTGTCACAATGAGTATCTCTTATCATGTGTTTGAGCATTTAGTCAAATCAGAAGTTCTGTGAGCATGGATGGGGCTAAACTGCTCTACTGCTATCAAATGTTTCCTACTTCTCTTCTTATTTCAGGCACTTATTATCTCACATTCTACTACTAATTATTATTATCCGTGAATGAAGAACCTATGATGATGAAAAATGTTCATCAAGTGCACACATAGTTGTGGGTATAAATAGTAAACATGATATAGTGGATGCCATTTAGGCTAAAAAGTGAGCAAGAAATACTGTATTTAACTGAACTACAAAGTACTTTAGGAAGAAGTACAAAAATGTTTTAAGTACTTGCTGCACTTTTTAGTGACATCAATAATAATGAGGTAAAACCTTCACAAAGTCATTTTGTGTACAGGTATGAGTACAAATTATGACTGAAAACTGATTGCATCGGTATGATCTAAAAGACACATTATAATAACAATCCCATATACTGAAGTTAACTTTCATAATAATATGACATGTTCAGAAGCTACTCACAAGATCAATAGTCAATGGCGTCTTTAAATACTTGTGACGCATAAAAAAAAACTACCATCCTTGTTGATTTTATCTGTCATACCACCAAAAAAAAAAAAAAAAAAAAAAAAAAAAAAAAAAAAAAAAAAAAAAAAAAAAACTCCTTATTAGATTAGAATATAAAAACAAACTTACTTTGAAATCAACACCCCGTTTTTTTTTTGTTCTTCAAGTGATCCCTATGTTACATCATCTTCTCCAACGCTAATGCTAATCAGAGACAAATCTACAACGGTATGCACCGAGTGAGTCCTCCTTGAATTGTAAAAGAAACAAACTTGGAACCTTGTATCAAGCAAGTTATTTTATTTTATTTTTTTATGCCTTCTGCAAAAGAAAAGAGTGCACAGCTAATCAGCAAGCAAGCCAAATAAAGTTTTGGCAATAGAATGTTTTCTGACAACAGTTTGATAAATAGTAGTGTGCTTAGTGTGGCATATCAGATCTATACATGAAGTGTCAGTTATGTGCGCACTATTCTTAGAATGACACCCTTTAATTTTTATATGAAAGATTCCTAGTCTGCATGTGTAACAATCTACTTGTAAGTATAGATAAACTAATTTACTCATGATTTTTGTCTTTCCTCTGGTCAATTTAACTATAAGCAGGAAAGTCAGCAGTAAAATACTAAAGGTTTCAGACATACCGGTAATCAGCTTCCTCCATGCCACAATCGAATTGGAGAAACTTAATACGCGACAAAGCTCCATCCGCGTCACCCTCCTTCAAGCATTCCTTCATAGCATCCAAATGCACCGTTAGAACACATCTTAGTATTAACTTAAAACCTCAACATCCCCTCTCTACTCTCCTCCTTAACACTCAACTTGACTTATGTACAGGCAACTTCACATACTTTAGTGGTTTTAAACTGAAAGTTAACATAAAACGGTTCATAAAGTTGAGCGTGTATGTATATGCCATATAAGAAATCTATATTTCAGTTTAGATATACTGAAATAGTGAAATTTATGAATTGCACAAATATCTAAACTGAAAGTAAAGCAGTAATATCAGTTATTTAACTTGACGATTATAAAGAAAAACGTTGACAGTAATTGTTACACTACAAAGTAATAATTTTTATAACTTACCTACATTTTCATTGTCGGATCAACTATGCTCCCTTGTGCTGCTGAATTAATCTTCTTCGATCTTTTTTTTGCATAGCAATAGCTACCAACACTTTAATAATTAGATCCATGTAAAGTTTTCAAAATAGGAGATCGGGATGCAATATTTACAACATACAAAGTTCCTTACCGAAATTTCTTTCTATGTTACTGTTGCAGCTGAATGTGACAACATGACTGAAATCCTACCACTGCCATGCTCTCAAAAAGTCTCGATGATTCTTTTAGTATCCTTTGATGCTGAAATATATATAAATTTATAAGGATTATATATCAACAAACACACACAACGAAGCAAGTTGGAAATCAACGAAGCAATTTATAAGGATTATATATATCTATATATAAAAAGTCTCCATGATTCTTTTAGTATCCTTCGATGATTCTTTTAGTATACTTCCATCAGAACTGCCTCATATTTAAACTTTTTGTGTTATGAAATTCTAACAGAGTATGTTACGCCAAAACATACGCTACTATCAAAATATGATACTACGTGTTGTAGTTGAAAAAAAGTCATGTGATATTTGAGGCCTTACCTTGCTGCGCGTCTGGTTTTTTGGAACATAATACTCCAAATCCATTTGAATAAACATTAATAATCTAGCAAATGTTCGATTTAAAATCCCAATGCTAATCGCTGACCTCCAATATTAGCAATGAGTAACGGTAATGCTGGCAATAGAGCTCTTGTTTCTTCAGGTTGTAGAACAGCTATCTGTTTACCCCATTTGGCCAAAAATGTATAATTCTTATTAAACTTATAATCAATAAGTAGCCTGCAACACGTACATAGAACAGTATTTTTTAACATAAAAATAACTAATTTCTAGCCAAAAACGTAGAAACCTAAAAACACTTACCTTTGTAATGTGTAGTTTTTCACTTGATTCATTGATCTTTCATACACGATTGAGGATTGATTGTTCTAAGACACTATTTCTAACATAGAACGTACTATACTACTATTTTTGTGAAGAGAGAGGTGGTTTTGCAAGTTATTAGCAAGCAAATTTTGTCACTGGACTCCCAGTAGTTTGGGGAGACTTTAGTAACTTCTTTAACGCGGTCATTATGCTCTTAAAGCTTGGTCACTCCACAGGGTCACTGTTGACAAAAAAAAATAAAAATGCAAAACTCGTTAAGAAGAACGTTTGAGCTAATGGTGGCTATAAGTGGTATAATTTCATCACATTTACCAATGAATAGGTCTTTGAGTTATCTTTTAAGTCTTAAAGTTGGAAACAACAAAAAAAGTGCCTAAAATAAGCTTGAAGAAGTATGAGTTAGCATACACATGCCTAATCCATTTGTTGATTCGTCTATGGTATTCATCTTAAATGCATTAAGTTAAATATCAAACATGAGTTCCCTTTACTGTTTGTAAAGTTTAATCAATATATGAAAATAACATAATATATTAACCTCAAAGTCCTACAAATAGTTTACAAAATACCTGATGTTAAAGATTGATGAGGTCAATGGATCAAAGGTATTTTCAATTTGTATTAAACTAACCATGCTAGAAATATCGATCCAACAGATATTAAACTCATCATTTTCTAACCGGTTTCTCATCTCATATTGCAAAAATTCCAGCCATCTTATAAGTTAGTTTTGCTGATTATAGCCTAAAAATATCCGCCATGTTGTAACAGTCAACTGAATGGCCAAGGTAATTTACTGAAAATGAGCTTAAAATACACAAAATAAAGATAGACTATGAACTGAGATTAGTTAACAATCAAATGGGTCAAATGATATAAATTAGTCCAAAGTCGTGCAAAATGTGTTATGAAATTTGTCATTAGTACAAAAATAATGAAATTTTATAATCATATTTGACAGCGGGACTATTTATAAGAACAAAATTATAATGCTTAGGAACTGCAACCTGATTGAGGCCCTCCCTTCACCACCTGTAAAGAGACGATATGAGTAACTATTTGACCCATTATGAGGACCCGTCTAACCAAAGAATGAAATGCAACATATGTAGTTAACATAATTATAAGCACAAAACCCTTGCTGATAAAACTTCTGATTAAATCTGATTTTAGACATTAGGCCTTAGGAATCTTCTTTCGTATCACACGAAAATTTGGTGATTTCATTGTTCGTAGATAGATGTGTTTTGATCTACCCGGATTGAAAGGTTTATGTTGATGATCAAACACCAAAATCAAAAGACTTTTATTCATCCTTTTTGTGGTTTTGTTAGGGATGATCATCAATTGTTTTTGGTTTTCTGAATCATTGGTCAATTTCGTATTTTTTTTATGATGGATCTAAATGAATTGGGGATAATTTTTGTTGACGGATGTAAATTAATTGAGGATAATTTTTGTTGAGCGATTATTGATGGGAGGTTAATATTTTGGGGATCTAAATGAATTCGGTGGATTTGAGTGTGTGTTTTGATCTACCGAATGGGTGTTTCAATGTGTGTTTTTTGTTTGTATTGAATGCTGTGAGGAGGAAATGCTTGTGGTCCATTGGATCAAATAAATGCCAGATGTCATTATCTGGTAATTTTGAGCAAAGCTTTCCTTAGAAAAAGCTTGTTTTATATAGGAGTTGATTTTTAATTAAGAATTATAATTATAATAGAAAATGTAATGATATAATATTTATGTTTTAAAAATTTTGTGTAGTAGTTGTATATTGCATGCTCAAAGAAAAAAGATGAAAAAGTATCTCACATTGAAAATAATAAGAAAAGTGAATAGATATGGGCACTATAAAACAAAAATCCACTTTAATTTTCATAAGGAACCACATTTACTCAAAATTATAAAAAATATAAGTATGAGTATTATACACTCTTGTGCTTCAAATGCAAAGTAGTGTTTATTATAAGTTACATAAACTTTAGTTTGAACATCAGAACACTTTTTTTTAATTGTAAACAAGCTATCGAGCTTGAGATTGTGTTAATAAATGAGTCTATCAAGTTCGGTCTTTTATACGAGTATCTTAAGCTTGAAAGTTAGTTTATTGTAGGATTACAAAAAAAAAGTTAAAAATTTTAAACGAGCATCGAGCTCGAGCTCGAACAACAAAAAAATATTCGAGCTCGAGCTCGTTTAGGTCAAAACTCGACTCGGCTCGGATCGTTTACACCCCTAGTCACATACAACACAAAGGGGTGCCATAAGTGCCAAAATAGCACCTATAACTTATGTGCAACTTCACCGTGCTCTAATTTAACGGATAATGCATTCCTAAGTTTTATGTTATGAAGTACTCATATACGTGTTGTTTACATAATATATACGAGGAGATTCTATAAGAATAATTTAGTTAATAGAAAAGTTGGTAACTCTATGTTGACAAAGAGAGGAAATACCATGTGAGGCGTGTAATTTGGTCAACAAGCGGAGTGGAACCTTAGGCTATGCACAGTGGTGACCCGGGTCACCAACTGGCACATCAGCTTTCTCTCTCCGGTGATCAGACATGACCAAATTGCCACAATCGAAGACCAAAAAAAAAAAAAAAAAAAAAAGATGTGTGTTTAATAATCGGTCAATATTTAGACCGATAGTTGTTTTTATTTTCCCCTCGACCGATATTTGGCCATTGTCCCACATTGGGTGTGACCGACTTCAAATTCGGTCGACCTCATCTCTCGACCGATATTTTCCAAATCCATTGCGAGTAACCTTAAAGAAAATATCAAGTTTTGGATGTGTGTAATGTCTCCATTAATTAATGGAAAATGGAAATTGAACAAATTTTATTCATGATAAGACTCATAGCGGAGCTATATATACCACACTAACGTGATCTGAAATTGTAAGTATAATAAAAGAATTTGAAACTAGACTCAATTACTAGAAAACTTTAACTAAAGTTTATCAATCAAATAAACTATCTCGATTTCTTTTTATATCTTTTTGCGTTCTAAAGTAGATAGATGGTATGGACTTTTGCTACAACTAGTTTGAATTTGAATGAAATATGATAATCTTGAATTGATTATTTCTTTTTTAATTTTTTATGAACTTTTTATATCTTCTTACTTCAAAATTCTACTTACCTTCATAGCCACACAAAAATATAAAATGTGTTTTGAACTCTTTATTTTTCTTCATCTAAATTATTAATTCTAAAACGTGTCAGGATTTATAAGTAGAAAGATAAATAAGAGCATAAAGTTAGAGATAAATTTGGATTGTGTTTAATGTTAGTGAGCTAGCAATCATCACTATTAGTAGCAAGCAACTAGCAAGTGGGAAGAACAGTATGGTCATGATCTATCAGTAATGCTTCTAGTTGAAGGATGATTATGCAAAGCCCACCAATTTGTTAGAGTTTGTGGATATAAATTAATATTTGTATGATCAGTTTCGAATACGAGACTTCGGGATTGCACACATTACGTAAGAGTCTCAATGTTTGAATAATTAATATAATGATTTATGATTTAATTATTCGTTTCACAAGTAAACACTTAACGGTCGTTAGTATTTAACGGGGTTTTGTTAACGGTCGTTAAATATTAACTTAAAGGACTAGAATTGAAAATACAAGCAAAGAAGATTCTAGATCTCCTTTGACTTGTGAAAGTCGGCCGAATGGTGTAGGAGGGGGATTAGGAAACTTTTTTCCTAACCTAACTTGGAGAGGAAGATTTGTGAGTCTATAAAACAAACCATTGTATTCATAGATCACTAATCATAATTCCCTAGCAAGTCTAAACTTCTTCTTCTCCTCCCTCTTGTGTTTCTTGGCGGATCCACAACTCCCAAACACCTTGGGATTTTCGATTCATCATAAACACATAAGTGTTTGATTTGCTTGTGAATTAGAACCTAGCTTTTCACATTGAGACGCTAGTAATACGTGTGTACAAGAACGAAGGACAAGCTTGCTTTAGCTTGTGTGAGTTTTTCCCCATTCGACTAACACCTAGTCGATCCACTCTTAAACCCTAACTTAGGGTTTATCTTGTTCTTGGAGATCCGGTTTCTTGTTTTGCTAGAAACCAAATAGCTACGCATTACTTTTAATTTTAATTAATTAATTACTTGTATAATAGATCCTATTATCCGCTGCGTGTACTTGATGTATGGTTTATATGTTTATAGTTGTATGATTCATATTTTCCTACAGTGGCATCAAGAGTCAGGTTTATACTTGTAATTAATTACTAAAAAACGCATAAAATTGAATCTAAATGATTAGATACATGCAATAGGTGTTCTAGGGTTTTAGATTTTGCAAACCCTAATTTTTTTTAATTATGGGTCGACACCCTTTAATTATTTTTTAAGGGTTTTGGTTTTGATAAAAATTGTAGAAACCCTAGGATTGCATGTAAATTTTATGTGGTTAATTAATGAGTACAAGGTGATGTCATTAATTAAATGCGTATAAATATTGACTTGATTATATGTGTTACATGATAATAAGTGCAATATGGGGAATCCATGACAAAAACATGCATGTTTTGTCATGGAAAATTGATGCTAATTGTTACATGTTCTATGTGCTATTTATGCGATTGTTAATTAACTAGGGTTTTAGTAATAAATTTGAACGAATTAAAATTACTAAAAGTTAATTAATTAGTTTTTAGGGAAGACCCCATATTAATCGCATATTTAATCAATTATGTGTGTTATGTATATATTAATCATAAGACTTACGCGGCCAAGTAATTGGCGTCTGTGGTCCATTGGGTACAATGAGCTCGAAAACCAATGGGAGTCTTAAGACCAATATATACATATTAATTGATTTTTAGCATGTTCATTATTAAGTTGTTTATGTTTATTTTTTCTTTAAATTGCGCATTTGTTTAATATGTTGTGTACATGATTATAAACAAAAGGTAATTTTTCAATATAAAAAATAAACATGACTTAATAATGGTGTAACATTGTTTTAAGCAAGAAAATCATAAGTTTTTAGTTGATTGATGCGACTGTACAAAAGTGGTCGAAAGGCGGACCTAATATTGACAAACTATAAAGTGGGTATAAGGTTGGTTTCGCATTAAATTGTGGCTTTAAAGAGACTCCATTCTGTCTCTCCGCTCACCTGTGCGTCAATATTAGACTTACCAAGTACAACCATGAAAACGTACGAAGCATCTTAAGACAAAGTTGTAAGTTTATCAACGCCATCAATTAAAACTTTGATGATTCTAGCTTATTAATGTAACGAATGAGTAAATAGTTTTTGAAATATATGATACAAAGATGAATGCATGACATCTTTGTACATATTTTGATTACATACATCAAACTATTAATACCCTTAAAATTTAAGTTATATGCCACCCAACGAAACGGAAACACCTGAGATTAGATGCCCTCATTACTAGCAGCCAAAGCTGATGTAATGACCAAGGGATGGTAATCAAAAGGGTAAATTACATGCTTTCATTACTAGCAGCCAAAGCTGATGTGATGAAACTATGGTAATTTACAATTTCTTAAGTTGGTTAACTTAATTTAGCACTTTCATTACTAGCAGCCAAAGCTGATGTAATGAAACGGCGTCAAGGCATAAAGATTTGGGGATGAAACATGCTTACATTTGCAACTGAGGTTGGCAAAATATGTAAGTCCCATGATTCTAGGAATTGCAATTGGATATTGGCAATTGGGTTCAACCCGTACCTTATTGAGTACTTTCATTGCTAGCAGCCAAAACTGATGTGATGAAACGACGTCAATTTGGATCCTAGTTTTCAGTGAAAATCAAATGGTGAATGTAGTTTACCATGGGTGTTTAATTTTCTTGAAAATTTTAATTATCGAAAGTACTAACTTTTAAAATTTTTCTGTAGAAATGGCCCAACCAGAAAACATTAACATGAACAACATGAGTTCTGCTTTCAAAGCTATGATTGAAAGAGAAAAGTTGACTGGGACAAAGAATTTCAATGATTGGTACCGTTCTCTGAGGATTGTTCTTAGAATGGCCAAAAGACTTGATATTCTTAGTGAGCCTCTTCCTACAGCTCCTGCTAGTACTGCATCTAATGCAGACCATGAAGCTTACAACATTGATTATGAGAAGCACAATGAAATGGCTTGTCTCATGTTGTCAGGGATGGACACTCAATTGCAAAAGCAATTTGAGAACTATGGTCCCATGGACATGATCAATGAGCTCAAACGTATGTTTGAGAAACCACTTATGGCAGAGCTATATGATGTATTGGATGCTCTGCAAAAGCGTAAGAAGGAGGCTGGTAAACCAGTGAGTGCCCATGTATTGGAGATCAAAGGATATCTGGACCAATTGGATGCACTCGGATGTGGTTACGTGCAAGATGTACAAGTTGGCCTCATCAATCGATCCCTCAATGAGGAGTTGTTTGGTGAGTTCGTGCGCAACTTTAATATGCATTGCACGGGGAAGACAATAAGTGATTTACATGCAATGCTTATTGACTTTGAGAAGGGACTCTCAAAGAAGGCACCTACACCTGCTGTAATGGCAATAAAAGGTGGTAGGATCACTAAGCCCAACAAACCGCAACACGCGAACAAGAAGGTCAAAGCTAAAGCTGACAAGGGCAAGCAGATTGTGACCCATCAGCAAAAGCCTAAGAAGCAGAATCCTCCTAAGAAGAAGGATTATCCCAAGAAGGATTTGGCTGCTTGTCACCACTGCAACACTCCTGGACATTGGAAAAGGGACTGTCCATTGCTGCTAGAGGAGTGTCGTAAGAATAAAAATGCCAAGGCTTCGAATGGCGCGAACACTTTAGGTATTTTTATGATTGAATTATTCTCTTTTCCTCGTAAGCAAAATGCCTGGTTATATGATACAGGATGTGGTACTCACATTTGTAATACATCGCAGGGGCTTAGAGGAGCAAAAAAACTAAACTGTGGAGAATGCTACTTGTACGTGGGCAATGGCATACGTGCAGCAGTTGAAGCCATAGGGACATTTGACTTAGTTTTACCTTCGGGTTTAATTCTAGTATTGAACAATTGTCATTATGCACCGTCTATTATTAGGGGTGTTGTTTCAGTTTCTTTATTGTTGGATAATGGTTTTGATCACACATTTAATAAAAATGGAATTCCGGTTTCTTTAAATTCTGTTTTTTACTTTAATGCAATTCCATTAAATGGTGTGTTTGAAATTGACATGGAGAACCATGTATCCAATGGAAATAATTCTATGTATAGCATTAGCAATAAGAGAATCAAGTCTAACTTGGATTCGTCTTATCTTTGGCACTGTCGCCTTGCTCACATAGGCAAGAAACGCATGGAAAAGCTGCAACATGATGGGCTTTTGCAAAATATCAATGATGATTCAGTTGATAAATGCGAATCTTGCATATCTGGGAAGATGACAAGGAAACCTTTTTCACATCAAATGGAAAGGGCCACGGACCTACTTGGATTGATACACACTGATGTGTGTGGTCCACTTAGACATGTGTCAAAACGCGGTGCTAGCTACTTCTTGACTTTCACGGATGACTATAGTCGTTATGGTTATGTTTATTTACTTAAACATAAATATGAAGTCTTTGAGACATTCAAGGTCTTTAAAAATGAAGTAGAATTACAACTCGGTAAGAAGATTAAGGCTCTTCGATCCGATGGAGGTGGTGAATATTTAAGCCAAGAGTTTAAAGATTATCTAGCTGAGTGTGGAATTGTCCAGCAACTCACATCTCCTTATACTCCAAAGCAAAATGGTGTATCTGAAAGGAGAAATCGTACATTGCTTGATATGGTACGATCTATGTTTAATCTGACAACTCTTCCCTAATCCTTTTGGGACTATGCCCTTGAAACTGCTGTTCACGTGTTGAATAGGATTCCAACTAAGAAGTTTGATAAGACTCCATATGAAGTATGGACTGGAAAAGCTCCCAACTTTTTTTACTTAAAGGTCTGGGGTTGTGAGGCGTTTGTTAAACGTGACTCACCGGATAAACTCCAACAAAGATCTGTTATGTGTATCTTCGTAGGATACCCTAAGGAAACAAAGGGTTACTACTTTTACTTCCCACCAGAAAATAAAGTCATTGTGGCTAGGTATGGCGAATTCCTTGAGGATAGTTTCATATCTCAAGAATTCAGTGGGAGAGTTTATGATCTTGAAAATGATCAAGAAGATACGTCACCTTCTGAAAGCACTAGCACACTTCTTATGGAACCTGAAAGTTTAGGTCCTCTACCTGAAGTTGAAGTGGTTCCCATTCGCAGATCTACAAGATCTGTAAAAGCTCCTGAACGTCTATGTTTAAACGTAGAGTGTGAGGAAACTATACTAGGGGATCTTGATGAACCAACTAGTTATAGGGCTGCCATTAATAGTCCTGAGAAGGATAAATGGCAGGTTGCTATGAATGGGGAGATGCAATCCATGAGAGACAATGAAGTCTGGATTGAAGTAGACCTTCCTCCCAATGCTAAGGTAGTTGGGAGTAAGTGGCTCTTCAAAAAGAAAACAGACATGGATGGCAACATACACACCTATAAAGCTCGTTTGGTAGCTAAAGGCTTCACCCAAACATATGGTGTTGACTATGAGGAGACCTTTTCTCCTGTAGCTGACATTAGAGCTATTAGGATTCTTATAGCCATAGCTGCTTACTATGACTATGAGATTTGGTAGATGGATGTCAAAACCGCCTTCTTGAATGGTCGCCTAGATGAAGATATCTATATGCCGCAGCCTGAGGGGTTTGTGAATCAACAATTTCCTGAGCGTGTATGCAAGCTACAAAGATCCATTTATGGATTGAAGCAGGCATCGAGGCAATGAAATAAGAAATTTGATGAGGAAATCAAGAAGTTTAGATTTACTCGTAATTTTAATGAGCCATGTGTATAACACAAAGCTAGTGGGAGTAATACTACTTTGCTTGTCCTATATGTCGATGACATATTAATCATGGGAAATCATATACCAAGTCTTAATGAAGTTAAGTCTTATCTGAGTAAATGTTTTTCCATGAAGGATTTAGGAGAAGCAGCTTATATCCTTGGAATCAAGATCTACAGAGATAGATCTAAGCGGTTGATTGGATTAAGCCAAAGTGCTTACATTGATAAGATATTGAAGAGATTCAATATGCAAAATTCCAAGAAGGGATATTTGCCAATGCAAGTAGAACATGGCTTAAGTAGCAAACTATGTGCTTCAACACTTGAAGAGGTGGCTGATGAACTCAAATAAGTACATTTTATTACTATCATTTATCCTATTAATTTGACTTGTTTTACTATATTATGTATGAGGATTGATACTTAATCGTTTACTTTTGTAATTCTCAGGTAAAAACAAGCATTTGGTGAAACTTGGCGATTTTGGACTAATAATGGAGCAAAACATGCATAAAGTGAAGAGTCTACTGAAATGGACAAGATCAAGTTAAATCTGCTCCAGATGCGCCGCATCTCACTCATGACATGCGCCGCATCTCTATCAAGATATCACCAGATACGATCCAAGATACAAGAGGACATGCGCCGCATCTAATCATGGAGTTACGCCGCATCTTCTGGCGGTGTACGAATATTCCTGAATATTATAATCTTGGACCCCACGCGAAGTTAAGTACATGCGCCGCATCTACTTAGTAGATGCGCCGCATCTTCCCTCAGACAGAAACTATAAATACCCCAAAGACCAGACGAGTTCGAAGGTTCAAAAAGTTTTAACCTAAGACCGAAGACCAGAAACCAAGGACGAATTCAGTCAAGGAGGCAGCACAAGACACACCCAAATCAAAGATACAAGAGCTGTAAGAAGGTGCTGCATGTGTTTAATTCATTAAGTAGTTTTGTTTTATTGTGTTAGCAAACTTTAATTCATCAGGATTGGTGGCTTGTGTAATGTGACAACGAAAGATTGCACTCCCTTTAATACTTGCTTTCCCATCAATTAAAGTTTATATGTTGATGTCTTTGGTTACTACTTATTAGTGCATTGATAACCTCTGTGTTTATTAGTGGCTTGCGGGCATTTGACTGCGGAAAATAATGTGGCTCCCACGGTTATTACTAAATTGATCACTTAGGAATAACTTTTAGACATAAGTAATCATTAAGGGTTTACTCGCCGATAAGAATAGGACCAACGAGAAAGGGTTAACTACATACACTTCATATAAGGCTATCAATAAAACAAGTGACAATCTACTTAATCATAAGGACAGCCCTCTTATTGTCTCGAGTATTTATCTGTGTACGTGTGTGCTACTTGCTAATTCGTGCCTATTGATTTATTTTATTATTTAATTGCAAACAAATCGTGTCAGTCTCTCAGGCTGAAACCCCCTTGCGTTAGGATATTAAAATACTAATTAGAATAACTAGATAATACGTTCCACTCCTAGTGATCGACACTCTACTTACCATTATATTCATACTGACCGGGTACACTGCTCGTTAAGTGTGTGTGTTATTGATAAGTCGGCTAAATATAAATTTAAAACTTGAGTAGGCATTAAAACTGCTAAAACTATACTACGACACCGCATACGCATCAGTGGCACACATGAAGAAAGTTCCATATGCTTCGGCAGTAGGATCTATCATGTATGCAGTGAGATACACAAGGCCAGATGTGGCGTTTGTACAAAATTTGACCAGTTGTTATCAACAGAATCCAGGTAAAGATCACTGGCATGTTGTAAAGAACATTCTTAAGTATTTGAGGAATACAAAAGAAATGTTTCTAATGTATGGGGGAAATCCAGATGCAGAACTGAATGTTACAGGTTTCTACGATGCGTCCTTTCAAACTGATAAAGATGATACAAAGTCTCAGACGGTTATGTCTTTGTCATCAATGGAGGAGCTGTAGACTGGAAGAGCAAGAAGCAGAGTACGATAGCTATGTCTGCAACAGAAGCTGAGTATATTGCTGCATCGGAAGCGACGATGGAAGCTGTTTGGATAAGGAAATTCATTTCGGGTCTTGGAGTGATGTCGTCAATTGAATTGCCTATCAATGTGTATTGTGACAATTCTGCCGCAATCACATTCGCCAATGAACCTGGAGTTATGAAGGGCGCCAGACATTTTCCTAGGAGATATCACTATGTTCGAGAACAAGTCGAAATAGGTGAAATCAATTTACTCAAAGTTCACACAGATGACAATCTGGCTGATCCTTTTACGAAGGCTTTACCTAAGGAAAAGTTTACTCAACATGCTGAGGGTATTGGTCTTCGTTTAGCTAATTGTTTCATGTAAATCTGTGGATTAGTATTTGGATAAAGGATATGTAAACAATGTTATCTTAATGAAATAAAGTTTGGTTAACGTTTATTCTCATTTATAATATTGTATCCTATATTTGCATGTTTAAATCCGTGAATAACTAAGTTATTCTAAATAGTCCGTTGTCGATTAATAATATGGGAATATTATTGAATTAAGGCAAATGTGAAGCTTTGGTAGAATATACTTAAGTATATTGATGCGTGGGCATGCCAAATTCACATGATATTCAATATTGGATAAATTGAATATAGGACAGATCCCAACCACATGATTGTACTTTATGGATCGTCGGTCATTAAGTAAATCATGAATATTTATCCTCAGACTTGAGATACCAGGTAACTGCCGATGATGTAGCTCATTTTCTGTAAGATAGTCTAACGCTATCCATAACTGGTAGTTATAAGGGCTATTTTCAGAGGTGATGCGAAATCTGAGGGTTATGCTCGTAGTCAAGAAATGATTTGTTCCTTCAAATTTGTTTTGAAGTTTAATACTGCTTGGCCACTCTTAGGGTTGACAAGATGTTTGCGTGCGCACGCCCAAAGGCTATCTGAAATGCGTTCAGATGATTTAGTAATCTTGATCAATTATGTATAAACGAGAAACTAAATTGTTAATTATGGAATGACTTGGATCCATATCCATATTAACGCGGTATTAGAAACAAAAGGATAAGTATGATGATAAAATCATCACGTGGTTTTTCCAGGAAACCATACTCAGGGTCGATCTGGGGGCATTGGGGGTGTTAAGCTAGACTAACCCATGTCATTACTATATTAATGAATATCCAAGTGGGAGCTGTTAGAGTTTGTGGATATAAATTAATATTTGTATGACCAATTTCGAACACGAGACTTCAGGCACACATTACGTATGAGTCTCAATGTTTGAATAATTAATATAATGATTTATGATTTACTTATTCGTTTCACAAGTAAACACTTAACGGTCGTTAGTATTTAATGGGGTTTGGTTAACGGTTGTTAAATATTAACTTAAAGGACTAGAATTGAAAATACAAGCAAAGAAGATTCTAGATCTCCTTTGGCTTGTGAAAGTCGGCCGAATGGTGTAGGAGGGGGATTAGGAAACTTTTTTCCTAACCTAACTTGGAGAGGAAGATTTGTGAGTCTATAAATACAAACCCTTGTATTCATAGATCACTAATCATAATTCCCTAGCAAGTCTAAACTCCTTCTTCTCCTCCCTCTTGTGTTTCTTGGCCGATCCACAACTCCCAAACACCTTGGGATTTTCGGTTCATCATAAACACATAAGTGTTTGATTTGCTTGTGAATTAGAACCTATCTTTTCACATTGAGACGCTAGTAATACGTGTGTACAAGAACGAAGGACAAGCTTGCTTTAGCTTGTGTGAGTTTTTCCCCATTCGACTAATACCTAGTCGATCCACTCTTAAACCCTAACTTAGGGTTTATCTTGTTCTTGGAGATCCGGTTTCTTGTTTTGCTAGAAACCAAAAAGGTTCGCATTACTTTTAATTTTAGTTAATTAATTACTTGTATAATAGATCCTATTATCCGCTGCGTGTACTTGATATATGGTTTATATGTTTATAGTTGTATGATTCATATTTTCCTACACAATTCACATATGAAGCTTCTAAAAAGTTTAACAAGCTCATAATTATAAAGTCTTCTATTACGTTCTTTGCTATATATAAACCAAGAATACATACAAACTCGAACCACAAAGACCAAAAAACACTCCAATGGCTTCCATTACATTCTTTGTTTTCCTCACCCTAGCACTCTCACTCACCACCATCCGTGCAAGAGAAAGCCAATTCTTTGCTAAAGTCTCTAACAATATCCCTCAAGAATCACAACCCTTGAACACTAATCAAAACACCAACCAAAACACCAATGAACAAGACCTAAATTTTGTTCCACAAACCCGAGAAACTACTGAAGGTAGTGGTTATGGATTGTTTGGCCACGAATCTGGCCAACTTCCACCATCCGCAACCACTACCAACAATAACCTTGAAAACAACAACAATAACAATAATTACCTACCCGCCAACCTACCCGAAAACTACAACCCTGTGGCATACACCACACCAATTCATAGTAGTACCCAAGACATCCCTAATGAATTTAGCTATGAGCCACAAGCCTACAAGGGTGACAACAACAGGTACAACTCTCAAAACCAAGAAGAGTTCATGCAAACAAATGATGACAATACGTTTAACTCTCAAAAACAAGATGAGTTCATGCAAACATATGATGCCAATATGTACAACACTGGCAAGCAAGAGATGGGAACAAATGGTGGCAATAAGTATAACAACTATGAGAAGCAAGGGATGAGTGACACTAGGTTTTTGAACAATGGTAAGTACTACTGATGACGTATGGTCCGGGCAGGAGTAAGTCCCCTTCCGGGGCAGGAGCAAGTCCCCTTCCGGGGCAGGAGTAAGTCCCCTTCCGGGGCAGGAGCAAGTCCCCTTCCGGGGCTGGAGCAAGTCCCCTTCCGGGGCAGGAGCAAGTCCCCATCCGGGGCAGGAGCAAGTCCCCTTCCGGGGCTGGAGCAAGTCCCCTTCCGGGGCAGGAGCAAGTCCCCTTCCGGGGCAGGAGTAAGTCCCCTTCCGGGGCAGTAGCAAGTCCCCTTCCGGGGCAGGAGTAAGTCCCCTTCCGGGGCAGTAGCAAATTCCCTTCCGGGGCTGGAGCAAGACCCTTCCGGGGCTGAAGCTTCCCGCCTGAATACGTCGCTATCATGACCTGGGCCCACCAGACAATGATAAATAAGTCCTATAAATAGAAGGCATTGATCACTCTAATTGGTATGAGCTCTCTCTCACTAAAACACATACATACCTCTTACTAAACTGACTTGACCGTCGGAGGGTGGCTCCGGGGCTCCGGCCCCGGGACCCCTTCTAACCGGTTTATTTCTTGTACTGCAGCAGATATCCAAGATCGGGATGACATGGGACGGCTCAATCTATTGTCAACATCAGCCCGACGGATTTATGCTTCAACAAGTGGCGCCATCCGTGGGACCCATGAACAAAACGCTCGTCCTACCTTGGTTAAACATCATGCTAGTTGAATTCCCTTCACGTTATGTGAAGACTTTCAGAGATGTTTGGCCTAAGTTTCGACTCGGACACATGGTTTTTAAACCCCGAGTCGACAACCTCAGTAAATGACACAACCAAACCAACCGGTAGCAAAAAACTGAAATGGTTCGGTTCTTCAATCCCTGTCGGTTCACGACACAACCTGAAGAAATGGTTATTCATGGTGGATTTGTTCAATTTATGCCTTTTCTGCTGAAGGTTTACCACCCCAAACCGATGGGTGCAAAAAAAAAAAACTATTGTGAATAGCTTAAAAGGTACAACTTGCATATTATAATATTTAAGGTACAATCAAAAGTCTTTAAATATTTATGAATAATATGTTGTTTACAACTTTATATGCATGGAGTACTACCCATTAAACTTTAATGACTATGCCATGTTATTCTTGCGTGTTTAAGTGTATATATTACTGTACACTTTATAAAAAGCACTGCCATGAGACATGGCCTACTCCTACTTGCACTTCTATGAGACATGGCCTACTCTCCTACTTGTCATGCCAACTGACAAGGAGAGATAAAACAAATGTGTTATATGTTTGTGTTCCATGACCTTGTTCGAATACTAAAAAAATGTACATATTATTATGCACACGTTACAAGTTTCTATAGCTTGGTTTATTCAAAGGGGAGGCTACATTTTTTTTATTTAGTCCAAATGCAATAAAGTCAACAAACAATTCACTGCCAACTTTATTGTGTCAAACACGTGAATTAACTGACAACTTTATTCAACAAGTGGCAACTTTATCATAAAGCTAGTCAAACTTACTATACAACTGTGTTACTGTACAACTGACAATATCATTAGTTGCTTCATTGATTTCTTGTCACAACACCCGAGGATAATTCAACCTCCCATTCTCATTTTTTTTCCAATGTCCGGAGTACACCAACGGTTACAAGCTCCATTGTCTAACGACCGGACACTGAGCTTTGAATTTACAAACACTTAACCAAAGGTCAAAGTACTTCAACAAAAAATGAGCTACTAAAAATATACATGTATCTGACCACACACCTGTTACTAGAACATGCTACTAAAAAATGAGCCACGACGTTCCGGCTCATACCTTCAATTTTAAGTCCGCTCATAAGCAAATGAACCACGACAAATTGTTGCTCGATCAGTCGACCTTTTAAGACCGACCATCTTTTTTCTAAGCCCTGACTCTGAAACTCCGGGCGACAACGCTACATAAACCGCGGAATAGACCTTTAAGTACCGGATGAGGATATCTCCGGTCAGGTGTTCCGACTGCCCTCTTGTTAACGCCACGTCCTGGTAACACTATCATCTCAAGGTAGCAATCTACATCTTGGTCTAAACTTCGTGAGTTCGGACTCCGCGGCTAACTGGCCCGACCTTAAAGCTCCGTTGTTTTAAGCACAACCTTTGTCAATCTTATCAACTCCGGAAATAAAATTCCAAATAACATATAAAGAACCACACTTGCTGGACCAGTTTCACTCCTGTGAACCCCCTCGCTAAGGTCCGATCTTTTAAATATTGCTCCCCTTCATTGGCCTAGCCGGTAACCCTCCACTTTTTGACACCCCCGGTCAAGTGAATTGGCTATCCTCCGGTCTCCGGAGAGCATCAATGACACCCACTAGCGGGCCGCTCATCATTTCCGGCCCAACCATGTCCATATAACATCCGCAGAGGCACCATATAGGCCGCGGATCCCAACTATTTGGTTCTCCATAACTCTAATCCCCAACCGTCACCACCTTTACGGGTGCCGGAATCCGGACTCCGCCATTACCTATTATAAGCGCCGGACATTGTTTTCACAACCAGGCGAACCGCTTACTTATAAATCAATCTCGAACTCCGGATGGCATATCTCCGGTTCGATGTTCCGATTACACTCTTGTTAACACCTCCGCACAACACAGCGTAGAGACCAAAAATGATCATAACCCCTGATATCTTTTTTAATAGATCTCCGGATTTTTAATCCCAACCTTAGCCACCAACTCCGGTGCTGATATCTTTTTTTATCACCAACCCCGGTGCCAATCTCCGGACATTATTTTTACGACCGGCAAAACGCTAGTTGGAATCCCACTGCTCTATCTGCTGATGTTTCAACATACCCGTCGCTCATACTTAAAAATTAAATCTCGTCCGCGACCTGGTTACTTATAACTCATAGGTCATCTTACTATCAAGTGGTCACAACCACCAAAACTTACCTCGTAACACCATTATGACCTCTGGTATTTCGGAGACGGACATGACTCCGTTGTCCGTTCGATGGTTCATTAAATCTTTTGAGCTAACCACCACGACTTTTGCCGGTGGTAAACTTCGGGCACCACTTCCGCGTCCCGATGTAACACAGTCGCGGTTTACCAACATAAAGCTCATACATGACTTTTACTGGTGGTGAACCATGGTCCGCTGGACCCCAACCAACATCACGAGCCGCGGAACCTATATCCGCATGAATAATTTTATGAGCTCCGGTCACTAGCTTAACGGACCTTCATTGACTTTTGCAAAAATTGCCAATCTTTTTCTCTGATTCACATGATCGTACATGTGTGTTTTTTTTTTCTTTATCTGGTAAAATATGGAAGAGGAGCAAATTTATGTATATGACAAGATATAAGCGTGGAGGTCTTACCTCCACAAAGTTTTGCAATCTTTCTTTTATCATAGACAATGTATGTACTGACATGGTGACATACATTGAATATATACATTGCCTCATATTATAAAGTAATCCCCTACGTGTGGCTTTATGAATAAGTGATAAGATGACCCTACGTGTCATGCATTATAAATAATCAATGAATCTTACTTGATTTATAAAATAATCAATGAGGTATGGACATCTAATTGGTGGCCCAATTTTTATTAATGGACTTCCGGAGTCCGGCCATCACGCATAAACAAATACCTTAATATCTCATATTTGAAATATTTGTTTAACATGTTTGCTAATATTTAGCATGAGATAAAACAAATTTTTGTTGTAAAAGTTTAATACTACTTATAAATTGAAGTATCATTAAACTTGGAGGGCTATAATGGTATGATAATACCATTAAATATATCTTACTTGATATTGACCCGACATTTATTATAATACATGTGAAATACTATTTCATTTTTAAAGCATTATGATGCAAAAAGGATGAGCAACCTCATAATCAGCTCCGTACCTAAAAGTAATATTTGCTAGAAAATGCAAGGATGAGTAACATTCAAATTAACTCAAGTATGTAAGCGGCATTACAAGCCCGGTATCAGGAGGCATAATCTTCTAATTAACTCAAGCGTATAAGTGGATTGCAAGCCCATCGCTAAAGGCGGACTCTATTGTCGCCGCGGACACCATTGCCGCACATCGCGGACACTATTGCCGCACTAACACGGACACTATTGCCGGACTAACGCGGACACTATTGCCGGACTAACGCGGACACTATTGCCGCACTAACACGGACACTATTGCCGGACTAACGCGGACACTATTGCCGGACTAACGCGGACACTATTGCCGCACTAACGCGGACACTATTGCCGCACTAACGCGGACTCTATCGCCGCACAAAGACGAATTCTATATTCGCACCAAAGTCGAATTCTATATTCGCACCAAGACGGACTCTATATCCGCACAAAGACGGACTCTATATCCGCACAAAGACGGATTCTACATCCGCACCAAGACGAATTCTATATTCGCACCAAAGACGAATTCTATATTCGCACAAAGACGAATTCTATATTCGCACCAAAGTCGAATTCTATATTCGCACCAAGACGGACTCTATATCCGCACAAAGACGGATTCTACATCCGCACCAAGACGAATTCTATATTCGCACCAAAGACGAATTCTATATTCGCACAAAGACGAATCCAATATTCGCAAAAAGAGGAATTCAATATTCGCACAACTACGGAAGTACATTCTCCGGGAAATCTGAAGACGGACGTAATGTCCGCACTATTGTTGCAAGCTCGTACAAGGTGGCTACACCTTTGCCCCTTTTCACCGCATAATGCATGGAGACCATCTCCACCTTCATAAACCTTTTTCATCATCTTCCACTAAGAGATGAACACAAAGGTATTCGGTCGATGCTAGTGTTACCCCGACTATAGAAATATCGTTCTTCTCACGGGGTCTTTACCGTTCAACACGGGAAACCAAGCATTCCAACACCAGAAGAAAAATGATGGCCGCTAAACAAGTAGAGTCTAGTACGACATGATCAGAACCATATCATACTAGACTGGGGGACATGATGACGTATGGTCCGGGCAGGAGTAAGTCCCCTTCCGGGGCAGGAGCAAGTCCCCTTCCGGGGCAGGAGTAAGTCCCCTTCCGGGGCAGGAGCAAGTCCCCTTCCGGGGCTGGAGCAAGTCCCCTTCCGGGGCAGGAGCAAGTCCCCATCCGGGGCAGGAGCAAGTCCCCTTCCGGGGCTGGAGCAAGTCCCCTTCCGGGGCAGGAGCAAGTCCCCATCCGGGGCAGGAGTAAGTCCCCTTCCGGGGCAGTAGCAAGTCCCCTTCCGGGGCAGGAGTAAGTCCCCTTCCGGGGCAGTAGCAAATTCCCTTCCGGGGCTGGAGCAAGACCCTTCCGGGGCTGAAGCTTCCCGCCTGAATACGTCGCTATCATGACCTGGGCCCACCAGACAATGATAAATAAGTCCTATAAATAGAAGGCATTGATCACTCTAATTGGTATGAGCTCTCTCTCACTAAAACACATACATACCTCTTACTAAACTGACTTGACCGTCGGAGGGTGGCTCCGGGGCTCCGGCCCCGGGACCCCTTCTAACCGGTTTATTTCTTGTACTGCAGCAGATATCCAAGATCGGGATGACATGGGACGGCTCAATCTATTGTCAACATCAGCCCGACGGATTTATGCTTCAACAACTACTATGCTGGTGACAATACATACAACTCACAAAACCAAGGTTTTGATGGTGCAAGGTTTGTGGAGACTCAAGAGAGTGGCAATAATATGTTCAACAACCAAAAGCAAGGTGTGAATGGTTACAACCAAGAGATGTACAACTCAAGGAACCAAGGCATGGGTGAGAACAAGTATACTACAACAAACAATGTCAACATGTACAACCCAGAGAGGCAGGGAATGAGTGACACCAGGTTTTTGGAGAATGGAAAGTACTATTATGACCTTAATCTTGAAAACCAAAACTTGAAGTACTCAAGAGGAGTTAGAAATGGCTTTGAGACACAAGGATATTATGGTAACAATGATAACTCATATGATAGGTACAATACTAATGCCAATGGAGTGTATCAAAACCAAGAGTTCCAAGCGAACCAATTATTCCCTTGAGGGTCTTTTTGTCTTTTCACAAATTTCTTAATTGAAGTGGAGCAATGTGCATGAAGATATGGGGTTTCTAAGATAATGATATTTGTGGGGTTTTTGTTTTTGTTTTTTTTTTTTTAATGTTATAAGTGTTAATTATGTCGTGTTTTATTAGGGAAGACATCATATAAAGTCAATTAGTTTGTGTGTTCTTTTGTCATGTGTAATCATGCATGGTCAACTCATGCTTTGGATGAATTTACTTTTGGCTTTTAATGTTACATTGTCATGAAAAACTTATAAGTAATACAGTAAAAATTGGTACCTTGTCAAGATCAATTCATAATTAAAGCTTATGAAGATTCCTGTTAATTCAAATTTGTTTCACTTTATGTATAAATAAAGAGAGAAAGATATTAGTTTTTGCCAAGTACTATTATCGACATTAAAGTTTTTGCCAAAAGCACCCGAGGTCAGGGTGACTTCGACAATTCACACATTTTTGTGGATCGACATGAAAGTTTTGGTTTAGTTTTATTTTGATATGAACACTTAAATGTTGTTATTATAAACCAATAAAATACTATATAAGCAAAGTGACTGAGCTTGCTATAGCTTCTCCTTGTTTTTCTTTAGGTACTTTGAAAAATGGGATACACGTTCACAAGACATTTAAGATCGACTAGCAGCTAGCTCATTAAGTATAGAACACAATTGCAAAAAAGTTGACACAATTATCATGTACAACCAATAATGCGATTATGTTACTAACATTTATGAACTACATGTGGTAGACTGAGTAAAGGATAATTATAGTCTATAAATGACCTTGAATGATTTTAATGGACACCTTTAAAAAAGCCTCTTTAAATTTTTTGAAAAAGAAGACTACATTAGTCTCTATACATTATGTGATGAACCAATGTTCAAATTCTGGTTTAAGACACGTTTTGTATGTATTCGAAATGTACTCTTTTAAAACATAGATTGCACCATATTTGTGTTTATAAATGATGATGTAATTATTAATTAGTTACTATTTTATCCTTGTAATTTTAGAGAAGTAAATTGAGAATTCACCTACCAAAAGGTGGAGTAGATAAGATTGAATTGGTGAGAAGGAGTGCTGTTTCGGTGGTGCATTTATGGAGTGAAAGAGGGAAGGTGAGTGTCCTTAGTGGTTGGACCCTTTTGAAAGGGATTAGGGACCTTTGTCTCCTTAATATTCTACTGTTTCATTGGCCCAGCTTATAATGTACCCTAATAACATACTCAATGCAGCTCGTATTATAGCCAACATGTGATAATTAAATGACGTAATAATGGGAAATGATTTTGAAGCCAAAGGCAAGACCTAATAAGGCAAAGGCGACGAGCCTATGTGGTAGTGGTCCAACGCGTACCATCCTGATACACCTGGTTTCCGGGACGCGTCCTCTAGGGACGAAAACAAGATATGAGTCGACCAAGCGACCTTTATGTGTGCTTGTTTGTGTGTGCAGGTGTTTATTTAAATGTATTTTTGTGAGGTATGTCTTTTGTGGTATTGGTCTCCTTGTTACACTAAGTTAGTCACAAAGTAGTTTTAGAGAGAGAAAGTTGAGGTGACACGAGAGATGTAGGTCACCTGGGGTCCTTATTAGTTATTACACTTAGTCTAACTCATGTGGCTACTATTTTGCCTAATTCAATCATTGTTGAACACATGTTGATGATGTACCCTCCGAACGGGTCGAAGGACTCCCCTTCGAGCCTGTAAAAAGCCCTCCCTTCGGAGGCCCAGGTTAATCTCCTAACACGTTTCATTGGCGTAAAACCATTCGTCTACGAAGTGGTTACCATGTGGGAATCCGTCAATCGAAGCCCTAAGCCCTTCGGGGTATCCCTCTCGAAGGGACTAAAACGGAGAACCCTCTTGACTTGGTCATACCCACGTCTCCTCTTCCTTTAGGCCTTCCCGCCAAAATAGAGATCGTGGGCTACAAAGCCCTAGCGGTTACCACAAATCATGGGACACCCCCATGATCTCCGAACAAAGTGCAACCGCCCACTAAGTCCTATTTCTCTCCTATAAATAGCTTAGTCGGGCCAAGACGATGTAAGTTAACTTCACTCTCTCAATTTACGACCTATTTATCATCACACATACTTACTCGCACGCCGGAGGTGGTTCGCAGGGTCCAACCCCTGCGCAATCACTTAACGTAGTGTCTTGGTATTTCTTATTTCAGGTTAAGAACAAGCTTGGCGCAACTTCAACACCCCATAATTCCTTTGATCACCATCGAAGGCCTGGTAGTGCATTTTATTGTACAATCAGTGGCGCCATCCGTGGGACCGCTACAATTGGTCTCGTCATTTCCAAGCTTATAACCAACCAACTACTTTCACTATTATTCCGGCATGGATCAAGGGAGAGAAGATACTCCCCCACCGGGTTTCTCCACTTTGGCAACAATACCAATCAACGACTCTAACAACCTTCCCCCCATAACCGCTTCTACATTCATAACACGTTCTCACCCAGAAATAACACCCAACCATCATGCTTCGACATCAGCCAATCCGGAGCCTATTATTAGCCCAGACTTTGTCGAAGCCAACCACAAAGTGTTGGAATCTCTCTTAAGGGTTCGCAAAAGGCAACTCCGGAATGTTGGAATGCGAAGGGAGTTGGAATACTCAAGCGAATAGTATGATGAAGAAATGGAAATGGAACCTAGGCCTCCGACCCAAGGAGCAACTCTATCGGCCTTAAGGATTGGGTCTCCGGTCAGTCGACGAAGGCTAAGCAAAAGGTCCGTTGGTTTCGAAGGAGTCCCCGAGAGGGCTCCGACAAGGAGAGAAGGGGCGGTTACCAAAGGCTCTGATAATGGCTGGAGTTTTTATTATAAGCTGAAAGTTGAAACTTATATTTTTATAATGTTGTTAGGCGAATTAGTTAGAGATGAAGCTTATTAATGTAAAATCACATAAAAATACATCAAATTAAATTCACATATATTTACAGTTTTTACGTAATAATTCATTATATTTTTAAAGGCATTTATGGGCTTGGGCTTATGGAGGCTTACGACTTATTTTATAAGCCATAAGCCTATGTGACAAACGAGACTTATTTTATTAGCCGACTTATTTTAAAAGCCTAAGCCCCAATAAGCCCCTCATAAGCCCTCGCCAAACATAGCCTATGTGTGATTAAGTAAGTGTCTTATTACACTAAGTTGATGTTGAAATTTATTGTAGAAAGAGAAAACTAAAGCAACACTGAAATGCCGATGATAAATACGGTCTTGACTCTTGAGTCTTACTTATTACACTTAGCTTTAAGCTACTACCACACAAATACCGTTGATAAATACGGTCTTGAGCCTTACTTATTGCACTTGGCCTTAAGCTACTACCACATATATACATACGTATACATGACGATTGACGCATATGGCTTACTTTGAAATATCACTATATATTATATAACTCTAATAGATCAGTTAATTACATGATGGAATTAGAATTACTTTTCTTATATATAATTTTGGCCTTGGATTCTTACCGGAAGTGTTTCAAGATGAGAATATTATTTTCTAACTTTCTTGTAGAATGGAGCACTTTTGTTTTTTGTTTTATGTTTCTGTTGTCAAATTAGTTCAAGTGTTTTTTGAAGCTTTTTCTTTTTGTTTTTGTTTTGTTATATGAGAATATTTGTCTGTCTTTCTATTACGGAGTAGAATATAGTGAAGCACTTTAGGTTTTGTTTTATGTTTTTGGTTTTTGTCAAATAATTCAACAAATGTTTCTTTTGAAAGCTTATGGCTTTTGTTTTTGTTATATGTTTACTGTTTCTTGGCTTTTTCCCGGAATCTAGGTATCATGTACTCTAATTGGGATACCAGTCATAATCAAAAGCCACTAATTACATGATTTTGCCTAATAATTTAAGTGCATAAAGTTCATTAAACCTAATGGAGAGATCATAATCTTGGATGTCCTTTTTAGTAGACCCTTTCAAAGATGATTTTTGTTTATGGGTATGGGAATGAATCAATGGATTTCATTCCCAATAAATTGTTTGGTTGGTGAGTTTTGTTTTGAAATGTGGGTATGAAACTCATAAAATTAGGCATAAGCTAAACCCACCAAGAGTGGTGGGTTTACAAAACCCATACCCATTGTAATACCTATAGTGATTCCCTTGACAAACCAAACACCCTTGTGATTCCTTGTCATTTTACCTATCTTTCTATCTATCTTTCTATCGATACATGTCAATTATCTATCAGTAAGAAAGTCAAGCCACGTCATCAGGTTCACTTAGATACTCATTGACTGTAAGTAAAAACACATAATTAACTGGCCAATATTTTGGTCAAAACTTTTGGCGATGAGGCGAGAAAAATTAGAGGGAAATAAATAACGTAAATGAAAAAGTGAGGAAAAAAATCAAAAGAGGTCAACCTTTTGGCGAGGACAGATTTTAGTCAAATTTTCTTCAATCTATGACATAGTCAAAGTCTGAAAGTCCAACTTTTTTGTCGTTTAGCGACTTTTGGCGGAGACACGGGTGTCCTCGCCAGAGAGTTCGTCGCTCGTCATACTTTTTCTTGTAGTGAATATCATTTTGACTTCATGAATGATTGACACGTAAAATGTAAAAGGATAAGAAAGAAGATAATTTGTCCTAATTGCTGCATAGCGGTGGAGTCCTCTTCGCATCTCCTCTTTTCATGTCATCTAGCCCGTCAAATTATGTTTAAAGTGGCTCGTTGGTGGGATTTGGAGGTTCATGACTTTCATTCGTATGGAGATTGGCTTATTTTGTTCAATAATCTTCGTTTTTCTATCCGTATAAAGGATTTTTTAGAAGGTGTTTTCTATGTCACGTGGTGGTCTATATGGAAATTTCATAACATGGTCTTGTTTGGGCAAAGTCACCCACGCATGGAGCTCCTCTTTGATGATATTGTTTTATTGTCGTATAATTGGTGTTCAAGTCGATGTAAATCTAATTTTGATTGGGTTACTTGGATGAAATGTCCTAGTAACATTAGTTTGTAATTTCTCCTAGTTCCTTGCTAGTTTTTTTAATTATATCTGCCGTTCAAAAAATAAATAAATAAATAAATAATTTAACGGATAATGCATTCCTCAGTTTTATGTTATGAAGTGTACTCATATACGTGTTGTTTACATCATATATACGAGGAGATTCTATAAGAATAATTTAGTTAGTAGAAAAGTTGGTAACTCTATGTTGACAAAGAGAGGAAAAACCATGTGAGGTTTGTAATATGGTCAACAAGTGGATAGTGAAACCTTGAAGAAAATATCAAGTTTTGGATTTGTGTAATGTCTCAATCAATTAATGGAAGATGGAAATTGAACAAATTTAATTCATGATAAGACTCATAGTGGTGCTATATACTCCACTAACGTGATCTAAAATCGCAAGAGCCTTTGGTGGATGGCTGAAGAACTTGGTGCCATGGCACTTGCTCACTCCATGACGCCACAATCACACCAAGCTCGTGCCGTCGGCTCTCGCGCCGTACCCACCAGCCCACGTAGTGAGTATTTCATTTTTTATATTTTATTTTTATTTGTATTTGTATTTTATTGGGTTATGTGTAGACTCATGACACAACTTTTATCCCTGACACAGCTTTTATAAAAAGGAGAGGTCGGTGATAGATTTTAGTGTTATAGAAAAAGTTGCAAAAGTAACTAACATTTTTTTTCAGGCATCATACGATACCTTGTGCTCTAAGTAGAATAAAGAATTTGAAACTACACTCAGGTAATAGAAAACTTTAACTAAAGTTTATCAATCAAATAAACTATGTCGACTTCTTTTTATATCTTTTTGCGTTCTAAAGTAGATAGATGGTATGGACTTTTGCTACAACTAGTTTGAATTTGAATGAAATATGATAATCTTGAATTAATTATTTCTTTTTTAATTTTTTATGAACTTTTTATATCTTCTTACTTCGAAATTCTACTTACCTTCATAGCCACACAAAAATATAAAATGTGTTTTGAACTCTTTATTTTTCTTCATCTAAATTATTAATTCTAAAACGTGTCAGGATTTATAAGTAGAAAGATAAATAAGATCATAAAGTTAGAGATAAATTTGGATTGTGCTTAATGTTAGTGAGCTAGCAATCATCACTATTAGTAGCAAGCAACTAGCAAGTGGGAAGAACAGTATGGTCATGATCTATCAGTAATGCTTCTAGTTGAAGGATGATTATGCAAAGCCCACCAATTCACATATGAAGCTTCTAAAATGATTAACAAGCTCATAATTACAAAGTCTTGTATATTGACTATTGAGCTCATTATGTGTTCTCATCTGGGCCGTTCGCATATTTTTGGAAGCTCTTAGCAAAATCGTTAATCGGGCTTGAAGTAAAATACTAAATGAAAAGTTTACATTTTTCAAACATACAATGAGAATTAGTTACCTAAAAAATGTCATTTTATATGCATACTCATAAAAATGTATTTGTTTTTGTTTCAAAATCAACTTATAATTTTATATATCTAACATAAATTTTGAGGTTCCAAAAAATTGAGCCCTAAATAGTCGCCCACTTCGCCCATACTAGAAGACGGCTTGATATACAAATTTTCACATAATTGTCAAGCCATTAGGCTTTGTAGTGTTTACAAGTGTGTTTTTTTTTAAAAAAAAAAAAAAAAAAAAAAAAACCTTGAAAATTATTGATTACATTATATATCTGATATTATTATATCAGTGCAGCATTTTGCTAAAAATAAAATAAAAATAGTGCATTGGCGTGAAGCCGTGAATGGTGGAAGTTGGTGATAACATACGAAGGGTCAAGTATACTAGTATTAAATTTGACTTCCTATATATAATAGTCTGCACTGCACCCAGTTTGACTTCTAGGTAGAAGGTAATCTCTGCAATACCGTAGCGTTTTATACGTGACATGTTAGAGCAGAAGGTATCATCGTGAGCTAAATCTCCTCATTCGGGTCGACGGGGTGCCATGTTATCATGATATACCTCCCTTTACAACATCACCCCTTCTTATAACATACCACAACTTACTCATTTGGGCCCTACATACACACTTATTCACACACACAACCATTATAAATAAAAACAAAAAAAAAAATAAAAAAACAAAATTCATACAATGTTGTGCTCCTCGTGCAAACGAGCAAGGCATGAATGAGGAGCCATGAGGAGATGGTGTGGTATCATGAGGAGCCATGGCAAGCTTGCCAAGCTGGCATGAGGAGGCACGAAAAGGTCCACACCGAGTGGTCTTAGGCAGATGTAATAAGATCACTGACATATTAGCTTTTTTCTTTCAGAACAATTTCATTAACAACTTAATATAACAAAGAAAATAAAAATACCATCAAAAAATTACTACACAAAAATCATGTAACAACCAACCCGCGCCCCCCCCCCCCCCCCCCCCCCCACACACCACACAAACATATAGCACAACTTGACCGCGTAGCCGACCGACTTTTGTTTTATCTTAGGCTCTTAGCTTCATATGCGTCCCCCAACTTGATGCGAGAGAGGCATGAGTGTAGTTTGATCTTGTGGTGTATTCCTTTGTAGCGAGTAGGGCCTCTTTCTCGTTGATCAGTTCGCCTCCGCTCTATTGAAAGGTCTCCTGAGGGGTGTGCAATGGTTGAAACTGAGTTGGAACTCATCCTTTTGAGGGGTGTACCAACTGAGGAATGGATCACTACACATGTCTTATAGCTTCATGGGAAACCAAAAGTATATACAATAATTTTCGATTGTGTTGCAAAAAAAGTCTACATGACTGATTAATCATCGTTTAGGCGCTAGTCGGCCATGAACCTTTTTTATTTGTGCAAATCGGTCAACGGTGGTTAAACTTATAGGAAAATTGCAACTTGCCGAAAATACCATAAACACATCGGAAACTTATTTTAATCACTTATAGTTGCTGTTTATATATATTACAAGTGTTAGTATAAGGCAAATCTTGCCGTAAATACCTAAAACTCACCGAAAATACCCAAAAGTCGCCGACAATACAAAAAAAATCCCGAAAATGTCAATCCAATTTATCATCAATTAATCCCGGCTAAACTGATTACAAGCTAAAAAAAAATCGATCAGGCCACTACTAATTTACGATTTTTACAACCTTAATTTATAACATAACAAAGTTGAAAAATAAATAAACAATATAATATGTGCTTTGTTAATTTTAATGATAGACTTTAGATCATGGTCGGCAAACCATATTTTTCCCCATGTTTGAAGAATAGAACATCAAAAACCATTTCGAACCATGCTTTAAATTTAAAATCTCATCCATATGATTGAGTTCAATCCCACATGATATACATGCCAATTTCATAAAGTTAAATTGAACCACCTTGGGCCGTGCTACCCACAACAACAAAGATTTACCTACTACTACTTTTTATGAAGTGAAAATTACTATGCTAGCAGTATACGATAATTACTCTCTAGCAGTACTCAATTTTTTCTTAGATTGCAAATCTAGACATACATTTTGCGTAAAAAACTTTTCGGGGGTTCCCGTGATTACGTGACATTATCTTATTGGTCGAATTAAAATAATAATAATAATAATAATAGATATCACGTATAAAAAGTTCCGGGTATATCTGGGATTTGAAAAAAAAAAAAAAAAAATTAAAATAACATCTCGTGTAAAAAATTGGTATGGGTTTACACGAGATTTGCATGGGGAACGAGCAATTTGACTACAATTACAAATGGAATTTGTTATTTAAACAATAAATAACGCTTGATTTGACATTACTCCAGCATTCCGTATAAGGGCATGTTATCCTGACACCCCCTATAGGGGGTGTTTGCAATCATTGATCATAGGGGCTGTTAGGATAACACAACCTTCCCGTATACATCATGCATTTACGTCTAACTTTTGCATAAAAAAACAAGGGTTTTGCTAACAACAACCCAATAGGTGTTGTTTAAGCTTACCTTAATTAATAATGTTTCCAAATATTAACTCACTTGATATTAATACTTACCTTATTCATTTACTCATGTATTTACAGAAATTATGAGTTCATATTTGAAAACAATATTATTTAGGGTAAGCTTAAACAACACCCATTGGGTTGTTGTTAGCAAAACCCAAAAAACAATAATGGATAATAGTTTAGCAAATCTAAATTTGTTGAGTTATGTTGTTCGTATTACAGAAGGCTCAAGTGATAACAAAAATGTATTAACAAAAACAAGCCCTATTTTTTTGAACCCTAATTCGGTTTATATTTTGTTGTAGGTCTAAAGCAAACATGAAACTTAGATATGGTGCAAAAGCATGTAATAACAAAAATGTATGCTTTAAAATGAGGTTACTAATAATAAAGAGGATTAACATACCATAAAACTTTTATTCAACTACAAAGAAAAAAAGACGAAGTTGACGTAAATAAACATTACATAGACAATATTAAACTTAAACGTAGGAAATAAATATGTAAAGATTCAGCCAATAAAAATGGTATCCTTGTCGAAAACCTTAACAATGTTCCTCAATGTAATGTTAAGACCAAGGGGTGTTGATTTTGGGTTAAACACTGAAACCTTACGAAGTACCAACACAGCTCCGACTTTGAAATAGTTTTTGTAACCCGATTCTTTTGTAAGGACTTTGTGATGAATTGTACCAGAGAATGTCCCCGTTGGATCTTTTAATGTCACTGTTAGCTCACCAAGCGCGGTAGGCGTACAAGTCTTGATTACAGCTACAATAAGTTCAAGTTTCCCTTTTACGCAATAGTTTTTTATATTGCCAAGACAACCAGTTACGATGATACCTTCGCTATTACGCAGCTTATTAATAGCGCTTAGCCATGGCCCACGCGTAAAATGATCATCTTCAACGACATCCTCATTTATTTTCCTTGCATAGTCTTGTGTTGGCACTACACAATATTCAGGGCCACCTTTCCCATTTTTGCGGAGAATAGCCGCTTGAAGAATACCAGCCGGACCGGGTATTAACCTATCTGGGGTGTTTGAAGAGGTTGAAGAAGCCCCAACATTATGTTGGTATCGTTTCGTGCATCCGGTTTTGTTTTGTTGGGACATTTTCTGAATTGTAAATTTTTTGTAGAGAGTAGCTATGTCGATAATGCGGATATGTGTTTAGAGAAATCGAAGTATGAATGAGTTTTTATAGTTAAATCTGTGTCATATCTCGTGTAAAAAATTACACATACACGCAATTGTCATTGAGTAGTCAAATCATTGTCATAGAGTTGTCAAATCATTGTCATAAAGTTGTCAAATCTGTGTCATATTTCGTGTAAAAAATTACACATACACGTAACTGTCATAGAGTTGTCACATCGTTGTCATAGAGTTTCACGAATGGGAGTATCCAACCCATATACAACCCAACACTCCTCCGCGAATGGACAACCCACAACCCGGTCAACCAAAAAATACTGACCGTATACCATCTCAGGGTGAGGAACCACGAGTAAAACATTGTAGTAGGTGTGGTCAAGCGGGCCATAAATCTTATCAATTTAATAACCCGGTCATCCCTGATCCACTGTTAAACAAAAGAAAACAATACCCAAAAAAAAAAAAAAAAAAAAAAAAAAAAAAAAAAACAGTTAACGAGCAACATGAAACTCCACCTACGTTCGACTCATACCCGACTCAAACACATCATCACAACTTTCCTACTTATAACACACACCCATCGCAAGTATTTGAACATAACACATACACACCGCAACCATATGACCAAGGTGAAACAAGTCATAAACAAAATGCTCATCATAACCCGTCTCAAGGCTATGAACAATACGACTCCCAACCGTACGCCTTTCAACATTTAAATGATCAAAACACTCAGGAATCTAATAATAGTTGGTTTAATTTCTTTGGTTTGTAACAAGTTAGTTCTTTTTTGTTATGTATTTCCTTGTAATTGTAGTTAATTTGTAACATACGTTATGTATCTTGTAATAAATTCCAATTATAATGCTAGCATGTTTGTCCACAACAACCGTGTTTGTCCATCCACAACAACCGTACATAATCACTAAAAGAATGAATTCAGATATTGTTTAGATGCCCAAATATGTTTATGTTAGAAGAGTTGGCACTTAGCATAGATATTTTTATCAAGATTATTTAGTGGATTAACTTACTTTTGGTAGAACTTTACAATGATCTATTTGAGAACCTTTGAGTCAATTTGTAATTTAATGATATTTTTAATAATAAAAGAAGTGGGTTCTTGAGTTATTCGTCAAATGGGATAGGAGCAAATATGTCGATGCATTATCTGCAAATCTCGTGTAACCCCATACCACTTTTTTACACGAGATGTTATTTTAATGTTTTTTTTTTTTTTTTTTTTTTTTTTTTTGTTTTTTTTGTTTTTTTTTTTTTGTGTTTTTTTTTTTTTTTCGAATCCCGGGTATACCCAGAACTTTTTATACGCAAGATCTTTTTTTTTTTTTTTTTTTTTTTTTTTTTTTTAATTTATTCGACCAATAAGATAATGCCACGTAATTACGGGAACCCCTAGAAAGTTTTTTACGCGAGATGTATGTCTAGATTTGCAATCTGAGAAAAAATTGGGCACTGCTAGACATATACGTAATTTTCGCTTTTATGAATTATCTAGCTATTTTTCATAAAGTAAACTAATAAAACTAGCTATTTTTAAAATCATTTTACTCATAATCGGATTGACCTAAACTCGAATAGACCCGGCCCAAGTGAAACCTGAGCCAAACTAACCCGAACCTGAATAAAACTGAAATCTACATAGGTTCGGGTTTGATATTTTTAATCTCAACCCGACTTGATTCTACCCGACTAACTTCTTATAAATTTTAACTTTTGACAAATATATTAAACTGGACGGTTCCAATACTTCTTATAAATTTCAACTTTTGACATAATTAATTTTTATAATTTTTTGTTTAATATATGTTTATACATTGATTTTAGAATTATCAATTTTTGAAAAATCTTAAAATTCATTCATGTTGGCTACTTAATATGGGCCTAATGAACCTGTACGGTGTTACCTATATTGAGGTTCAGACCAAAGTGTCACTTGCCTATGTATATTTTGGGCTTCCCAAAAGCAAGCCCATTTTTAGCTCCTACTACTTTCATTATTGTATTCACCCCAAATACAATTGTTGGACAATTTATTTACGAAAAACAAGGACATGCGTGCATGAACACATCAATTGATGCAAAGGAGTGCCGTTTCATTCGGGGTTTTGTTGATGTGATCTTTGAAAAGTTGAAAACAGTGTCAATAATTATATATTAGCTTCTAGATTCGACAACTTTTTTAATACAAATGTAGACGTACACCATAAATTCCTTCAATTTTTAAGTCTTTTTATTTAATGCAATTTTTTTTTCACACCTGATACCACATATCTCACAAATGCCTCTAGTGAGGCTTGAACACACAACCTCTAGGTCGGTGGGCAATTTATCTCTCGAACCCTAGAACCGGCTAGGAACCCGAGAAAGGAGAATGTTCAAAGCTTTCAGTTGACATTAGATTAGTTTTCATAATCATTCTATAATTCAGTGGCGGAGCTACATATAGCCGTGCGAGTTCAACTAACTTACTTAACAAGACAACTTTTTATAACACTAGTGCAATTTTAGTAAGATTCAATATAAACCGTCGTTTTGAACCCACTGATATTGCATATATGTATGTACGTATATAAATGTTGCTAACTTTACTTTTGAACCCACTCTACTTTAAACCTTCGCTCCGCCCCAGCTAAAATTCTTCATTTCTGTACTCTTATAAAATACTCCCTCCGTCCCACTAAAAGTGTCCTACTTTGAATTTTCAAAGTCTTTGTTTTTCAACTTTGACTGTAAATATTTTTGTTTGTGTTATATGATACTTGATGAAAGTTATATGAATTGATTTAGTTTTAGATGTGTTTTCATTGGGTATACTTTTCATCAAGTATTATATAACAAAAAAATATATATTTAAGGTCAAAATTTAAAACAAGAGACTTTGAAAATTCAAAACAAGACACTTTGACTGGGACGGAGGGAGTATTTTTTCTGTTTATTTCATGATTGTAATTACTTATTAGGATTATATGAAAAGTCAGTTTCTTATAGAAAAAGGTTTACTTCTTAATCAGTAAACTTCAACCTTATAACAATAAGACTTCATAGATATATACGTGTTTGTATGTTATTGGAGGTTGTTAAATGTAAAAATACCAATTTTGATGGATAAAAAATAAGTGTCGGTAGAGACCCAACTAAATATATGAACTTGTAATAATGATGGTGGGGGAGTGAGAGCAAAAGGTGTAGTGATGAGACGAAGCTCGCCACTCTTACGTGTACACCAAACAGCCTTTTTCATTTGCTTTACACTACACCAGCCCCCTCTTCGTTTGGTGCTCGTCGTTCAAATGAAGCACAAAAGAGTAAAAAGACAAATGAGCTTTGCAATTTTTTTTTATTTATTATTATTATTATTATTATTATTATTATTATTATTTTTTGTTATGTATAACTAAAAAATAGAGTAAGAAATAAATAAAATTTGGGGTGGGTGGGGCCCAAATGAAGAGTTTGTTTTGTGTTATGAGTGAGGGGCTATTCTGAAGTGGGGGTGTTGAAGTGATGTGACACCCGGTGAGGCCCAAATGAAGAGTTACGAAGCTTCACCATACCTTTTGCTCTGACATTTTGATAGGGTCCAAATATAAGTCATGCATGTTACAATTTTTTTTTAACGGCGACTTTCATAATTTATTTTTAATTTTTTTGACATAGTCGCGCCTGCCTCAAAGGCAGGCCCTCATCCACCACTGGCCAGACTATGTTGTCTTAACCGGACCCACGCTGAAACAATGGAGACTTTTAATGGCGTTCATCCCGGAAACCGTACCGCCTCCACACAAGTTTCCTTGCTGGAGTAACGGTCGGATGAAAACAGGGCTTGGCTCGGATTCGAACCTGCGCCACTACTAACAGAAGTTCAAATCTTCATTGCCCGATACCAACAGAGCAAAATGGCCCTGCACATGCGAGGACTTCCCAGTGGGTCACCCACACTGGTACTGCTCCTGCATGTGCACGCTTAACTTAATAAGCCCCCACCACTGGGCCAGATTGATGTTGGTCATGCATGTTACAATTAGTTCACACTTCACAACATACAAGTACGTAAAAGTAATATCGTTTGAGACAAGGATGGCAAAGAGTACTATGGAAATGAATAATGAAGAATGGGCATGTAACTTTTCGCGTCGAAATTGTTCTAAAAACAAAAACTTGTTGGTATGACAGTCGATAGTCAAGACTGCTCACCATCTGTTTGTCCATCCACCGTTATGAGTGGTCGAAAACTAGCTACATTGACAAATTTAAAGTACGTAACATAGACGAATAACAAGACTAGAACCCTTCTTTGCATTTATAGCTAATACCATTGCCTTTTTTGTAAGGTAGTGATTAGTGAATTGTATAATTGATTTTGCCTAAACGATCATGGGTTGTCGACATCGGCGGAGACAGAAAGTTATGGTAAAGAGGACAAACTTTGATAACTTTCAGAAACTACACTACAAATCGATTCGTTATGAGTGTAAACTATAAAAATAGACAGATAGTTAAATAATTTACACTATAGTTTTTTCACTAGGGGGCACGTACTCACTCTATACCCCTCCTGTCTCTGCCATCGGTTGTCGACATGTCGGTTTTAGCTTGTTACAAGACACATTTCTTATTTCCTTTCATGAAAACTACAGTGTTTCATGATACTGAAAGTTTATTAATTGTAGTCAAAATAAGTATTTATTGGTTGGATTAGGGTAGAGGGTGCGGTTGAGGGTTTTCCCTTGCCACATCAACTCCACGTCATCAAAAAAACACTTACTTCATCTTTTCCTCAACCATTGCAACACCTTCTATCTCTTCCTTAATTTTAATTTTATATTTTATCATTTAAAAATAAATTCAATACACACACAACAACCCATAACAACCAATAATAAACACTCTCTCTCTTTAAAATCAATATTTTCTCTCCATTTGGTTTCGGGAGTCAAGTCACGTATGAAATTCTTTTTTGGGTTTTGTCGAATGATGGACTGGTTGTCCCGCAAGGAAAGATAGCATTAAATGGTCTCATGGGTTTTCCCGTACTCCCACACCCTTACACTTAATGTCATGTTCAAATGGCTTAATTAGAAGTCATTCATTACCATTGACTAGTGGGGACCAAATGTAAAAGAATCTCCTGATCGACTAGTGGTCAAGACTGTAAAATTTAAAATCCTTGAACTAGTATTGCAGAACGTGACTTGTTTAGGTTAAAAGTTGTGATCTTTACACATTTGCGCGTCCACATATAACAATGTTATTTGTTGAACTAATGTCACATGCAATCGGCTTAAGTTATATGTGGAAAGCTAGTTATATGATTATATCCTCATGCAAACAATTTAATACCCCATGAGTAAATTTTATTTGTTACAAAGTACCTTTTGTATACTCATGATATGTGCCTTATTTGTTACTCGTACAATGTTACGTGTTATAAAAGAGCAATATCTTGAAAACTATTAGATGGACCAAATGGTTTTATCTTTTGGCAACTGATCGATTGACGCAACACATGAGTGTCTTGACGTTTTCTTTAACGAACGTAAAGATTGGGGTACAAAGCAGTGACGGACGCATGAATTTGTTATAGGGTATGCTGGAAATTTTGGCGTAAAGTTGTTTGAATGAGATATCTATTCTCAAATTAAGGTGTTTAGAACAACAAGTTATGAACATCATTTGCATGAGTCAAACTTGTAACACCAAATTAATTAGTCGGTTAATGGTCATTATAACAATTAACTGGTTACTTATTTGGTTGATGGGTGTTTAAGGCCATTAAACGGATTTAATGCGTGTCATTACACCATATATTTCAAGTTAGTATTATATATATGCTAACCTTCTTGTAGTTCTATACATGACCAAGAGACACTAAAAAATAGAAACACGGCATACTATGATAACTACACACAAACGTGCATTCTCGTTTTCATGCGAGATACACTTCGATGAAAATTTCAGGCCATAAGGTCACATCCGGCAGTGCAACGTACTGTTCCGATCTTTGTACCCTGGGAAACGGACGGCGAATAGACGACGGATCCGTTTTAAGGGAAGCGTGTCAAACACGTGCCTCGATCTCGTTCTCAATTCGGTTTGGTCTACTTTTGTTCTTGTTTAATGAAAATCCAGGTTCATACTTTAATTTACTAATTTCTGTTTTCTTGTATTGTATTATTATAATTTCTGATGTGGGTATTTCCCTACAATCTTAAAACGGATTATTTCGCCTTTGTTCAATCAAAGAAGGAAAAAAGGAAAGTACCACTAAAGGGCTGTTTGGTACTACAATTTTTATGCAAAAAATTGGCATTTTAGTTGCTCAATTTTTATGCAAAAATTTGGTTGTTTGGTTGCTGAATTTTGTGTAGAAACGTACCTTTAAAAGGGCTGTTTGGTACTAATTTTTTTATGCAGAAAATTGACATTTTAGTTGCTGAATTTTTATGCAGAAATTTGGTTGTTTGGTTGCTGAATTTAGTGCAGAAAAGTACCTTTAAAAGGGTTGTTTGGTACTAAATTTTTATGCAGAAAATTGGCATTTTAGTTGCTGAATTTTTATGCAGAAATTTGGTTGTTTGGTTGTTGAATTTTGTGTAGAAAAGTACCTTTAAAAGCCTGTTTGGTTCTAAAATTTTATGCAGAAAATTGGCTTTTTGGTTGCTGAAATTATGTGTTGCAAAGTGACGTTAAAGGGCAATTTGGTTGCTGAGTTATTTGTGCACAAAACTGGTTTTTGAACGTTGATACAAATTGGTTGATTGTGTATCGAGTATTAGAAAGTTTGGATGTTGCAATTATTGTGTTGTGAACATTAATGCAAATAACCAAACTATTTGTTATTCTAAAGGAAATGAATAATAGTTACGACTTATTGCAACTCATGTTGCTAATGATCTAACGGTTTGTCATAGTGATAGATATGCATATGATAACCGTTAAGACATAGTGAAATGTCAAGATAACTCATACATATTTATAACGATAATTTATGTTAGTTTATGTAACTAGCTTGAATAGCGTAATTGTCATTCAAAGTGAGCTATTGTCCATTATCTCACACCGGAAATATTTTGATTTTGAGGAATGATTACATGTTGATATTTTGTGATCATGATCATATAAAATTGGGATTACATATGTTTATATGATCTCAAGTGAATTTGAGAGACATGTTGTATGTGTAGGCTTTACACAAGTACCTACGTTTTTGGTTTAAGGTGGTGACTGAATCTCATAAATAATTTGTCTTATAGAAGAATGTTAGTAGACGAAGAAATGAATAATCAGAATGATGCATCTTCTGTTCATATGCTTGATTCCTTGGTCTATAGCATGCTAGACATGAAAATTGTTAATTATAATATGAAAAATAATTAAAGTCAAACATTCAAAGAATGTATACACAAATATGAAACTTGTGTAGTGACAAATTACTAAAGTTATTCGTGTCATATACTCAAAAGAGTATCTCTTAGACGAGATTGACTTTGAAAGGGAGAACCCTTTCTACAAGATTCTTGAGATAAATTCAATATGGGGGATTCTGGCCCAGCTAGAGTTCAAATGACACCAATCAACATCTATTCAAAATAGAAATGGAGGTGTTACCCATTTGGAATACTCAGGAATTATTGGAGAGAACCACAGTTACAGTTTTGTTTAGAGCAATACATAACAACTATTTGATGGGTAATTAATGTTATTAATAACCGTTTGATTTCAAATCATGAGTGGCTATGTATACACTCTTGAAATGACCACTATATTTAGATGTCTTCTAGACATAAATATAGCTAGGTCAATGATGAATTCTGATTTTATCGCGATAGATAAATTTGGATAAGAGACAACATGTCTACGGTCAATAGTAGATGACACACCAACGCTCCTAGAATGGTAGTTGTATACAATGTGGTAGCCATTAAAGAATTGGCAAAGCTTATACCAAAATGTGTAATGGTGAGTCAAGACATATTATGTCAATGCGAAAACTACTCTCAACATGAGTTATTACTTTGGACAATGTGAAGTCAAATGATAACAATGCGGATCCGCTTATACAAGACTTAAGCAGAGAGTGAGTCGTGTGGAGGAATGGGACTAAAGCCCCAGAAAAGTTTATATGAAGGAAAACCTAACCTAGCTGACTGGAGATCCCAAGATCTGGGTTCAATAGGACAACCTAATTGTATAAACCGGGGGAGGTCACTGTGGGGGAGTAATCAATTCTCCATCTATATAAGGGAGTTAGTAAACTTCCTAGTCCATTCCTATAAAAGTGACTATATGAGGATAGGCTTATCGCTTTTAATGATTCAATTGGAATCACCTATGTGGGAGAAAAGTGGGGTCGCTTCGAAGGGAAATGTGTGGGGGCGCAATTCCTAAAAGCTCTCGCAGAACCAGGCTAGTGTTCATGACCATAACGAACACGACTATGAGGATTTGACTATGTCAGGGAGAGTCCTGTGTGAACATATATTGTCGTCTATATAAATAGCAGATCAGTTCAAAGACATCGAGTTCTACTGGCAGCTAGTAGGCTAAGTATATTTCATAAGGGAATGTTCAAAGAGTAACCTACCTATCCTATGCAGGATTCAACTGTTGAGATTTTCATTGAAAATTTGTGTGTTTTTCGGATCGATCTCTAGTCATGTGGGGGATTGTTGAAATTTGTGTGTTTTCGAATCGATCTCTATTCATGTGGGGGATTATTGGAAATTTTGGCGTAAAGTTGTTTGAATGAGATATCTATTCTCAAATTAAGGTGTTTAGAACAACAAGTTATGAACATCATTTGCATGAATCAAACTTGTAACACCAAATTAATTAGTCGGTTAATGGTCATTATAACAATTAACTGGTTAATTATTTGGTTGATGGGTGTTTAAGGCCATTAAACGGATTTAATGCGTGTCATTACACCATATGTTTCAAGTTAGTATTATATATATCCTAACCTTCTTGTAGTTCTATACATGACTAAAAGACACCAAAAAATAGAAACACGACATACTATGATAACTACACACAAACGTGCATTCTCATTTTCATGCGAGATATACTTCGATGAAAATTTCAGGCATAAGGTCACATCCGGCAGTGCAACGTACTGTTCCGATCTTTGTACCCTGGGAAACGGACGGCGAATAGACGACGGATCCGTTTTAAGGGAAGCGTGTCAAACACGTGCCTCGATCTCGTTCTCAATTCGGTTTGGTCTACTTTTGTTCTTGTTTAATGAAAATCCAGGTTCATACTTTAATTTACTAATTTCTGTTTTCTTGTATTGTATTATTGTAATTTCTGATGTGGGTATTTCCTTACAGGGTATGCATTTTTTAATAAAGTTTGAAAAAGGTATGCACTTAGTATAAAATTCTAAAATATGTAATGAAAATTTTTAATTTTACACTAGTGATGACGTTTTTAAGGTAAATACCCTCTTCGTTAAGTATGCCCGCCCTGGTAGTGATTTCTTTAACGGACGAAGGTGTGTTCACTACTTCACTTCATATATATGCATAATTAAAAAGTATCACCGTGTTCATTTAGAAAGAAAAAAGTGATGCTTAATTAGAGATATATTACGACACACATGAAACCATTATGAGTTTGAAACCATTTGTCTTTGCTCTTTTTTTGGGCAAAGGTTTAGTCTTTGTTATAGTTCAACCAAATTCTACACACTAGTATAAAACTAATCAATAAGCTTAGATAAATATATCATCAAACATTTTTTTTAAATTACATAAAAATACTCGTGCTTCGCATGAGATCATTAAATATTCATCACAATTATTCTATCTGATTAGAATGTATGTATACAATATATTGTGTTAATAAATACATACGTCGTTGTCTCTATGTGTATAAGAAAAGGTAGCCATATTTAGATGTGGTTAATTTTGTTGTATTTTTAAAAAAAATAAATCAATAAAGATGGAAATCATAATCAACTAATTATTTGAATAAAGTTTAAACAGTTATACAATTTGGTATATACACTTAAAACTAAAATTATAATCATGTTTAGACGAGTGTGTTTACTAGAAGCGGGCGAATTGGCGAGTAGTGATTGATAGAATTCTTAATAAGTTATCTTGTTGGAAATCAGGATTTTTTGTCAATTGAAGACAGACTCTCGCTAATTAAAGCGATGATTTGTAGCTTGGCTTTGTACTTTTTATCATTATTTTGGACTCCTGGTAAAGTTATACATTTGCGTGGAAATATTCGAAAAAGAATATGCTAAACGAATTTCATGGATTAGATGGGAGAGTGTTTTAGCCGGTAAGAGCAAAGGGTATAGTAACCCGGGTTAAAGTTCCACACACCGTCACGTCAGCGTCACATCAGCTTTAACTAAAAAAAAACACCCTTTATCATAACTCAACCATAACACCACATTTTTTGCCCAACTTTTTTTTTCTCTTTTCCATTTATAAAATACAAAAAAAAAAAAAAAAAAAAAAAAAAAAAAAAAAAAAAAAATCTTTAAATTTACAAAACTAAAATTTACAATAACTAGTATTTTTTTTACTTTTGAAAAACAATTAAAAAAAAAAAAAAAAAAAAAAAAAAAAAAGGACTGAAATTGTAATTCGAATAAAGTTGTTTTATTCAACCTCACACTGCAACTTTACACACACTAAAACACACACACGGTATATAAAAACACACCAAAATACACACCAAAACCCATTTAAATCGGAAGAAAAAAAAAGAAAAGAAAAAAAAAGTGTTTAACGCTGTGTTAAACGGTTAACGCAGCCCTTTAACGCAGCTTTAATGTGGGATCGGGGTGTGGTTAAAGCAGGTTTAACGCGATGCAAGTTAAGGTTTAACGCGGCTTCACGTTACCATACCCTTTGCTCTAAGGACATGGGTGATTTGGGTATTGCAAGTCTTAAGGCTAAAAATGTTAGCCTTATTGTTAAATGGCGTTGGAGATTCAATCAAGAAAGTGATGCCTTATGGTGCAAAGTGTTGAAAGCGTTCCACGGCCTGGATGGTGGCTTTTGTTCAAATATTGGTACCGGTCTCTGTAAGGGAGTTTGGGCTAACATTCAAAGTGGTAACAATGCCATTGATAAAGTTGGTGTACAGTTTTCCACTTCCTTTTATCAGAAAGTTGGCAACGGGAATTCAGTACGCTTTTGGGAAGATGTTTGGAACACTCATAGCCTACCTTTGAAGCACCGTTTAGTCAGGAAATTGGAATTTGAGGTGTGAGCCTCGTGGTAGGGCCGTTGACGAGCTAGCAGGTCTGGAACATGTTATTAACTCCTTATCGTTTACTGCTTGTGACTTAGATAAATGGAAATGGTTTCTTGCGACAAACCAAAAATTCATAGTTCATAAGCTACATTCTCTTGTTGTCGGAACATTCTTGGACCATTCTCTATTGACTGCAATCACAACTGAATAATTGGACTCCAATAAAAGTAAACATATGCATTTGGAGGGCGACAAATAACGGGTTTCCCACTCTTTCTGCTCTTAATTCGAAAGGTATAATCCTTGCTTATTCGTTATGTCCATTATGTAATGAGGCAACAGAAACCATTGATCATGTGTTATACTCGTGCATCCTTGCTCGCCAGATATGGTTAAAATGTTGGCGTTGGTGGGGTATCGTCGCTCTACTCACTTCTCTATAAAATATGCAATCTTCGATCTTTGCCCCGACAAATTCTAAGTTGGTACGTAAAGGTTTGCAAGGTGTTTCCTATGTGTTGATGTGGTCAATTTGGAAGTGGAGGAATCGGGTGTTCTATGCTTTCGACAATGAAAAAGACGCAATTTTGATTGAGGATATATTCCTGCAAATTCAGCAACTATCTCTTACTTGGATTTCAAATAGGTGCAAAAAGCTTAATTTAGATTGGGTAGATGAGTATTGACTCCTAAAGAAGTCTCTAGTTAACATCTTTTGTGTTTTGGTGTTGGTGTTGCTTAGTGGTTTAATATTGTAAGCCGCCTTTTTCGAGTTTAATTCCCTTCCACCTTGAAAGTTCTATTGCATTTTTGGTTTCTTGCCCTATTTTTCATGGGTGTGATTAATAAAAGTCTTGCTTCTCGGGAAAAAATATATATGAAGATTACATTTTTATATTTCGTTTTATCACTAAGGGCACTTTGAGTTGTATATAGTTATGCTACTACGGGTATGTTTGGCGAAACGTAACAATAGCAGTGTCAGTTAGCAGTAGTATCAATTTAAAATAAAATCTGATTAAATAAATTTAAAGGCATATACACAATTTAATAAACAAAACATAACATCAAGCTTTTAATATTTTCTCAGAAAGCGTTTTGAATATGAGCAATTACAAAAAACAAAAATGCTAATTGCTTATTGTCAAACAAGCTTTACATATAAAGCACTAGTTACTAGTCGCTCGTTGCTTCAAAACACTCGTCATGCTTACCGCAAAACATGACCTACGTCATTGGTCATATTTCTAACTCATTAAGTTTTAGTTTATGTAAGGGTAAAGACCATAAAATAACAACTTACTTTCTCCATTTTGCCGAGACGAAACACGTACTTTTTTATCAACATTTAAGCCAACGAAACATGCAAATATTGTTCTAAGGTCAACAAAAAGACTTATTATATTAAAAATAATAGTTGAAATGACTATATTACCCTTGCCTTCTTAAACTATCTTCTTCCAGCGTTACTTAGCCAACGAAACTTGCAAATATTGTTCTAAGATGAACAAAAAATTAAAAAATTAAAAAAAAATTAAAAAATTAAAAAAAAAATTGAAAAAAAAAAATTTTTTTCGAAAATTTTTTTTATCGACGATTATTTGCAACGTTAGTCCTTTATACATTTTTGTCCATTTTTCTTACATTTTCATAGGCCGGTTTTTTGGTGTCCATTTTTTTTACCGGTTTTTTGTTCCGAATTTTTTTTACGTTTTCGTCCGTTTTTCTTACGTTTTCATAGGTTTTGTCATTTTTTTTACGTTTTTCCGTCCGTTTTTCTTCTGTTTTACGTTTTCTCGTTTTTGTTCATTTTTTTTATTTTTTTTTGTTTTTTTTTTTTTTCGTTTTCGTCCGTTTTTCTTACGTTTCATACGGTTTTGTCCGTTTTTATCCGTTTTCGCCCGTTTTTCTTACGTTTCATACGTTTTTGTCCAATTTTCTTACGATTTTACCCGTTTTTATTCGTTTTCGGATGTTTTATTTAAGTACGAAAAAAAATTTAAAAATTAAAAAATTAAAAACAAATTAAAAAATTAAAAAAAAATTTTGAAAAAAAAAAATTCCGAAATTTTTTTTTCGAAAATATTTTTTTTCAAAATTTTTTTAATTTTTTCCAAAAAAAAATATTTTTGAAAAAAAAAATTTCGGAAATTTTTTTTTTAATATTTTAATTTGTTTTTAATTTTTTAATTTTTTTTCGTACTTAAGAAAAACATCCGAAAACGAATAAAAACGGACAAAACCGTAAGAAAATTGGACAAAAACGTATGAAACGTAAGAAAAACGGGCGAAAACGGATAAAAACGGACAAAACCGTATGAAACGTAAGAAAAACGGACGAAAACGTAAAAAAAATGGAAAAAACAGTATGAAATGTAAGAAAAACGGACGAAAACGTAAAAAAAAAATGGACAAAACCGTATGAAAACGTAAGAAAAACGGACGAAAACGTAAAAAAAATGGACAAAACCGTATAAAAACGAACAAAACCGTATGAAAATGTAAGAAAAATGGACAAAAATGTATAAAGGACTAACGTTGCAAATAATCGTCGATAAAAAAATATTTTCGAAAAAAAAATTTCGGAAAAAAAAAATTTCAAATTTTTTTTTTAATTTTTTAATTTTTTTAAAATTTTTAATTTTTTGTTCATCTTAGAACAATATTTGCAAGTTTCGTTGGCTAAGTAACGCTGGAGGAAGATAGTTTAAGAAGGCAAGGGTAATATAGTCATTTCAATTATTATTTTTAATATAATAAGTCTTTTTGTTGACCTTAGAACAATATTTGCAAGTTTCGTTGGCTTAAATGTTGATAAAAAAGTACTTGTTTCGTCTCGGCAAAATGGAGAAAGTAAGTTGTTATTTTATGGTCTTTACCTTTTATGTAATTGGTCTTTTGTCAAAAGATAGAGGAACAAGGTTGCGCATAGTATAGCTTCTTGGGCTTTGGAATGTAATGATGAGTTGATCTTAGAAGATAGCGTTTCAAATTGTGCATGTATATGAGCAACTGATGATGTACTTTCTTTTAATCGATAATTATAGATTCTCTTTTCGATAAAAACAAAACATGACCTACGTCATTTCTACTATTTATATGTATGCTGGCATGTGGGACCGTATGATATGAAGAGATTGGGCCCATGAAAAACGCCACTTGTCATAAACTTGTTTCTAGTAGCACAAATTTTTGGAAGAAAGACTTTCTTTTTGGTCTTCGCTCGTGTACGTTCATCAAATTTTCACATATTATATACTACCATACCATAACTTTTAGGTTCACATTTAAAACCATAACTACAAATGTTAACGTCATTCTCATAATCAAATCATCATCGTATTTTCAGCTTCCTTAATCCTTTGAAGCATTTCTTGATGATTATCCAGGTAACCTTTCTCTGTATCATCGATTATACTTTCACATTTGTTAAACTCTTGAATATGATCACATTATTTGTGGTTTAGATTCATAGTTTTCTTGGGTCATTTTTTCTATGATTTGGTTTAACTGGGAATTATTTTTATTTCATACAACAATAACAACAACAAACCCAATCCCGCCGAGCAGGGTATGGAGGAGGTAGAATGTAGACAGATCCTTACCCTACCCCAAGGTAAACCCGGGAGTAGAGAGACTGCTCAATGAGACCTCCTACAATTTTTCTATATTTTTATTTCATGTTCCTGTTTATTAGGATCATAGATTCATTTCACTTAGTCATGACATAGATTCATTTCATTTAGTCATGTCATAGGTTTTGTAAACATACTCTTTAAACTTGTGTTTTAGGAGCCAAGATTGATGAACGAATTTGTTTTTTTTGTTACGACTTTTACTGTATAAGACTATAAGTAGATAAATTTCTTATTATATCACCTGTATGGACGCACGTCCCATATATGCACGACGTAAATATGAGCGAACCCAAACAGTAAAACTATGCTATATTGCTTGAACAGTTTGTAAACTTTGATTGTCAAATTAATTGGATTGATCAGAGGTAGAACATGCAAAATTATCCGAAAAAGTAGTCTTTTAATTTGTTTGTGCCAAGATGAAAGTTAGCTGTAGCCTAAGTAGTGAGGATCTTAAAGGATATCTGGGACCAAAGATTGATATGATCAGTGAGTTTTGAGCTACGGACTTTTTCTCTTGACAGGGTGGTGAGGTGCCAAACGGATGGCCTTTTGGGCTCGGTAGTATGAACTCCAGACTTAGTGTAAGAGAACGTGTTGAGGCGGCTGCTGATACCAGAGAACCAAACACTTTTCATGGTCCCTCGTCAAGTTTTTCTTCGTTTTCATCATCCAACCTCGACACCGAGGTAATTTCTAGCCAAAACCATTTGTACGTTATGGAAGTTTACAGTTGACAATGAAAGTGATCTAACGTGTTCTTTTCTTATACACAGTCGACAGCGTCATTCTTCCAAGACAACAGTGTTACGCTAGGTCGACTAATTGGAATTAGACCACGAGACAATGGAAGATTATACTTCCCAAGACCTGCATACATACCAACACCAAGGTCTCGACAGTCTGAGGCATTGCCAGATGCTGATCAAATCGAGACTTCTCAGGGGGTTTGCGTCCCGAACTTGATGAACATTCTGGTCAAGATCAGCAGAAGTAAAAGCCACTCAAGACACTGAGTAAATATCGACATTCCATAAGCTTAAGTTATGTTTCTTCATCTATGGAATTATAATGTGTACCTTTTTCTAGTTAACTTTTGTCTTTTTTAAACCGCAACTAGATAAAAATCTGGTTGCGTGTTTTGTATATGTGAAACGACAAAATAAAGATGTAATCCACAGCAAATAATGGAAATAATACAAACTGGTGAATTTTGTTATGGTAACAAAAAATGTTTGTTGTATTTTGCTTATTGAAGTGCTTCTGTAGTGAATGTTGAATGGAAGTGATAATACTGATCTTATATCATAGAAGATGTCGGACCTTTAATGTCACACGCACACAGAAACGATGAGATAGCTCCAGATACTATCTACGTCGAAAATAATGAAAGAGGCACAGAAATAAGAGAGCGGCAGATAAAATATACGTCCAAGTTCATATAAAACGGCTAAATTACGACCACCTTCATTCAGTGTCTTGTTTAGGCGAAAATACTATTCCGCCAAGGAGAAAACTAGATTGATTTTGGATCTTCAAGAGCTATTCAACACCAACGGAAACATATTTATCCAAACCCTATATACATAATACATCCACACCATACTTCTAGTGCCATCAAAAGAAAATCGAATCAAACATTGACCCACAAGATATTGCAATTGCTACTTGAACATAGAAACATTAGAATCATTTGTTAGATTCAGAATACGAGAACAAAGGGGCCTCAACATCTGCGATAGAAGACCATTCGACAATGTAACTACATAGATTGACATACTAGGGTAGGCCCTATTACATGTTAAGACGATATCAACAAAAAAGGATAAGATGACCCCCTTTGTAGTTGTATATCGAAGAACGCATAAGTCACATCAACAATCGTACCTCGGATCGTGCTGGGATGAAAAGAGTTGTGTAAAGCATCAACAAGACGTCACAACTCATTCCTCAACATTTACCAACTCATACTCGATCAGAGACAAGTTGTTATCCTCTTTGACAGTGAAGCTAGCAGGTTCTGTAACCTCAATGCGTCCCCACTTATCAACAGCAAGTCTGATGGAGCCTTTGAACATGTCAATCTTCGCATTACGAATTATTACAGTGGTATCAGGCTTCATCAAGTCAACTGCGATAAACATAAGACCATTATCAACATCATAGTCATCACAAACCAATAGCATACTCACAAAAGTCACAACTGTGTTTATAGAACATAAGTATTCAGAGAATAATAAAACATGTAGGAGATAGTGATATGATTAGCGTATCTGCTTAGTTGGTGTTTAGGCAAGCTTATTTAAGCCTCTTATGAGCTTACTGCATTATTACTCTGTAAAACATTAAGCTCTCTTTACTTTTGATTTCGTTGGGAGTTACACGTTTCACGTCAAAGCCTGCTAGAGTGAGAACTGCTGAGCAGCTCTCCCTATGAAGTATAGCATAGCTCAAGACATTAAGTGTTTATTGGGTCACATCTTGTCACAATATGAACCGTGACGGACATGACGTAGTGATACAACTTCTGAGTAACAAAGACTAATGAGAGAGTATCCAGACAGCTGACGGCTTATGTCTTACCACCTTAATATGCTCTTTTTAGAAGCCATGGTGAAAGTGCTTATCTAAAAGAGCTTATAGATTTCATAAGCTAATAACCTACTAATAAACATTAGCCTTTTAAATTAGCTAATTCGAACACCCCCGTATTTCATATAAGCGAAAACACTTTCAACTAACGCAGCGTTTGGGTTAAGCTTGTATGTTCTCAAAAAGCCCCAATCCAAATGATTCACCTTACCCCTTCGCCCCAAAATATTTGTCCACCTTTACTTTTAACGTTGTCCCAAATTAATCGTCCACTACTAAAAATAGATGGGAAAGTTTGATCGAGGTCACTATATTACCCTTACTAAAAAATTATTATTACAAATTTTAAGGAACCTATTAATTAAAATGTTAAACCACCACGGAATGGCGTAGTGGTAAAGCCCTTGACTTTCCCACAAGAGGTCTAGGGTAAAAACATCACTAGGTGCACATTTTGGGGTGGCCAGGGTATGGGTTGTCAAATACGGTCAATTTGATACCTCTGTTAGTCCATGTACATCTGAGTCAAAGTCTCACCCTCATCGGTAACCCAAACAGAAAACCCTCATCCATTTACTCGTTTATTAATTAATACGAGTATATTTTTCTTGAACATCCGTTTATTAATTAATTAGTCAGGCGTAAAACAGTTATTCTGCAAAAAGTAATAGTGTGTTAGGGGGGCAACTATTTTGGGACATAGGTACTTTCCTCACCAAAAACACAAGAAGCCTCTTAGTCTCTCACAATAAGCCAACACAAACAGCTTACACCTAATAAATAAATAACAACAAAAACAATCATCAAACTCACAGGGGGTGTTTGTTTAAGCTTATATAGCAGGCTTACGGTTTATTTGGTTTTCGGCTTATGTTTCATAAGCTCACTTTTTGAGGCTTATGTTGAAACTTTTCGGCATATAAACTTAGCATGCCACAATCAGCTTATAAAACATAATCCGAAAACCAAATAAGCCATAAGCCTGTTATATAAGCTTAAACAAACAGCCCCAAAAACACTAACCAATTACAGACCTTGATCATTTCTGGCAGTAAACAAAACAGTCCCAGTTTCATCACCAATCAAACACTCAGTAATCCTAGTATGCCCTCCACCACTAGACCTTGTATTATTCCTTGACTTCTTATCCAAAACAGTTGTTGCTGTCAAAACCTTAACCACAAGTGTATGCCCATTTGTTCCAGGTTTCAGATCACTTACTTTCACAAACACTGGCTTCCTTTTTTGTACTACTGTTGTTGTTGCTGATGATGGTCCTGGTTGTTGGTTGACTGTTGTTGTTGTTTCTGTTGTGTCTGCCATCGCCGCCCTTGACTTTTTGTTTGTTTTGTTGACTTTTGGATAAACCCTAGAAGTGGTTTGGTATAAGTCAAGTGTGAAGTGAGTGTACTTTTGTTGTTGTTGTTGTTGTTTGTGTTTTGGGGTTTGGTAAAGTTTGGTGCTTTGAGTTTTGGAATGTGACAATTTGGTACCTTTTAGTTTCGATCAAAGGTTGTACAAAAGGCGGGCAAATGCCTCGCAAAGGTGTGAGGCTTGGTCATGCCGTCACGTCACGTGTTATGCCGTCTTATGTCACGTCTTTTTGTAAACTCGATATATATGAAATATAATATAAATATATAAATATTTTTATATTTTGTGTCGCCTTATGCCACGCCTTATAAATGCAAAAGCTTCGCCTTAGCCGCTAAGGCGTAAGGCTTGGTCATGCTGTCACGCCACTCCTCGCGCTATTTATAACCTTGGTTGTAACATAATATGTAAGACCGAGTGTAGTGGTGACCAACATCACCACCGCCAATTCAGCGTCACATAACTTTTTCACTCTATCACCAACATATTGTAATAAGACAACCAACATCACCAGCTAAATATACTCCACGTATACACAAATATACTCTACAAAAACTAAACTCACACTCACACACAACAACTTTCACAAGTCGTTCATTCGATCGACCGACTTCTTCCTTTTCCGAGCCAAGCACGCGTCGGTGGGTAGGGAAGTTTTAAGGGAGACGCGTACTTGGAGGTCACGAACGCGTGCGTGACCTACCTGTTACATCCTTTTATGGTAACCAAACTCACTAGTCACCGTCGTCATATCAACTACACATCAACATTCACACCTTTCACGAAAATGGACCACTAAACACTGCTAATGGTGACCATCAAACCAACCACGAAAATATATCTCACTTAAACACAAAAATACCCCACGATATACTCATTCACATACAAAATGACCAAGATTCGGTCTAATTAAGAAAGTGACCAAATCACTTCGAAAATTGCTCGACCACGCGTGAACCATGCATGTTGTTATGATGTTTGACACGCATGAAGAAAGGCCTTATATTCTTATAACAGCAAGTGTAACAACCGGTAAATTTCCACTTTTATTAACATTTTAACGAAATAATACTTATCCATTTTCTACGTCTAATTTTTTTTTAAAGATTAAACTTTATCAGTTTATCTTATCACAACAACAAATTAATGTGACGTAACTCACATTCTCAATAAACGTACTCACCAATACCAACATGTCTTAAGTACGTTTCAAATAAACATTCTTTACATGTCAAGTATAAAAGATTGCAATTCTTATTTACCTATTATTTATTTATTATCATTAAATAAATAAATAAACGCTTCTACACGATTTTCATGTATAAACAATGTACCATGTACTCCTAATATATAAATATCTATTTACTATTCATCAAAATATCTATTTACTATTCATCAAAATATCTATTTACTATTCATCAAAATATCTAATTACTATTTATAAATATCTATTTACTATTCATCAAAATATCTAGTTACTATTCATAAATATCTATTTACTATTCATCGAAATATATAATTATCATTCATCAAAATATCAATATATTTTCAAAAAATTTCACCATAAATAGAAAGAAAACTAGTTCATTTTTTTCACAGAAAAACACACACAATTCTCTCTAATTCCCCCCCCCTATTTTCGGCCAAGGAAGAAAAAGAAAGAAGACGGGGTCGTTTTTCAAGTATTTCAAGCATTTATCGATCATTTTCAAGCTATAACTAACTACAAATTAATTTGGAGTCATCGTTGGGAATCTATTGTTCAAATTACTTTCTAAAACATCCTAATATCAAGTAGGTAAGAAATAAATTTCTATACTTTTCATTTGGTATATTATGTGTTCAGTATACTTAATTATGCATTTCTTAAGTATAAATTACACTTAAACTCATTATTTCACATATATCACTTATGAGCATGTTTGTGAATTTTTATGGTTAAAACAAGTATATACAAGTTCTATATAAGTATTGGATGAGAAAAATGAGTACTTAAAATTTTTGATCATTTTTTATTGATTTACAAAGTTTATTGTTATATATAAGTCTATAATTGTTCGCGAAAATTACTGTGTTACCCTTTTACACAAGAGTTTGTCTTGCAGAGCCCAAGATTTTCTCACTTTACATATTTACCCGTGCATTCTCGAGATGACGTGGCACCATATCATTGGCCGAAGAAAAAAAAAATTGCGTATTCCTATACCCGTGCCTACCCGACATGCAAAAAAAAAATAAAAATAAATAAATAATAATAATAATAAACTATTTCGTGTAAAAATATACCCGGATGTACACGTGAGTCTTTTTAAAATAAAAAAACTTACAAAAACCACCATTTAACTTTTTAATAATTACAACCTTTTTATATAACAAACTTTATTCGTCAAATATTTAGCAAATATCTATCGAATTCTTTAATGAAAAAAATATCGTTGCGAAAAGCTCTAAATTACGAACAAAACAAGCCCAATATTCACATGCTTTTGACGTACGTACGATTTTATTAAAAATGTTGAAGTTTGATATAAATATATATATATACTTTCTTTTTTTTTTAAAAAAAACTTTCAAAACACACTCTTAAACCACAGGGGCCAAAGACGTACAGATTTCTATAAAATAGGAATATCTTTTATAAATAAAAACGTAAAATTTAAAACTAAATACAATATCCTTTTATTAATAAAACAAAAAGCACTAACTTTTTTTTTTTTTTATATAAAATTAAAATTTTTATTCATAAATTAAAACATTACATAGAAAATATAAAACGTAAATGTTTTATATTTCGTACGTTTACGTTTTATATTTCATATTTAATGTTGTTAATTTATGAATAAATTTTTTTGGTTTATATAAAAAAAAAAGTTGCCAATTTTTGTTTTATGAGTAAAAGGATACTGTTTTTAGTTTTAAATTTTACGTTTTTATTTCTAAAAGATATTCCTATTTTATAGAATTTTGTACGTCTTTGGCCCCTGTGGTTTAAGAGTGTGTTTTGAAATTTTTTTTTTTTTTTTTTTTTAAGTGTATATATATTTATATCAAACTTCAACATTTTTTATAAAATCGTACATACGTCAAAAGCATGTTAATATTGGGCTTGTTTTGTTCGTAATTTAGAGCTCTTCGCAAGGATATTTTTTTCATTAAAGAATTCGATAGATATTTACTAAATATTTGACGAATAAAGTTTGTTATATAAAAAAGTTGTGATTATTAAAAAGTTAAAGGGTGTTTTTTGTAAGTTTTTTTTATTTTGAAAAGTCTCACGTGTACATCCGGGTATATTTTTACACGAAATAGTGTTTTTTTTTTTTTTTTTTTTTTGCATGTCGGGTAGGCACGGGTATAGGAATAAGCGAGATGTTTTTTTTTCTTTTCTTCGACCAATGATATGGTGCCACGTCATCTTGGGAACGCACGGGTAAAAGCATATGCGAGATGCTTGGGTAAATATGTAAAGTGAGAAAATATTGGGCTCTGCAAGACAAACCCTCGTGCAAAAGGGTAACACAGTAATATTCACTAATTATTCTAATACATTTTTACTAGATCTAGATTTTTAACATGTTAATATGGCCATTTTGAGTATATAAAAATTATGGAAGAAGTTGGTGGAGAAATATAGATTAGTTTTGTGTTGTTACTACAAGCGGATTAGTTTAGCAAATGGATTTCTAAAAATGTACGCGGAAGCGCTGCCGAAATTTCTAATTTCCAGAAAATATATTATTATACAAGATTTTTTCAAATAAATAGAAAATATATTTTTAACAAGAACGTGGTCGTTTGAATGTGTATAAACGGGCTTATAACGAAAGAGATACGAATATTTCTAAATCTATTAGCGATAACTATTTTCAGAAAATAATAAGTGTGATGTCTAGTTTTTTGCCGTAGTAAAACCAAGCTTTAACAGATAAATTGAGTCCCCGAGACTTCAAAATATGTTAGTATACTTAAATAACTTCGCGGGGACATGTAGAACTTTAAAAACCGAGCTATAACGAAGAAGTTATGACTTAATGAAGTTAACGACGAAAACTATTATTTTGACATATTTCTAATAGAGAATAGTAACCTCAATTTCTTCTTAGACATGGATTTTAGGCACTTTGGTTGCGATTTTGGATAAAATATCATACACGGAAGTTGTAGTATTTTGATTACATATTTTAGTCGAGTCGAAGACTTTTTCAATTATATATTATTGAAACGTTCATATCGTGGTTACAATACACACTTGTTAAAAGTCCAAAAATGTTATATTTCAGACTATTGTTAAAGGTTATCTAATAACATTATTTTCATTTCAAACTCACAAACAAACATGCACGGGTGGTATAACTTTCATAAAATGCATACACGACATCATTTTATGATCTAAGTCACATAATTCATATTAGGTTGCGGTTAGTATCCGAGCCTCATTTCAGTGTACCCACTTTTGCCACTAATATATCAGTTCTATCAGGTGAGTTTCATAGCCCCTACTTTTATATGTTTTGAATTACTTTTGGGGGAGATACATGCTCAACTATTTTCATCTACTTTTACAAGTACTCTAAACTTTTACGGATTACCGTGAGTTCATGGCCCCTATTTTCAATTATTTCTTACTATCTTTGGGGGAGATACATGCTCAACTACTTACTTTTACTTTCACAAGTACTCAAAACTTTTACATATTACTGTAAGTTCATAGTCCTACTTTTATACGTTTCAAAACTTGTGGGGAACTACATGCTACAAACCTGAACACAAGTATTTTTCTGTATACTATCCTGATTGATATTGCCTAAGCTTACACTATTGCCACTAAAAAGACCCTCATATCATGAGCAATTAATCACTTGCGAGTGAACGCGAATATAATGAATAGATCTATTGGAGGTTGACGACCCATTTGTACTAGCCAGATAGATAGCTATAATGCTAGCCGGATTGATAGACAAATGCACTTTATTTGAGACTAAATAGGAAGTTGGCAAGCTCTTACCCGAGGGCATTATTACTACATTTAATTATGTTAGTAATTTACATCATTCTTGTGATGTCCTACTGTTAACGTTTGCGTGTCATGAGGCTTACGACAATATTATGGTACTGTAATGATACGATACTACCACTACTTAATTTATGGGTGCAACAACGGGACCCACTGTCTACTAAACTTGAAACTTGTCTTCAACTGATAACTAAGGGTGTAAAACAACGTAGCCCACGATTTATTTTATCGATATTTGTATTTATTGTAACTATCACTCAAGCTCAAAACTACAAAAATCAACTGCTTCGCTTATAAACTCTATGAACTCACCAACCTTTATGTTGACAATTTTAGCATGTTTATCTCAGGTCCATAATGAACGAGGATGGCACGGAGGGGCACGGATACTGATAGAAGGCTAAAATCTAATTATCATTCGAAACTTATTTTATTGATAAAAGACTATAAGAAGACCTGTCCTGATAATTAAGTAGCTTGTCACTTGTTTTATTGCTAGTTTTATATGAAGTGTATATAATTAAACCTTTCTCGTTGGCTCTAATCTTATCGGCGAGTAAACCCTTAATGATTACTTATGTCTATCCTATTTATTCAAGAGACGCTAAAACAAATAGGCGAGGAAGGGGCATGGCGACCCAAGCAAGACTCAGCTAGACACAGAGGTTATCAATGCACTAATAAAAGTCACCAAAGACATCAACATATAAACTTTAATTAATGGGAAAACAATATTAAGGGGAGTGCATGATTTTCTGTAGTCACATGACACAAGCCCATCAATCCTGATGAATTAAAGTGTACTAATACAATAAAACAAAACTACTTAATGAATTGAATACATGCAGGACCTTCTTACAGCTCTTGTATCTTCGTTTAAGGTGTGTCTTGTGCTGCTTGGTCGTCTGAATTCGGCTCTAGGGTTCTTCGGTCTCTAAAATCTAGCTCTTCAAATTCGTCTGTCCTTGGGGTATTTATAGTTTCTGTCTGAGGGATAGATGCGGCGCATTGAGTTGATAGATGCGGCGCATTGACTTAACTTCGCGTGGGGTCCAAGATTAATATATTCTGGAATATTCGTACACCGTCTTCAGATGCGGCGTAACTTGGTCTTTGTATGCGGCGCATGTACTTGGATTGTAACTTGTGAAATCTTGATAGTGATACGCCGTATGTTAGAAGTATGTTGCGGCGTATCTGGAGTAGAACGAGCATGATCTAGCAGACTTTTGACATCTTGCTTGTTTTGCTCCATAATCAGTCCAAAATCGCCAAGTTTCACATAAGTATGTTTGACATGACTTGAGGCATAGATCAAAATTAGTTGATTTATGCCTTGTCAACAAGTATGTTTGACATGACTTGAGGCATAATTCATTAATAAGAATTATCATGCATTGATCTATTTTAGTGTTTGGATAATGGGATGTCTTTGACAGTTATTATTTTAATGAAATAAAATAATGGTTATATTTATTTATCATTTTTCTTAATAATATATCTTATATTTGCATGTTTATATCCTTGAATAAATATATCCTTGAATATATTTATTTATCATTTTCTTAATAAAATAATGATTTCCAGGAATTCGGGACTCGGGTCGGGAGTCGGGACAAACCGACTAAACACAAAAAAAACCACACACCCGAATGAGAATTCGGGACTCGGGTCGGGATTCGGGACAAACCGAGCTATACTCGGGTCGGGACTCGGTTAGAGAATTCCAGGTTATCGGTTTCAGGATGAGTCGGGCTCGGGTCGGGACGGGTCGGTTTCGGCCCGATACTCACCCCTAGTTCAGTCTGGTCATTTGGTGGTTTAGGCCCAAGTTGTAAATGCTTCCTACCAAAACTGAATTGTGACCCAAAATATAATGTTTAATAACTTTGATAACTGTTTTAAGGTTTTGCTAGTGAGATGTTGTGGTTAAAAAAACTATTTTCGTTACACGAAGATTTCTGGGTAATTTAATTGGATGGTAGTAAAAGAAAAAAGAGGATAACTTAGATAATAATCTCGAAAAATTTAAATGAGTAACTAATTCTTTATTGTATTGATACAATGGTTTACGATCAATTGTAATAAAATAAAACCTTGAACTACACTGTAAAAGCTGCTATTACCAAAATCTAATGTATTTTGCTTCACTTCAATGGTTTTTTAGTTAAGATCAAAACTGATATACTCCATCCGTCCCATAATAAATGTTCACATTATTATTTTGAGATGTTTCAAAATATTTTGAGTTGTTTCAAAATAAGTGTTTATTTTGTATTTTCACCAATGAGAAGAGTGTTTGAAGGTGAAGATAATATTTGATTGATGAAAAATGTAGTTAATATGATTTTTTTAAACTTTGTGTATTTTGAAAATAAATACTTATTATCAGACGGAAGGAGTACATGATTGGATATCAATAAATATGGTCTATCTATGAAACGAAGTATAACATACATATAATGCTTGTGGGTGTTGACATGTTAAAAAATGATTTATAGCTGTCCGATAATGACATAACCACAAAATAGTTGGTGGTGGGCGCTGGGCGGTGGGTGACGGTCGATGGATTTGCTACTCATTATGAAGGTGAAATAATGCCAAAGTGCCAAGCCCACTTAAGTTTGTGAGGACTTGGTCCTACCCACCAAGCCAAATTACCATAGTATGAGAAGTCGCTGAGACTCATAGGCATGGTGACAAAGTTAAAATACATTTTCACATTACAAATTTGCGTTACATCAGCTTTCTCTCTTTTTTTACTTCCCCTCACTCCCTTTCACCTTTTACTGGATATGGTCACCTTATCCTCACATTTCATTAAAATATTTACTTTATATAAATATACCCCACTAAATACCCCACACACACTTACAAACAAATTAAAAAACAATTAAACAAAGAAAATCAGATATACAACTTGGTGAACTAGTCACCTTATCTTTGCAAAAGATTCCAAAAGCACTCGTGAGATTGAAGGCTGTCATGAGGCTCACCTTATTTTTGATGGTCACCGAATTCGTTTTCACGCCCTTGGCCACTTGTCAAATAAACATTACTGTCTAAAAAAAGTGATCTAGTTGGGAAAGGTGTTTGGCTAAGCTTAATAATTCAGCTTATGCTTGTGTTATATAAGTCGTTTATACTTACATATCATAAGCTTATAAGTACATGCTAAATGTTTGAATTAGCTCATACAGTATATAATAAATTGACAAGTTTAAATGTTTTGTAAGACAAATGACAACAAAATGATATGTATAAATAAACTCATCCTTGAAAAAAATTACACGGATGGTCTCTGTGGTTTACACCAATTTCAAGTTTGGGTGCTATTGCATTTTAATTACGCCAGACATACCTAATTTGGCAAACGTTTAACGCGTTTGGACCCTAATTTGGATGGGCGTTATCTTTCTACGTTAAGTGTTTGCGTCGTTAGTCCCTCCGTTAGTGTTTTTTGCATCGTTAGTCCTTATTTTATAAACTAACCGTTGACCACGTTTTTTTTGCTTATGTGTCACTTTGACCCATGTTTTCGTCCGATTCTTTACGTTTTCGTCCGACTTTTTACGTTTTCGTCCGACATTTTACGTTTTCGTCCGATTCTTTACGTTTTCGTCCTATTCTTTACGTTTTCGTCTGTTTTTTTACGTTTTCGTCTGAATTTTTACGTTTTCGTCCGAATCTTTACGTTTTCGTCCGATTTTTTACATTTTCGTCTGATTCTTTATGTTTTCGTCCATCTCATAACGTTTTCGTCTGTTTTTTACGTTTTCGTCTGACTTTTTACGTTTTCGCCCGATTCTTTACGTTTTCGTCTGTTTTTTTACGTTTTCTTCTGAATTTTTACGTTTTCGTCCGATTCTTTACGTTTTCGTCTGATTTTTTACGTTTTCGTCTGTTTTTTTACGTTTTCGTCTGAATTTTTACGTTTTCGTCCGATTCTTTACGTTTTCGTCCGATTTTTTACGTTTTCGTCTGATTCTTTACGTTTTCGTCCGATTCTTTACGTTTTCGTCCGATTTTTTACGTTTTCGTCTGATTCTTTACGTTTTCGTCCATCTCCTAAGGTTTTCGTCCGATTTTTTACGTTTTCTTCTAAATTTTTACTTTTTCGTTTGATTTTTTACGTTTTCGTCTGAATTTTTACGTTTTCGTCCGATTCTTTACGTTTTCATTCGATTCTTTAGGTTTTCGTCTGTTTTTTTTACGTTTTCGTCTGACTTTTTACGTTTTCGTCCGATTCTTTACGTTTTCGTCCGATTCTTTATGTTTTCGTCTGTTTTTTACGTTCTCGCCTGAATTTTTTACGTTTTCGTCCGTCTCCTTACGTTTTCGTCCGATTTGTAAAAAAATTAAATTCGAAAAAAAGGTATTTTTTCTAAAAAAATTAATTTCTAAAAAAAAAAATTAATTTTTCTAAAAAAAATTAATTTCAAAAAAAAAAAAAATTGTAAAAAAATTAAATTCGAAAAAAAAAGTAATTTTTCTAAAAAAATTAATTTAAAAAAAATTAATTTTAAAAAAAATAATTTTTGAAAAAAAAATCGGACGAAAACGTAAGGAGACAGACGAAAACGTAAAGAATCGGACGAAAACGTAAAAAATGGGACTAAAACGTAAAGAATCGGATGAAAACGTCAAGAATCAGACGAAAACGTAAAAAAACAGACGAAAACGTAAAGAATCGGACGAAAACGTAAAAAGTCAGACGAAAACGTAAAAAAACAGACGAAAACCTAAAGAATCGAATGAAAACGTAAAGAATCGGACGAAAACGTAAAAATTCAGACGAAAACGTAAAAAATCAAACGAAAACGTAAAAATTTAGAAAAAAACGTAAAAAATCGGACGAAAACCTTAGGAGATGGACGAAAACGTAAAGAATCAGACGAAAACGTAAAAAATCGGACGAAAACGTAAAGAATCGGACGAAAACGTAAAGAATCAGACGAAAACGTAAAAAATCGGACGAAAACGTAAAGAATCGGACGAAAACGTAAAAATTCAGACGAAAACGTAAAAAAACAGACGAAAACGTAAAGAATCGGACGAAAACGTAAAAAAACAGACGAAAACGTAAAGAATCGGACGAAAAAGTAAAGAATCGGACGAAAACGTAAAAAGTCGGACGAAAACGTAAAAAGTCGGACGAAAACGTAAAGAATCGGACGAAAACATGGGTCAAAGTGACACATAAGCAAAAAAAACGTGGTCAACGGTTAGTTTATAAAATAAGGACTAACGATGCAAAAAATACTAACGGAGGGACTAACGATGCAAACACTTAACGGAGAAAGATAACGCCCATCCAAATTAGGGACCAAACGCGTTAAACGTTTGCCAAATTAGGTATGTCTGGCGTAATTAAAATGCAATAGCACCCAAACTTGAAATTGGTGTAAACCACAGGGACCATCCGTGTAATTTTTTCTATAAATAAACTCATCCTTGGATTAGCTCATAATTGAGGATAAATTTATAATTTGTACTAAAAAATGTTATATAAGCTCAACATGTCTAAAAAGGCCACAATCATAGAAGTATATTAAAAAAAAAAAGAAAAAAAAAGCCCTTATATAAGGTTATACTCAAACACTTAACTTATTTCAGTCATATAAGCAATAAGCTCATAAACTCATAAACCTTCTAGATCCATATCCTTTCGCATCAAGAGTAACCAACGCCCTCTAAAATTAATCCAAACCTAGCACTTCTAGTAGTTTTTAATATCATTTTGATACCAGTATTTTCAAGGAATCATTACCGAAGACAACATATAAACGACTGTATGCAAATATGCAATTGTTTTTTAGCCAACTCCTTCCCCATTCTATCCCAAAATAATATTCCATCATAAAGTAGCCTATAAAGTATTAAGATTAGTTCATAATGATTAAGATGCTTAAATACTTGATTCAACAGGTTGAAATTTATAAATCAACAAACAATTCCACTATGTAATATTGATTCGAACTCGTTCAATTTCTAACATGATATTCGTTTATCTAACTTTTCATGTCTGAAATTCTGAAAAGTTGTTACCAACTTACCATTTGAATACAACAACAACATACGGAGCCTGGTATGAGAAAACTTACCATTTGAATACAAGTATTAGACCATATAACAACTTTGCAAAAACGTGTATTTGAAACATTTGTTACATAAACTTGGTTTGTACATCTCATTTGTTGATTATTTCTTTAAGACAAAAGCATTTTTATTTCATATAGATTGGTGTGGGCCACGAATTATTGTATTAACGGATAGATATTGACGTGGATGTTATACCAAAACCTATTCATCTTCCACTTTTTTTCATATATAAAACCCCACATTACATCACAAGACACTTCGATTATTATTCACTCAACAGAAAGAAAGAAAAAACAAGCAAGCAAATGGCAGTGGTTGAATTCTTTGTGCTAGGTTGCACAGGATTTGTGATGTTTCTCCATGGTGCCAACTTCATGTTTCATGCTTTAGCTCATCAAATCTCTATTCGATCTCTAAGGTAACAATTCATCTCTACTCTCTAGATATATATAATAACTTCTTTTTGAATCAAAATAACCGAGTACAAGGTTTTAAAACAACTTTTTGTATATGTGATTTGGTTATTCATTAAGTGACTACACCTTTAAATTGTTTGTTTCTTAAGGATTAGATGACAACATAGCATTTTACATTGTTTTATGATAGAAAATGTCCATGAAGCTTAAGATCATATCTTGCATAGATTGTATTAGATTATTTTTGAACTTTTTTTTTTTTTTTGGGCGTGTTTTGCAGTTTCTTGGGATGTGTTTTGGTAGCATAAGAAATGATGATGATCTTGGAGACGATGTTTTTGGAGGCTGGAATATGATTTTTCTCAAGGGAATGTAAATTGTGAATATTTTGTATGATTTGTAGACAATAATGTGGTGAGTTTGGTAATGTATTATTGATGGTTGTTGCAACACTCAATACTTTTTTGATGAATGAAAGTGACAATGATTGAGTAGTAGATACTCGTACTGCATTATCAAAATGAACCGTGCGTTTGTGTTTTACGAAAACGGATTTTTGACCGATCATCCGTTAGATATACTACACGTGGCTAATCTAACCGTTTACACATTGGTCGCATTCATACTTAGACGCGCTTCGAATAAACGCACTTTATAATTTCAAGCGCGATTGTGTCTATGCGCGACCCAAATAAGCAAATCAAACTCAAGCGCACTTCTAAAAACCTTATGCGACTTAAACTCATGCGCGCTTCTAAAGTGGTGACTAAACAAAATTCTTAAAAAGCGCATAGCCAAGCGCACTTGTGACTTCAAGCGCACTTCTTAAACAAAATTCTTAAAGTCGTGAGTCGTGACTATGCATTTATGTATTTGATATGTGCATTTATTTGGAAAAAGAAACACCTGTCTAGGCAAAAAAAAATATATCATGCGAACGGAAACTAAAAAGATGCATTTTATCATGGAATCTTTCACTGCCTTTATTTTAGTAAATACCAAGCGCGCATTTGAAAAAAAAAAAAAAAAAAGGCGCATGTATAAGCGCGCTTTGATAATTCATTATCGTAAATGAATGAAAAATTGGTCCATTCCGACTTGTCTAACATAGACTACATTAGTAGAAAAGTGATTTCATCACTAAGTGATAGAGTACTCCATCCTGAGAATGAGAGACTCAATGATAAATTTGAAGAGAGGAATAGTCGAATAGAGAGATTCCCAAGTTGAAATCACAAATTGAAGTACAAGCACATCGCTCCTAAAGGTTTAGTAAGACATTAGATTCTCATTTATTAATAAATCGACTTCCTGCTTCTCACATGGAAGGGTCCGGTCTGGAAGTATCATATTAGACCACTTAGGTAATTTGTTTTAAATATGTTGTTACCAGCTTGTAAATACATAAATATGTTGCAACATTTTCCATCCGAAGATAGAAAAAGAGGAGGGGTGTAAGAGTTAGGAAGCAGATGTACAATCAACCTAAAAGTTTATGTGATACTCAAATATAACAATCAAAAATATATAATACAAAAGCATGTAATATACAGCTTCATTTTTGTTTTAAGATCATCATCACTCGCAGACCACGAACCACTTAAAGAGTCTAGCAACTATTTAAAACGTAAAAGCATACACCGTTAACATATTTTTTATCGAATGTGAATTTTATGGCCTTAAAAAACATAACATAATATTCATTTTGAGACATTAAAATATTGAAGCACTGTACAATCACACACCTGGCACATCCTCTAATATACAGATCTTGCGCCGCGTGTTTAAGCTTTCCTAATATCTAAAGGGACTATTTTGACCTACTTATCAAAGTTAAAGGGAGTAAAGTGTATATTTCTCTCCTTGGATATGTTGGAGTTTTTATATCATAACACTTATATATAAACAAGTAAACATCAAAGCATGCAACGGAAGTAAAGATCTAATACTAGTAATTAATTAACCAAATAAAAGAATATGCGTACCTTTGATTTCTAGCAAAACAAGAAATCGATGTCACAAGAACTAGTTAAACCCTAACTTAGGGTTTATAGAACTCGACTAAACACAAGTCGAATATGGCAAGATAACACAAGCAAAAGTATGCTTGATCTTCGTTCTTGTACACAAGTATTAGTAGCGTTTCAATGCGAAAAGCTAGGTTCTTGATCACAAACAAACCAACACTAGTATTGTATATGTTTGATTGACTTTCCCAAGGGGTTTGGGATTGAGTTCGATTGGCCACACACAAGGGAGGAGAGAAGAGAAGAAATTAGGTTTGCTAGGGATCAAGATTAGGTGAATTATGAATACAAGGGATCATGTATTTATAGGCACTTAATCTTGGAGTCCAAGTTAGGGTAGGAATACCCTTCCTTAAACCATTCGGCCGACCATAGGGTTCTAGATCCTTCTTGGCTACTAATTTCATCTCTAGTCCCTTAACTTGCTATTTAACGACCGTTAACTAAACCTCGTTAAATACAACGCCCGTTAAGTGTTTATTTGTGAAATTTAATAATTAAATATAACTTATTATATTAATTATTAAAACATTGAAACTCATACGTAATGTGTGCAATCCCGAAGTCTCGTGTTCGAAACTGGTCATACGTATATTAATTTATATCCATAAACTTAACAGCTCCCACTTGGATATGCATTAATATAGTAATGACATTGGTTAGTCTAGCATAACACCCCAATGCCCCCAGAACGACCCTGAGTATGGTTTCCTGGAAAAAACCTTTTGATGATTCATCATCATACTTATCATTTTGTTTCTAATACCACGTTAATATGGATATGGATCTAAGTCATTCCATAATTTATTATCCTGTTTCTCGTTATTTATAATTGATCAAGATTACCAAATCATCCGAACGTATTCCAGATAGATCTTGGGCGTGGCCACGCAAGCATCTTGTCAACCCTACGAGGGGCCCAGTAGTATTATACTTCAAAACAAATTTGAAAGAACAAATTCTTTCTTGACTAAAAGCATAACCCTTGAACTTTGCATCACCTCCGAAAATAGCCCTTATAACTACCAGTTACGGATAGCGTTAGACTATCTTACAGAAAATGAGCTACATCCGAAGCTGTTATCTGGTATCTCAAGTCTGAGGATAAATATTCATGATTTACTTTAATGACAAAGATCCATAAAGTACAATCATGTGGTTGGGATCTGTCCTATATTCAATTTATCCATTATTGAATATCATGTGAATTTGGCATGTACAACGCATCAATATACTTAAGTATATTCTACCAAAACTCAGATTTGTCTTAATTCAATAATACTCCCATATTATTGATCGACAACGGACTATTTAGAATAACATACGTTATTCATGGATTTAAACATGCAAATATAGGATACAATTTATTATTAATGAAAACAAACGTACCAAGTACTTTAATTCATTGTAAATAATAATTGCTTTACATCCCTTATCCAAATACTAAATAGATCAATGCATGATAATTCCCATTAATGAATTATGCCTCAAGTCATGTCAAACATATTTGTTGACAAGACATAAATCAACTAATTTGATCTATCATAATTTTGATAATACTTATTTCAAGAACTTAATTAGAAAAATTCTTGTATGTGTGCAATCAATTATCTTGATATTGCCACATAATATTTCATAAAATGTGTGACATCCTCAACCACGAATTTATGACAATTAAACTATCAAACCTTTTATAGTTTAAAGTATTCTAATTCTTTAATGTATAATGCAACTATGCTTATAGTTAAGCACAACTAGTACACATGGCCATTAACTAGGATGAAATCCTACCATGACTAGTATCGAGTGTCATCTCAATCTTATTTGCATCATTGTATGCAAACAACAATATGCTCTTTAAAATTTCGTAAACTTTAATATCCATTGTGTAATCTTTGATACCTTCAAATCTTTCAAGATTTGTCAACTATATCAATTACGCAACATTTTGCCATATGGTTCATACTTAGAATTTAGGAGCAACTCCAGGCTGAGGATGTTAATTCTAAATCCAACCATATCCATTACACTTAGTTATCTAATAACTTTCAATTAGATATTAATGTTGTCAAATCATCTTGTATCCAAGCATGATACAACAAATAACATGATGTACATGAAAAATCCTTGCGTCAAACTTAGATTTTTATTCATGTCATATCTTTTCAAAGATATGTTTCTATCTAGACTTTCTAATAGTATATCATGTTTATTAGAATCAGTTATTTTACCGCTTATGTTTATAACAATAAACATATATTCCAAGGTTGTATGTTTATTTTTCTAATCTTCACGTGAAGTTTCATTCCAAACTAAGACTTAACATTTTAATGTTAATGGAATGTTACTTCCTATATGTTATACAACATATGTGAAATAAGAAAATAAATATATATAACACTCCCACTAGTTTTTAGGAATATTAAGAAGTATCTTATTTTAATTATAAATCAACACTAGGATTTAATAACTAAATATAAGTATATCTCCTAGATGCATGCATTAATCCATTCATAAATGATTGCACTTTGTATACTTCCAAAGATTATTTTAATTTCAATACTCCTTTCAATTACTTATCGTCCTCGCACAAGTAATTACTCAAGAAAGAGTTTTGATATTCCATTGTTAATTTCATTTAAATGAAACTAAGAATGACAATCATAATCTTTATACATTTAATGTGCCTAGAATAATTTCAATCACAGTTAATTTCTTAAGTGTGATTGATAATCTCTTCACACATTAAATATGTATACAAATTTGTCCACTATGATTTCTACTCAAAAATTTAAATCTCTAGGATTTTCATTTCTTTTGAAGAAACTCATCTTCATTCTATAGTGTAACTATAGAGTTCAAGACTAACTAAGTTTCCAAAACTAGTTATCTTTCTGGACTGCCTCTAAGCATTCATAGTATGAGTAATTTTCCAAATTCAATATTTGCAATTCATCAACAGGTTTACCATAGTCCTGTAACTCATAATCCTCAACATATTATTCAAATATTTGAGATATCCTTGCGGATCTATGAAAGAGAATCCCATCATTTTGAGATTTAACATTAACATGTTTAATCCTCATCATGACTTTGCTAGTGTATTTTAAGAAGATTATGTATCTTGTAATTTTATCTTATCAAGATAAAACTCCCACTTGCCTTTTGCAATTTATAGATTATCTATAAATACTTAGCAAGTAGAGCAACACAAAATTGTTCTCTTTTAAGACATTACAAATACATATTGACAGTTCCTTACATCAAGTTTGTTAATAACCTACTCAAAAGTAGTTTATCAAATTCAGAACTTCAATTTTAAGACTTAATGCGATCCATCACATTCCATAATAAATGGTGTCTTATTAATCTTCTAGGTTGGAGTCTAACTGAGTATATACTACTCAATTTTCTAACCTTGATAACTTTTGGAAGAATAGAAGATATAGTTATCTTTTAATCAAACAATATAATAAGAGTTTGATTTTCCTAACTGAACATACCATACACATTATATATTTCATTAGAATTAATATTGTAAGATAATCTTAGAATATGTAAGATAAATATATTTCGTTTTTGGCTTACCTATTTACCAACTAAGTCCAGTTAATGGTATAATAGAATTTCAAAGCCAATTGCATGCTATATAACATAAGTACTTTTGGAACAAGTCACTTCATGTCCATGTCTTATCAAGAAGACATAAACTGTTATAATCCCAATATACGTTATAAATTATTGATCAACTCAATGACTTCTTGTATATGTCTTAATTAAAAACATAACAAGTTAACGTCTTACTTTATTATAAGTCTTATAGCAATGAAAGACTTCATATTTATATCTTTACAATAAAATATAAATATGTATAACTAAAGTAATCATGAACACCACAATTTGGTTTCAATAGTAATTTCAAGTTAATTTATTACTTCATATATTTATGACATTCCAAGAATACATAAACATTCAAATTTGAAGTAGTATTAGATTACTTCATTTATTTTATGTCATTACAATAATACATAAATATTAAATTTGAAGTAGTCTTATATTAACACTTGTTCTAATAATTATCTAATTTAGAAACTTTCAAATTAACATAGTTTCATCACATCAGCTGAGGCTGCTAGTAATGAAAGTATGTAATGTACCTTGTCATTAATATCTATGTCAAGATCTCACTTACTCTAGATATTAATTCCAAGTGTTCTATTAACTAGATGTGAATAAATCACATTAGAACATTGATCTCTTACCCTGTATATGAGAGAATCCTTTAAATCATATTCCTTTGTGTTGTTGCTTGCACACAATAAAGATTTCTCCCACTTGTGCATGGAACAACATCATGTATCAGATAAACAACACGTCAATCGTTTGTTTATGTGATCAATATGATTGTGTCATAGATGTTAGTAGATATAGGACCACCTTGTCTAGTAAGGAAACGTACATGACTATCCTTAAAACCACAAGTGTCTATGATTGGAAAGTAATTATCTCAAGAGATTCTAGAGATAATCTGGGTTACTACCAAGATATCAAAGCTTGTAGCTCCCACTGAATTACAGATCATTACATTAATATATATAATTCAGTAATTACAACACAATGCTCCCACTGGATTTGACAACAGGATAAGTGTTTCATAACCAGTAAAAGTAAATAGTGTGCTGTTTACTTTCCTACACCTTTGAGGAATCTCATACGTAACAATTACTTTAGGTACTCAAAGAATGTATTCTACTTTGTCAATGATGGAATATCCATCAATGCAATTAACTTGGAAATAATTGGGCATGCAATTTCTTCCTTAATAGGTCTACCATCCCCACAATGGTATGTAGCACCTTTAAACGGTCAAAGCACAACAACTAGACAAAGTATGCTAGTTTGCCTTTTACCAATTTTGCGGTAACTAGTCTAGCTTCTAATTTTAATAACTCATAAAATATACAATTTTCTTAACTATTAAAATTTGCTGTGAGTTATTTATTAGAATTTAGACAATTCTAATTTTCCTATCATACCTTTCTCATTCATGAAAAGGAATAGGATTAAGTCTTACTCTTTACAAAGAAAGTAGAATAGGTTTATTCTTTTAGTAAAGTTGACTCTAGCCAAAACAACTACGGGTGTAGATCAATTCACCACTAAAAGAATGTCCCACGTTTACGGTTTTAACGTTGCATTAATACATTACAAGAATTTACAAAATTCAATTTTAGTATTTTCGATAATACAATTTTTCAAGAAAATTAAATACCCATGGTAAATAACATTTAACCATTTAATTTTCACCGAAAACTAGGATCCAAATTGACATAGTTTCATCACATCAGCTAGGGCTGCTAGTAATGAAAGTACTCAATGTGGTACGAGTCGAACTCAATTGCCAATCTCAAATTGCAATTCCTAGAATTATGGGATTTACATATTTTGCCAACCTCAGTTGCAAATGTAAGCATGTTTTATCCCCATCTTTATGCCTTGAGTGACTAGTCCATCTTACTATCAACTCAATCAAGTTAACCAACTTAAGAAACTTGCAAATTAACATAGTTTCATTACATCAGCTTTGGCTGCTAGTAATGAAAGTAAGTAATTTACCCTTTGATTACCATCCATGCTCGTCCATCTTACGACAAATGGAAATAGTAATCTCAGGTGTTTCCGTTTCATTGGATGGCATATAACTTAAATTAAGGGTATTTATTTTGATGTGTGTAATCAAAAAATATGTACAAAGATGTCATGCATTCATCTTGTATCATATGTTTCATGTAAAAACTTTTACTCATTAGTTTCTTTACTAAGCTTAAATCAACAAAGTTTTAATTGATGGCGTTGAGAAACTTACAACTTTGCCTTAAGATGCTTCGTACATATAATGGTTGTACTTGGTAAGTCTAATTTGACGCACAAGCGGGCGGAGAGACAGAATGGAGTCTCTTTAAGGCCACAATTTAATGCGAAACCAACCTTATAGTTTGTCAACATTAGGTCCGCCTTTCGACCATTTTGTACAGTTGCATCAATCAATTAAAAGTTTAAGATTTTTAAAGCTTAAAACCATGTTTCACCATTATTAAGTCTAGTTTAATTTTTATTTTTAAAATTACCCTTTGCTTACTATCATGTCACAACATATATAAACAAATAGCAATTAACAAAAATAAAACAATAAACGACATAAGTAATGGACATGGTAAATAAATCAATTAACATGTATATATTGATCCTAAGACTCCCATTGGTTTTCGAGCTAGGTACCAATGGACCACATACACCAATTACTTGGTTGCGTAAGTCCTATGATAAATATATACAATATTACACACATAATTGACTGTAATGATTCAAATAGGGTCTTCCCTAATAACATAATTAATTAACTTTTTAGTAACTATAACTTGTCAATACAATTTATTACTAAAAACCCTAATTAATTTGTATAAATCGCCTAATATATAGCATGTAATCAAAAAGCACGTAACAATTACTACAATTCAAATATAATCCATGACAAAACATGCATGTTTTCATCATGGATTCCTTATAGCACTTATTATAAACATAATCAAGTCTAATGCACGCATATCAATTAATGACATAACAAGTACTCATTAATTCAATCACATAAAAAATTACATGCAACCTAGGGTTTCTACAAGTTTTACAAAACTAAAACCCTAATTAATAAAATTAAGGGTGATCGACCCTAATTAGAAAAAATTAGGGTTTACTAATTTTTAAAACCCTAGAACACCATAAACATGTAATAATCATAAATATCCAATTTTTATGTGTTTTGATAATTAATTACACAATATTAACGGCTCTTGATGCCACTGTTGGAGTTTTTATATCATAACACTTATATATAAACAAGTAAACATCAAAGCATGCAGCGGAAGTAAAGATCTAATACTAGTAATTAATTAACCAAATAAAAGAATATGTGTACCTTTGATTTCTACCAAAACAAGAAATCGATGTCACAAGAACTAGTTAAACCCTAACTTAGGGTTTATAGAACTCGACTAAACACAAGTCGAATACGGCAAGATAACACAAGCAAAAGTATGCTTGATCTTCGTTCTTGTACACACGTATTAGTAGCGTTTCAATGCGAAAAGCTAGGTTCTTGATCACAAACAAACCAACACTAGTATTGTATATGTTTGATCGACTTTCCCAAGGGGTTTGGGATTGAGTTAGATCAGACACACACAAGGGAGGAGAGAAGAGAAGAAATTAGGTTTGTTAGGGATCAAGATTAGGTGAATTATGAATATAAGGGATCATGTATTTATAGGCACTTAATCTTGGAGTCCAAGTTAGGGTAGGAATACCCTTCCTTAAACCATTCGGCCGACCATAGGGTTCTAGAGGGGTTCTAGATCCTTCTTGGCTACTAATTTCATCTCTAGTCCCTTAACTTGCTATTTAACGATCGTTAACTAAACCTCGTTAAATACAACGCCCGTTAAGTGTTTATTTGTGAAATTTAATAATTAAACATAACTTATTATATTAATTATTAAAACATTGAAACTCATACGTAATGTGTGCAATCCCGAAGTCCCGTGTTCGAAACTGGTCATACGTATATTAATTTATATCCATAAACTTAACAGGATATAGTGCCAATAATAGCCGAGAAAGATCGCATCGGATGCAACACCCAAGACTTTCAATCAACGTTAATCTTAGAATTTCGATTTGTGATCCACAACAAAGAGCACGATCGGATAGCGGCAAAGGTGTCAACGTCTAACTCCATGGCTTTATCCTCACCATGGGCATGCCAAAACTTATTCCTCCATCTCCATATAGCCCAGAAAGTCGAATAGCAAACTCTAACAAAAACTGATTGAGCTATCTTCGAAAGACGATTGCAAAAGTTACCATCAATGGGCGAATTAACTGACAATTCCCTGTACAGGGGTTTTAAGCCCCACCAACTAAAACATTTAAACCAAATTGGTTTAACTTTCGGGCAATGAACCATGATATGCTTGATGAACTTCATCACATAAAAGGCACATAACTGAAGCAACATTTATACCTAAATGTAGAAGTTTTAAAAGAAGGGGGAGCCTATGAGTAGCGAGACGCCAAATATGAATATTAATTTTCTTTTAGACCAACGAGTTTCATGTGTGCGATTTACTGCCAAGATGTTCTCTCCCTTTCCGGTCATAAATAATACAGTCAACCGCTTGCGAACGGTCAACGGTACAAGCCAAACCAAAAAGGGAGAAATTTGAAAGATTTAAATCCATGGGAGTATAGAAGTACATCCCCGGGTCGTTATGTCCCAACGAGGTGTGTAAACTGTAATACAACGAGTGTGTGTGTTGAAATGATCTAGAATATACAAAAACAGGAATCTGATTGACTAACACTAGGAATGTGAATAGTCATAGCTCTGTCACAGCTGCATCGTTTAAAAACGTACAATCAGAAACCTAAAAACGCGTACGTCTTATTTAAATTTACGTGAACGTACGAAATAAAACGTAGATTCTGTCAAATATAAATCCCACAAATGTGAAAATCATATTTTTGGAATCCTAAAAAGATAAGAAAATTATTAGAAAATTAAAATTAATTTTTACACTATTTACTTAATTATTATGAATTAAAAATGAATTAAATGAATTTAAAATGAATTAAATAATAGAAAAATATAAAATAAGCTTAGAAAAATAAATTTAAAACTAAGAAAAATCTAAAATATTATAAAAGAATTTTTGAAACTAAAAATGTATTTTTTACACAATTATTCTATTTATTATTAATTATTTACTATTATTAATTATTAAAAAACTATTAATGAATTATAAAAATTATTAAATGAATAAAGAAAAATCTGAAATTTTTACATGATTCTAAAATAAATATAAGAAGCTAAGAAAAATCTAAAAACTATACGTGCTTAAGGAAAATAAGCTAATAAGCAAATAAGCTTCTAAATAGAAGCTATCACTTAGCTTTATGTGGTTCTTTTTTGGTTTTTCTTTTTCTGGATTATTTATATACTGATTATATACAACTTTAATGAAAACACAACTATACAAACCTAGAAATAAGCAGCTCATGAGCTTATAAGCCAAGACAGTTAAGCCAAAAGCTTAACAGTCAAGCTAAAGCTTAGAATACGCTTGAAAAACGCTGTACACAGGGAAAGAAGAAAAAAAGAAATATGCACACATGCCAAATGGACAAGTGTAAACAAGAAATGTGCACTGAATTGCCCAAATGAACAAAATGAGAGCTTATTGTTTAGACAGTCAAGCCAAGGCTTGACTTGGATGGAATGAAAGCTCAAATGAGCTTGGCATAAGCTCACACTAGAAAACAGAAGTAAAGATATATATGCACAAGTGTATAAACAGGAAACAATCAAAATGGTACCATGGAAAGCTCAGAATAAGCTCTTATAAGCAAATAAGCACTTTCCACTATACCCTTGTTCCAAACAGGCCTGCAACTTATTTGAATGGCCATTTAAACTGACGGGATAAGCTTGAAATGCCAAAATAATGGTTGAAGTTGCAAGATGGCCTGGTGAGCTTTCCAAAAAGCCCAAGCTCAACCATTTTGATCCACAGATGAGCTTGTTAGGGGCTTTTGAAAATGGCTTATTTCCCCTGATCATCAGTGTGTACTGACAATATGGGACAATCAAAAAGCTGTTTGCAGCCCTAGCAAATAAGCTAGGGCATGGAATTAGAGCATTGGGACTTGTTCTTTGGTTGGTTAGCTTCTAAAAGAAACTTATTTCAAAACCTAAGTCCAAGAAATGAGCTTTTAGTGAGCTTATGAAATTTGCTAGGTTACTGAGTCTCATTGTGTACTCAGAATAGTGGATAAGTTAAAGCTTCTAGCAGCTCTTATTAATAAGCTGCTAAGGGAAAATCAAGCACAAGGTCTTATGCATGAGTAGATAAGCTTCATAAAAAACTAAACCACACAAGCTTATGACCACTAATGAGCTTTTAAGAGCTTATGGTAATGGTGCAAGTCCATAGAAATGGACTGTTATGAATGGGCAAACAACAAGCTCTTATTAACTTATCAAAGAAGCTCAAAAATGCTCAACAAGCACTGAATCATTGAGTGTGTTAGGTTGGCTTTTCATGAAACCAAAATCACAAGCTCAAGCTTCAATGAGGAGGCTGTTTAAGAGCTTAGGTAAACAACTCAACTTCCACTGTTTGCTTCAGTGGAAGGAGTTAGATGGGACAAAATAAGGGGTTGATTTAAGCTATCTACTTAAGCTACAAACTGAAAAACAAGCATAAACATAACACATAAGCCACAAGGGCAACACAAGAAAGCCAAAAGCACTGGATAGGATCAATTCATAGAGCTTATGCAATATGACTGCCTAGGCAGTGGTGCAGGGCAAAAACTAGCAAGAAAAAGCACTTGAAAAAGCTATTAAACATCTAAACAAAAATTAAGCAAAAATACTCTAATGAAGACAAGCAACAAAACATTAAAACCCTAAAAGCATTAAACATAAAACTTAAAAACAAAGGCACAATGAAAATCACAAGTTTATTCTAAAAACAGAAAATTGAAAATTGACTTTTTACTAAAAACTAAAAGGTTGACTTAAATGAATTTAGAACTTATTCTACTGACTTATTATGTTATATTAAGCAACAAAAACATGAAATAAGCAAAGATTAACAACATTTAAACAAGTATGCAAGGTTCTAGGTCTTGACAATCTCACAGTGCTCATATAGAAAGGATCAAGTGTCAATTTGACTTCCCACATGCTACACCACTAAATTGAAGTTATAACTGAGTCATTAAGGTCATGTAAAGCATACATCAAACAAGAACAACACCTCAAATAACCTATAACACAGTTTCACCATCAAGTCCAAACAACCCTTTAATGGACTGTGATGAAGTTTTTCAAAGCATTAGACCATGTAAAACCAATTCTATCAAATCCAGAGGTCATAAGGTGTCAAGTTAGACCTTTTTAAGCTTAAACAAGTAGTCACACAGGTTCATTCCTAGGATTCTCAAAAACAAGCAAAGTGACAGTCCAAATGCCAAATCAAACTACAATCAAATCCAAAACATACTAACCTAGGATTATGCTAGAAAAACATTAACAAATAGCAAAGAAACACAGAAACATGAAAATAAAAGCATAACAAGCACTGAAACAGTAAATTGCAAAAAATGATAAAAATGAAGCTTACAAGTGATCAAGGCTGAAACTGAGAACCAAGGATCAGAAACCACTCCTAGCTTGTGTCAACAAGCTAGAAACCAGAAAAGCTATCCAGATAAAGCTTCTTCTCCCCCCAGAACTGCTTATTGGACCACCAGTTGACTTTCATTGACTTTTTCTTGATTTTTGGTATTTTCTGAATTTTAAAGACTAATACTGAATTAAGGTCTCTAAAAGCTTTAAAGCTTTTGTCAGGAGCTTATGTGAGCTAATTGAGTCCTTTAAACAACTACTTAACAAGAAATTAAAGAACATGGAAATTTAAAGGCAATTTAAGGTAAAACTTGAAACTTAAAGATAACTGAAATTAAACTGTAAATTAAGGTTTCATTACACTACTTTGATGAAAAGTACAACATTTGAAAGCATTAAAAGACATGAATTAAAGAAAGCTTTTAAAACTATACTACACGACCAATGGCTAATCCAAAGGTGAGTTTTTCTTTGCCTCTCCTCTCTTCTTTATACATCTCTGAGTTCCCACTTGCATTTCAGTCAAATCCCACCTTTAATCTTGACCATTGATGCAGTCAAATTCATCATAGCCGTTTAAACACTTTTTGGCGCCAAAAGTGATATAGGCTGATTGGGGCAGTTTAGGAGCAATTAATGCTTCTTGATGTGTTGTGGAGGTGGAGGGAACACGTTTGGTAGCTTTAGAGGTCAAGTGGTGGAGTTAGTATCAAAAGCAGGGAAAGGTATGGTGAGGTGAAGTGTCGATGGTGGAAACGCATTAAATGTGATTGTGGGCTGGTATAGGTGGTAGGAGAGGGCATGGAGTAGGTATGAGCTGGTATGATGAGGTGGAGGTGAAAACCAGGCAAGGTGGAAGGGTGGTTTTGGTTTGGCGGGGTATGTGAGGTAGGGGAAGAAGGGATGGTGGGTTTGACTTGTTTGACCCCGGTATTTTATATTAAAAGGGATGGGCTGGTGTAGTTGTGTATTGGGCTGGATTTGGATTTTTGGGTTTATTAATAAAAGGAATCCGTTTGGTTTGTAGTGTATAGCCCAAGGACCAATGTTGTCAATTGCTGAAACTTGAGGGACCTGTTGTGACAAGCTTCCAATTTTCCTTCAAGGGACTAAACCTGCCAAGTTAGATAAACCAAAGGACCTTTATTGTTTTTATTACAATTTAAAACACCCGGGGGACCTTTTATGACATTTTCAAAAGTTGAGGGGGTGAAATTGTAAATTTCCCAAAAGTTATCAAAATGTTCCAAATTGTAAGTTATGAATAGTACAAGGGTATTATTTGATAAATTATGCTTTTAAATACCCAGGGACTAAATTTGCCATTTTTGTAACTTGAGGGGTAAAAATTGCCAATTGTGGAAAACTTTTATCCAGGGATTATTTTGAACGTGTTTGATCATCCAAGGACTAAAGTTGACTTTTCTTCCATTTTAAACTTTCAGGGACTAGTTTTGCCAATTTGTGAAACTCCAGGGACTGAAAATGTCAATTTTTGTGAACTTGCATGCTTTTCACTTGTTTTCAATCTTTTTGTACCTGAATCACATAAAAACACATTTCAATGATATTTATAACATTTATATGGTCATTTGTGTGTTTTTGGTCGTTTTTGTGGGGTTAAACAATGTAAAATATATGTGTATTTAGACACATATCAAATCCCCCACACTAAACTATTGCTAGTCCCTAGCAATCTTTTATGAAAATTTAATAGATTTCATCTCTTTACCAAAAGCCATTACTTCTGGAGTAGCCAAATGTTTTAGTTCAAGTAAGAACTTTGGTACACTGATGACCAAATGATTTTGAGCAAACCATCAGCTGTAAACGGTTTTGATTTGTCTTTACCAAAAGCCGTTTGCTTCTGGACTAGCCAACTCTTAGATAAATTATTACTATAATCTTTGGTGAGCTGATTACCAATTATGGTTTTCCTACTGCCTTTACCACAAGCCATAACCTTGCGGGCTAGCCAACTCTTCACTTTTTAGGATATGGTGAGTCGAATACCATACAATTTTTGGCAAATTGCAAGCCATGAACGGATTTGAGATATCTTTACCAAGAGCCGTTTGCTCCTGGATTAGCCAATCCTTATGTGTGTTAGACATGGTGGACTGATTACCATTTGTTGTGTTTGGTACATAGTACTTCCACTAATTTTTTATTTATTTTAAATTTGGCCATTTTTGGGGAAAAAAGGACTAAAAGGGTGCATTTACGATCAAATTCGCCAGAATTTCCCCCCCACACTTAGAACTGAATATTGTCCTCAATATTCAAAGTCCCGGCTATTATGCCGAATCCTTGAACGTAAAAAGATAACATTCTTAGCTAAGTGTGGAAACACAACAATTATTCTATTTTTTAATATTTACAATTTTCATTCATTTTTTAGATCTATATACAACATGTGGGGCATCTCCCCCACACTTAGGTGGAACATGGGTGAAAACCCATATGGTGCTACTGTTTTTGATTACCGAGTCGCTAGCTTGACTCGACCTCGAATTAAATTGTTCATGAGGAAGCTACTGTTTTTGATAACCGAGTCGCTAGCTTGACTCGACCCCGAATTAAGTGGTTCATGGGGAAAAGATTGGATGAGAAATTGGAGTGGGGTCACCACTCACAGAATTATGAATAATAAGGGAAGGAGAATATTTTTGGTTTTTGCGTTTTAAAATATAAACAGAAAAGGGAAAATGTTTTTGGATTTTTATATTTATATATATACAAAGAAAAAGAAAATATTTTTGTGTTTTATATTGTTTTCGGAAATGAATTATGAGAGTATATATATAATATATACAAGGATAGATATTAAACAACACACAAATACGTCATACGCAGCACACCTCCCCGGCAACGGCGCCAAATTTTGTTCTCTCCCTTTCCGGTCATAAATAATACGGTCAACCGCTTGCGAACGGTCAACGGTACAAGCCAAACCAAAAAGGGAGAAATTTGCAAGATTTAAATCCATGGGAGTATAGAAGTACATCCCCGGGTCGTTATGTCCCAACGAGGTTTGTAAACTGTAATACAACGAGTGTGTGTGTTGAAATGATCTGGAATATACAAAAACAGGAATCTGATTGACTAACACTAGGAATGTGAATAGTCATAGCTCTGTCACAGCTGTATCGTTTAAAAACGTACAATCAGAAACCTAAAAACGCGTACGTCTTATTTAAATTTACGTGAACGTACGAAATAAAACGTAGATTCTGTCAAATATAAATCCCACAAATGTGAAAATCATATTTTTGGAATCCTAAAAAGATAAGAAAATTATTAGAAAATTAAAATTAATTTTTACACTATTTACTTAATTATTATGAATTAAAAATGAATTAAATGAATTTAAAATGAATTAAATAATAGAAAAATCTAAAATAAGCTTAGAAAAATAAAATTAAAACTAAGAAAAATCTAAAATATTATAAAAGAATTTTTGAAACTGAAAATGTATTTTTTACACAATTATTCTATTTATTATTAATTATTTACTATTATTAATTATTAAAAAACTATTAATGAATTATAAAAAGTATTAAATGAATAAAGAAAAATCTGAAACTTTTTACATGATTCTAAAATAAATATAAGAAGCTAAGAAAAATCTAAAAACTATATGTGTGATGTGCCCGGTTCGGTGCAAGTTTTAAATTTATAAGGGGGTGAATTACCGAATCTAATAACAACACATACGAGCAAGTATACTCGTCCGTTGTAGCATGATTTTGATGGTAAGTCGGGATCGTTCGCAGGGATTTGTGTAGTGAATCGAATTGTAAGTTAAAAGCAACTATCTCAAATAAGTAGTAATGATATAATGAAAATTTAAATGATTAAAAACTACACTTGCTTAGACTAGTGTACTACAATTGACTAATATGATTGTGATAACTTTTAGAAAACATGTTGGTTGTGATAATTAGTTTTGACACTAATCTATTGTTTCTACAAATTAAACCTTCGTCAAGATTTCGGTTTATAAAAACAAGCATTACGTTTAACCAATCAATTCAAGATCAATTCAAGGTTCATGAGTTGGTGTTCCTCAAACACAAAAACATTCTTTTGTCTAATCAAACAAGCTTAGGAAATGGTCAATACAAAAGGTAACCAATTATAGACAAAAGGTCACAATTGAAAGCAAACTATTAATCTCTCGACCTTTAAAGTGGTTTACAATCAATCCGTTTTGATAGACAAAAGCTTTTTCATTACAATCACAATTAAGTTCCTTTGGTTAATCAAGAATAGTGGAAGACAACAATCATTCATAGACAAATGATTATAACTAGTGGAATAACAATAGTTCTTTCAACCCTCAAGATTACTAGCACTAGTTAAACTTAATTACCCAAATGTCACTATGAAACTTTATCACAATTGGTTCTTAGAATTGACTTGAAATTGAATTAAAACATGTTATCACAATCATATGCAAATCAATGAATAATACACATCATCTAAGCAAGTGCACAAAGACACTAGCCACTCATAGCACACATAAATGTAAACTCCATAATTTGAACATTAGAAACCATGATTGAAAGTCTTACAATGATTTGGAAATAAGATTACAAGTGAAAGACAATGATTCCACAAGCAATGAAAATGGTATATTCGACTTTCTCCCTTCTCCTGGACTTATGGACGAATTTCTGAGTATATTTCTGTGAATGGTTCTCTTCTAGCACTTGTGTATCTCTCCTTTTCTCTCTCTAGATTGATTGGTATATAAATACTCAACAAATGGTTCCATAAGTTGCTCTCACCAAGGGTCTAAGTGCATAAATGCTTCTCTTGCTCTCCAAGTAGTATTGAATGGTTAGAATAATGACAAGAAGGACCTAGAACCGGAGTTATAAAGTCACAATCCTTAATAAAGAAATCTTGGGTCAAACAGTGACTTCCAACCGATCGGATGGAATGGTCTACCGATCGGTTGGTCTTCTCGGTAAATCCACATTCACTCCATCCGAATCGGTTGCGGGCGGCGACCGATCGGATGGCGATGGCTGCTGAACCTTTTTCTTGGGCTTTTGCGTATGACTTGTTTCTCGGTCGTAGTTCTTGATTCTTTGATCTTTCTCTTTATCCTAAAGCTGATGAACTTGACTACTTGGACTTTAACTCATTGAAGTACCTTACGGAGCGGAACTTGACACAAGATTCACATGAAATCTCAAATACTTCATTTTTCCTCATTTTTGTATCTTTTCCATCCATTTTCCTGTCTTTGGCTACAAATGCTTTGCAAACACACTTTGATACGATTTAGTAACAAAAGCATATAAATATAACCACAAAACATATATAAAACTACCAATAACGCTATAAAAAACATGTTAGATTTAGGCGTTATCAAATCCCCCACACTTGAACTTTGCTTGCCCTCAAGCAAATCTAGAAATAAAAATAATTATCCACATGGTATACACAAATGATTAGGAAAATGTGATGCAAATCTATCAAGCACTAGTACAAGCTAGACTCATCGTTTTAAGCTTTTATGGTTGAATCATCGAGATGTTTGACAATACCCAAATGATCTTCTTGCATGATACACATTACTAAACACCTCACGAAAGGGAAATGAAATATAATTCACTCAAACACTCATTTGTATTTGGAGTATATAAGCGGAATGACACTCATTTGCTCAGTCATGATCTAAATATTACCATAGGCTTGTACAAGAAACAAAACTACACCGAAATGGTGTGAGCGCCAAGTATACATATCAAAGAGGGCTTTTATTCGGGTTTGAGGCTTAAAGGGATATAAAAGACTAATGTGCCACTATCTCATGCAAAACATAATAGCTCCCTAACAACGAATTCTTGCATCACCAAATAACGGATGGTCACTAGATTGTACCTTGGTTCGCTAACGACGTTACTTGCATAACGGATGGTCGCCAAAATACTCCCTAGATCGCTAACAACGTTAGTCAATTACTCAAGAAATCGGATGGTTACTACATGTCCATACACTTAATAATTTCACAAAGTCAAAAAGGGTAGGATAAGGCATGGGATATATTTATGAAATTGGTTGAACATAAAAACAAAAAAATAGTCAAAGTCTACGAACCAAATGTTACTAGCTATTACAAACCAATATCATGCCATTTTGTTCGAAAAACTCCATACTTCCTTTATTCATACTTGATTCACTTAGCCCGTTGGCTTATTCTTGTCACCTTATAGTTGCAATGACTTTTCTTCTTTTTCTCTCTTTTTTTTTCCTTTTTTTTTTTTTTTTTTTTTTTTTTTTTTTTTTTTTTTTTTTTTTAATGTAATCTTATAGTTGCAATGACTTTTCTTGGATAACAACTTTCAGAGTTTACGCTTTCTTAGAACTTTCATGATTTCCACATAACATCCATCTTTCCAAATAGCTAGCAACCAACCAAGACTTGACTAAAAATAAGGCTAGGCTTAAAAAAGGTGTAAAATCTTTTTGAATTTTTCTGGATTGTATCAAAAGAAAAGATAGGCTCGGCGGGTGTAACTAGGGGTATCTAGCATTAAAGATACATGCTAACAAATGGGTCCATATGAGTGGTTAACTAGCCAATGTAGCTAGCTAATATAGCATTATATGAAAATGGAAGGCCATTTGGGATAAAACCTAAGATTGCCTCTTATCACGCATATACACTTATATCACAAACGAAATGTGATCTCACAACGGTCTCGTAATGATTTACAAGTACAAGTTCTAGAATAAATAAAATCACCGGCACACTCATAGCAAAAGATCTAAGCATAAAAGATGTATGCTGTATATATAGAACAGGCTCAAATTCTCACACTTTAGTGGAAAGGGCTATAATTTGTGCTAGCAAATGTTATCGATCCCAGAATGGATTGCAATATTAATCGGGACACATCTCGAATTTTCAAAATTACAGATTTCACCAGTGGATAAATCCAGTTATTCTAGAATATAATCTTTAAAATGACAAAAGGCTAGATTACAAGGGCAAACAAAATTTTAAAATTCAGCTCAAAACTACAATCTATTCTTATTTTCCTATTCACCCCCCACACTTAAGTTAAGCATTGTCCTCAATGTGATAAACGACAAAGAATGAAATAGGGAAATAAGAGAATAAACCGTATTTTCTTCTCAAGAGGAGTCTTGATCCTAGCGTCCAAGCTTCGAAATCATTATCTGCAGTAATCTAAAAACAAACATACAAAATATTTCTTCGCTTTATTCAAAAGGCAGTGATACACCCCCACACTTAAGTTCAACTAAGCAATTTAGAAAAAAAACTCTGGGGTTTAATCACTAGAAAATAAAAATGAAAAATAAACATAGCAAACACACGGGTTGCCTCCCGAGAAGCGCTTGTTTTATTAACGAGTCATCAGCCGGACTCGAACTTCTCTTTCTTCATGTTGGTGCTGACTTCTTCTTTGGAAATTTTGGAACGTACAGCACATTTCCAATCACTATTCCTTCCCCAGTTTCATCTATGTATTCCAACTTAACTTTCTCCCACGGTCTTGGTAGAACATCATAGATATAACCAGAATCTTCGGCCCATGGAGTGTTTTTCTTGAAATCGGCCGGAAAGGGTGACATAAAGGTTATAGCTTCATATTCTGATTCAGGAGGAATCTCTTGAATAGAAACTTCATCCATTTGCTCCTTGTCATAGTATAACTTAATTCGGTGCCCATTAACAATGAAACTTCCACCATGTTTGTCATGCAATTCAACATATCCGGATGGAAATCCATGTTTCACTGTATACGGTCCGAACCATTTCGGTTTCAGCTTGGGAGCTTTGAACTTATACTTCATGTTAAAAAGCAGAACTTTGTCTCCAGCCTTGAATTCTTTTCTGATTCTTAGCTTTCTGTCATGATAAGCTTTTGTTCTTGCTTTGTAAAGTTTGGAGTTCTCATAAGCTTGTAGTCTAAGCTCATCGAGTTCATGCAATTGCAAAAATCTCTTTTCTCCAGCTACTTTGAGGTCTGGGTTACAGTTTCTCAATGCCCAGTAAGCGCGATGTTCGATTTCGAACGGCAAATGACAAGTTTTTCCATACAGCAATCTGTATGGTGTTGTACCAATTGGTGTTTTGTAAGCCGTGCGAAATGCCCACAGAGCATCATCTAGTTTTCTCGACCAAACGGCGGGATTGTCTTTAACCGTTTTTTCGAGTATCCTTTTTAAGGCTCTGTTGGTATTTTCGACTTGACCACTGGTCTGTGGGTGATAAGCAGTAGCGAAACGATGATGAACTCCATATCGCTTCATAATTTTCTCCATTTGTTTGTTACAGAAATGGGTTCCACGATCACTTATCAAAGCTTTAGGAATTCCATAACGAGCGAAAAGCTTTTTGAGAAAATTAACAACTACTCGTGCATCATTTGTGGGTAGAGCTTCTGCTTCAGCCCATTTGGAAACGTAATCAATAGCAACGAGAATGTATTCGTATTTGTGTGATTTAGGAAACGGTCCCATGAAATCAATTCCCCAAATATCGAATAATTCACAGACTTGAATGCTCTTCTGAGGCATTTCATCTCTTCGAGAAAGACTACCGGATTTTTGGCAAGCATCACAATTCTTAACAAGAGTATGAGCTTCTTTAAAAATAGTCGGCCAATAGAATCCAGCATCAAAGACTTTTTTAGCGGTGGTGGAAGGACCATAATGTCCCCCAGTTGGGCCATGATGACATTCATCGAGAATTCTTCTTGTTTTAGAACCATAAACACATCTTCTAATCATCCCATCGGGACACATTTTGAAAAGATAAGGTTCTTCCCAATAATAATGTTTAAGATCCGAAAAGAATTTACTTCGTTGGGCATGAGTTAATCCTTTCTTTAGAATTCCTCCAACGAGATAATTTGCATAATTGGCAAACCATGGAATTTCGTTCTCATCATCTGTATCAACAGTCATGAGTGTTTCATCCGAAAAATAATCGTCAATCTCATCTTCTTTTAACTCCTCCAGATTTGGATTTTCTAAACGAGATAGAGGATCAGCGGCTAGATTTTCTGCTCCTTTCTTATCTTTGATTTCGATATCGAATTCTTGGAGTAGTAAAATCCATCGGATGAGACGCGGTTTAGCATCTTGCTTTTTAAACAGATATTTTAACGCTGAATGATCGGTGAACACGATTGTTTTCGAAAGTACAAGGTATGATCTGAATTTATCAAAAGCGAAAACAACGGCTAACAATTCTTTCTCTGTAACTGTGTAATTTTGCTGAGCATTGTTGAGTGTTTTGCTGGCAAAATATATAGGACGAAAATGTTTCTCTTCTCGCTGTCCTAATACAGCTCCAACAGCAAAATCGCTTGCATCGCACATAAGCTCGAATGGTAGTGACCAATCAGGTGAAACCATAATGGGTGCACTAGTCAGTTGTGTTTTCAATGCTTCGAATGCTTTCATACAATCTGCATTAAAATCGAAAACAACATCTTTTTCAAGAAGTTTCGTCATTGGACGAGATGTTTTGGAAAAATCCTTAATGAAACGACGGTAAAATCCTGCATGTCCTAGGAAACTTCTAACGGCTTTGACGTTAGTTGGGGGTGGTAATTTGGTAATGACATCGATCTTTGCTTTGTCAACCTCCATTCCTGCGCTAGAAATTTTGTGTCCTAACACAATTCCTTCAGTTACCATGAAATGACACTTCTCCCAATTGAGAACAAGATGTGCAGCTTTACATCTTTCAAGCATTTTATCGAGGTTAGAAAGGCAAGCTTCGAATGAGCTTCCGAAAACTGAAAAGTCATCCATGAAAACTTCCATAGACGTTTCAAGCATATCTTGGAATATGGCAATCATACATCTTTGAAAAGTCGCGGGGGCATTACATAATCCAAAAGGCATACGCCGATAAGCGTAAGTTCCAAAGGGACATGTGAATGTGGTCTTTTCTTGATCAGCTGGATCAATAGGAATTTGAAAATATCCTGAAAAACCATCAAGAAAACAAAAGTATTTGTTTCCTGCTAATCTCTCAAGCATTTGATCCATGAAAGGCAAAGGAAAATGATCTTTTCTGGTGGCTTTATTTAATTTTCTATAATCAATACATACTCGCCATCCGGTGACAGTTCTAGTAGGAACTAGTTCATTCCGTTCGTTGGTCACAACAGTCATTCCTCTTTTTTTCGGAACACAGTGAACAGGACTCACCCAAGGACTATCCTCGATGGGGTAAATGATACCTGCATCAAGAAGTTTGATGATTTCTTTTTTAACAACTTCTTTCATGTTGGGGTTGAGTCGACGTTGTCTTTCTACAACTGGTTTGGCATCTTCTTCGAAATTGATTTTGTGTTTGCAAAAATCAGGACTGATTCCTGGGATGTCAGAAGTTTTCCACGCAAAAGCTTCTTTATGCTTCTTAAGAACTGAAATCAGACATTCTTTCTCAAAATCATTGAGCAACGAAGATATGACTACTGGAAGTAGCGAATTGTCTTCCAAGTAAGCATACTCAAGATTTTCTGGCAGTGGTTTCAACTCAAGATCAGTCGGTGGTTCTTGAACTGATGTTTTGATCCTCATTTGATCATTAAAACTGATTTCCTCAAAATCTTCTTCTATTTTTCTCTTCCTTCTCTTCTTCTTCTTCTTCTTCTTCTTCTTCTTCAATCTTAACTTCCATAAAATCAGCGAATTCTTTATCAAAAGTTGTTTCACTAATCTTCTCTGAAATAGTCATGAATGGATCAGAATCTTCAAGTAATGCATCCAATTCTTCCTCAGTGACTTCATCGATTACATCAATGTTAAAGCAAGTGTCATCACTGGAATGTGGATATTTCATTGCTTTATCGATTAAAAAAGTGATTCTATCCTCTCCAACTCCAAGGTTGAGTTCTCTTCCTTTTACTCTGATGATCGCATCAGCGGTGTTTAGAAAAGGTCTTCCTAAAATAAGTGGTACTCTACTATCTTCCTCCATTTCTAAAATTACAAAATCCACGGGAAAAATGAATTTACCTACTTGGACAAGCATATTCTCAGCAATACCAACAGGATATTGGTAAGTATGATTAGCTAATCGGATACTCATCCTTGTGGGTTTCAAAGTATTGATTGAAAGTTTCGTATACAGCGAATAAGGCATCAAATTGATACTCGCACCTAAGTCGGCTAAAGCATCGCATGTGATGTTGTTTCCTAATATGCATGGAATCAGAAAACTTCCGGGATCTCCGAGTTTTTGTGGAATTTTGTTTTGAACAATAGCTGAACATTCTTCATTGAGAAAGGTAGCGGATATTTGCTCCAACTTGTTTTTGTTGTTAAGAAGTTCTTTCAAAAATTTCCCGTAATTGGGCATTCCAGCTAAAACATCAATGAGAGGTACATTGAGTCTAACTTCTTTGATTATTTCAACAAACTTCTTATAACGCTCCTCCATTCTTTCTTTCTTAAGGCTCTGTGGATATGGAATTTTTGGAGTGTAAGCCTTAACTGGTGGTTTGGGTTTGGGTTTGGGTGGTGTTTTTGGTGTATTTTCCTTCTTGGATTCTTCATCTTCATCCTCACTATCGAAATCGATAGTTGTGGTGTTGTTTGGGTTGGGTGGTGGATCATAAGACAGGCCACTTCTTGTGAATACAGCATTGATATGCTCATTTCTGGTTTGTGGTGGACGATAAGTCTTATCATTCGATGATGATGATGGTTTTGGGTTGGTTTGGGTGTTACTAGGCAACGAACCTGATGGTCGTGAAGAAATTTGATCAGAGAGTCTCCCAAATTTGTTTTCAAGATCTTGGATAGATGCTTGATGATTTTTCTGACCTTGCTCAACTTTGGTCTTGAGATTGAAAAATTGATTCTTGACGAACTCGTTGGTTGATTTTTGGGCAGTGACAAATTCTCTCATCATTTTTTCAAAATCTGTTTCTTCAGGTTTCTTGTCGGAATTTTGTGAGGTTTGGTTCTCTACTTTTGGTTGGGACTCATGGTTGTTATCCCTTTGTCGGCGATCTTGCCAACTAGCAGAGTTTCGTCCGTAATAATTTCCTCGATATCCTCCTCCTCGGTATCCTCCTTGGATATAATTAGCTTCTCCTTCTTTTGGTTGATCCATAGGTTGATCATCGCATTCTGATGATGGGTGGTTACCTCCACAGTTGTTACAACCATCTCGCATTTCTTTCATCTCTCCTCTAAGATCTTTGTATTGCGAATCGATTTTGGAAACCAAGGTTTCCATTTTCTCCATGAGTTTAGATGAATCAGAACTTTCGGCAAAAGCAACGGTTTTTCTTAAGGGTTTTGTCTTGGCATCTTTTGACCAGTCGAGTTTGAGAAGAACTCGGTCTTCAAGCAATTGATATGCCTGGTTAGTAGTCTTATAAAGAAAAATTCCTCCAGCATCAAGAATTCCTTGAGATGTTTCATCAAGTCCATGGTAAAAGATTTGGATAATGGTTCCTCGTCCTAAACTATGTCCATGACAACTTCGAAGTAAATCCTTCATACGAAGCCAGGCTTCGACGAGTGATTCGTTAGGATTTTGTGTGAAAGCACGAATTTCTCCCATGAGTCGATCAAACATTGCAGGTGGAAAGAATCGGCTCACAAAAGCTTGCCTCATCTCCTCCCAAGTAGTGATGATTCCTGGTGTTAATTCGTTATACCACACTTTTGCATCTCCAGCAAGTGACGACGGAAAAAGTTTGAGTTTAATGGCATCTACATTTGTATCACCATATCGGAACATGCCACAAATTTCAATGAATTCGGCAACGTGTTTGTGAGGATCGGCCCTCGAACGGCCATCGAATTGACGGTCTTTGATCATAGAAAGATGGTGACCTTTCACGGTGAAATTGTCACCTAAGTTGACAGCAACAATAGCAGCTCCAGGAGTTGGTGCTACGGCTCGGTTTGCTTCCCACATGGGTCTATCGTCAGCCATGGGAAAAGGTTGGTCAGTGAATGGGTTATAAACGACTTTGGCTTCAAAAAGGTTATCAAAAGTTGGGTTTGGTACTCTTGGTACACGATTGGCTAGTGGAACAAAGGGTGTTCTTCTTCTTCTTTGTCTTCGGACTAAACGTTCGGGATCTGAAAATGGTGGAATTGCTTCTACTCCAGTTGATCGAGTGTTCATACAATTCCCCAACGAATCGAGGCAATGTCTAAACAAACGAGCAAAGAATGAAAACAATTTGAAAAGATCAGAATCGTCTAACCGATCGGATAGAACAGTCTACCGATCGGATAGATCTCTCGGTAAATTTGATTTGAAGGAACCGATCGGATGGAAATGTCCGCCGATCGGATGGTTCTCTCGGTAAATGAAAATTTTGGAAAACCGATCGGATGGATGAATAACCGATCGGATGGGCAGCTCGGTAAAACTTTTTTTTTTTTTTTTTTTTTTTTTTTTTTAACGAAAACTAACTATATGAGAATTGGACTAAAACTTACAGAAACACGATCAAAATCCCCGGCAGCGGCGCCAAAAACTTGATGTGCCCGGTTCGGTGCAAGTTTTAAATTTATAAGGGGGTGAATTACCGAATCTAATAACAACACATACGAGCAAGTATACTCGTCCATTGTAGCAAGATTTTGATGGTAAGTCGGGATCGTTCGCAGGGATTTGTGTAGTGAATCGAATTGTAAGTTAAAAGCAACTATCTCAAATAAGTAGTAATGATATAATGAAAATTTAAATGATTAAAAACTACACTTGCTTAGACTAGTGTACTACAATTGACTAATATGATTGTGATAACTTTTAGAAAACATGTTGGTTGTGATAATTAGTTTTGACACTAATCTATTGTTTCTACAAATTAAACCTTCGTCAAGATTTCGGTTTATAAAAACAAGCATTACGTTTAACCAATCAATTCAAGATCAATTCAAGGTTCATGAGTTGGTGTTCCTCAAACACAAAAACATTCTTTTGTCTAATCAAACAAGCTTAGGAAATGGTCAATACAAAAGGTAACCAATTATAGACAAAAGGTCACAATTGAAAGCAAACTATTAATCTCTCGACCTTTAAAGTGGTTTACAATCAATCCGTTTTGATAGACAAAAGCTTTTTCATTACAATCACAATTAAGTTCCTTTGGTTAATCAAGAATAGTGGAAGACAACAATCATTCATAGACAAATGATTATAACTAGTGGAATAACAATAGTTCTTTCAACCCTCAAGATTACTAGCACTAGTTAAACTTAATTACCCAAATGTCACTATGAAACTTTATCACAATTGGTTCTTAGAATTGACTTGAAATTGAATTAAAACATGTTATCACAATCATATGCAAATCAATGAATAATACACATCATCTAAGCAAGTGCACAAAGGCACTAGCCACTCATAGCACACATAAATGTAAACTCCATAATTTGAACATTAGAAACCATGATTGAAAGTCTTACAATGATTTGGAAATAAGATTACAAGTGAAAGACAATGATTCCACAAGCAATGAAAATGGTATATTCGACTTTCTCCCTTCTGCTGGACTTATGGACGAATTTCTGAGTATATTTCTGTGAATGGTTCTCTTCTAGCACTTGTGTATCTCTCCTTTTCTCTCTCTAGATTGATTGGTATATAAATACTCAACAAATGGTTCCATAAGTTGCTCTCACCAAGGGTCTAAGTGCATAAATGCTTCTCTTGCTCTCCAAGTAGTATTGAATGGTTAGAATAATGACAAGAAGGACCTAGAACCGGAGTTATAAAGTCACAATCCTTAATAAAGAAGTCTTGGGTCAAACAGCGACTTCCAACCGATCGGATGGAATGGTCTACCGATCGGTTGGTCTTCTCGGTAAATCCACATTCACTCCATCCGAATCGGTTGCGGGCGGCGACCGATCGGATGGCGATGGCTGCTGAACCTTTTTCTTGGGCTTTTGCGTATGACTTGTTTCTCGGTCGTAGTTCTTGATTCTTTGATCTTTCTCTTTATCCTAAAGCTTATGAACTTGACTACTTGGACTTTAACTCATTGAAGTACCTTACGGAGCGGAACTTGACACAAGATTCACATGAAATCTCAAATACTTCCTTTTTCCTCATTTTTGTATCTTTTCCATCCATTTTCCTGTCTTTGGCTACAAATGCTTTGCAAACACACTTTGATACGATTTAGTAACAAAAGACATATAAATATAACCACAAAACATATATAAAACTACCAATAACGCTATCAAAAACATGTTAGATTTAGGCGTTATCAATGTGCTTAAGGAAAATAAGCTAATAAGCAAATAAGCTTCTAAATAGAAGCTATCACTTAGCTTTATGTGGTTCTTTTTTGGTTTTTCTTTTTCTGGATTATTTATATACTGATTATATACAACTTTAATGAAAACAAAACTATACAAACCTAGAAATAAGCAGCTCATGAGCTTATAAGCCAAGACAGTTAAGCCAAAAGCTTAACAGTCAAGCTAAAGCTTAGAATACGCTTGAAAAACGCTGTACACAGGGAAAGAAGAAAAAAAGAAATATGCACACATGCCAAATGGACAAGTGTAAACAAGAAATGTGCACTGAATTGCCCAAATGAACAAAATGAGAGCTTATTGTTTAGACAGTCAAGCCAAGGCTTGACTTGGATGGAATGAAAGCTCAAATGAGCTTGGCATAAGCTCACACTAGAAAACAGAAGTAAAGATATATATGCACAAGTGTATAAACAGGAAACAATCAAAATGGTACCATGGAAAGCTCAGAATAAGCTCTTACAAGCAAATAAGCACTTTCCACTATACCCTTGTTCCAAACAGGCCTGCAACTTATTTGAATGGCCATTTAAGCTGACGGGATAAGCTTGAAATGCCAAAATAATGGTTGAAGTTGCAAGATGGCCTGGTGAGCTTTCCAAAAAGCTCAAGCTCAACCATTTTGGTCCACAGATGAGCAATTCAGTGCACATTTCTTGTTTACACTTGTCCATTTGGCATGTGTGCATATTTCTTTTTTTCTTCTTTCCCTGTGTACAGCGTTTTTCAAGCGTATTCTAAGCTTTAGCTTGCTGTTAAGCTTTTGGCTTAACTGTCTTGGCTTATAAGCTCATGAGCTGCTTATTTCTAGGTTTGTATAGTTTTGTTTTCATTAAAGTTGTATATAATCAGTATATATTTAATTCCATAAAAAGAAAATACCAAAAAAGGAGCTTTTTCAAGCTTATTTTGAGCTTGATTGCCAACAGTTAGCCCAAAAGCTTAACTGTTGGACTCATAAGCTCACACAGAGCTTATTTTTGTGTTATAAAATTTTTGTCTTTATTAAAGTTTCATATTTTCAGTAGTTTAATATATTTGTAAAATAAAAATTTAAAAATAAAATAAAAAGGGGAAGTGGAAGTCCAGGGGAGCCTAGGCTCGAACCCTGGACCTCAACACCTCAACCCTTTAACACACACACTCACAACCAGCGCGCCCTTGGGACTTCTCTGGTAATTATACTCTACAACATTTAATATTTATACCACTTTTCCCATTTAAGCTTTCCGAGCTTATTTGCTTATTTACAGCTTATTAAGATAAGCTGGCACCTTATTTTTATTTTTCCTAGGACTGTATTTATATAAAGTATTTTCAGAAAAAAATTCAGATTTTTATAAATAGTTTGAGTATTTTTTATGATTTAATTAGTGTTAAATAGTTTTTAATTCATAATAAAAAATATAAAAGTCAGAAAAATACAAATCTTTTTTCTAAATTTTTTTTTTTGTCATTTATAACTTAGGAAAAATAAATTTGAACTTATAGGGTTAAATATTAAGATTTTTAGTTTTCCGGGCTCGGTTCTAAGTCCCGTTTTGCGTTTTTAGCATAAACGTACGCGTTTTAGGTTTTTAGATTTTCTTTACTTTTATATAAGTTTGTAAATTATGAATAGATAATTTAAGTTTGTTTAATTTGCATTTAAGCCCCTAAGGCATGCAAATCCCTACTGTAGTTATAAATCGTTTTGTTTTTTATACGTTTACGTTTAAATTTAAGTTAAACGTACGTTTGTATATCTTTCGCGTTTTTAGGTTTCTGATTGTACGTTTTTAACGATACAGCTGTGACAGAGCTATGACTATTCACATTCCTAGTGTTAGTCAATCAGATTCCTGTTTTTGTATATTCCAGATCATTTCAACACATACACTCGTTGTATTACAGTTTACACACCTCGTTGGGACATAACGACCCGGGGATGTACTTCTATACTCCCATGGATTTAAATCTTGCAATTTCTCCCTTTTTGGTTTGACTCGTACCGTTGGCCGTTCACAAGCCAAAATAATGGTTGAAGTTGCAAGATGGCCTGGTGAGCTTTCCAAAAAGCCCAAGCTCAACCATTTTGGTCCACAGATGAGCTTGTTAGGGGCTTTTGAAAATGGCTTATTTCCCCTGATCATCAGTGTGTACTGACATTATGGGACAATCAAAAAGCTGTTTGCAGCCCTAGCAAATAAGCTAGGGCATGGAATTAGAGCATTGGGACTTGTTCTCTGGTTGGTTAGCTTCTAAAAGAAACTTATTTCAAAACCTAAGTCCAAGAAATGAGCTTTTAGTGAGCTTATGAAATTTGCTAGGTTACTGAGTCTCATTGTGTACTCAGAATAGTGGATAAGTTAAAGCTTCTAGCAGCCCTTATTAATAAGCTGCTAAGGGAAAATCAAGCACAAGGTCTTATGCATGAGTAGATAAGCTTCATAAAAAACTAAACCATACAAGCTTATGACCACTAATGAGCTTTTAAGAGCTTATGGTAATGGTGCAAGTCCATAGAAATGGACTGTTATGAATGGGCAAACAACAAGCTCTTATTAACTTATCAAAGAAGCTCAAAAATGCTCAACAAGCACTGAATCATTGAGTGTGTTAGGTTGGCTTTTCATGAAACCAAAATCACAAGCTCAAGCTTCAATGAGGAGGCTGTTTAAGAGCTTAGGTAAACAACTCAACTTCCACTGTTTGCTTCAGTGGAAGGAGTTAGATGGGACAAAATAAGGGGTTGATTTAAGCTATCTACTTAAGCTACAAACTGAAAAACAAGCATAAACATAACACATAAGCCACAAGGGCAACACAAGAAAGCCAAAAGCACTGGATAGGATCAATTCATAGAGCTTATGCAATATGACTGCCTAGGCAGTGGTGCAGGGCAAAAACTAGCAAGAAAAAGCACTTGAAAAAGCTATTAAACATCTAAACAAAAATTAAGCAAAAATACTCTAATGAAGACAAGCAACAAAACATTAAAACCCTAAAAGCATTAAACATAAAACTTAAAAACAAAGGCACAATGAAAATCACAAGTTTATTCTAAAAACAGAAAATTGAAAATTGACTTTTTACTAAAAACTAAAAGGTTGACTTAAATGAATTTAGAACTTATTCTACTGACTTATTATGTTATATTAAGCAACAAAAACATGAAATAAGCAAAGATTAACAACATTTAAACAAGTATGCAAGGTTCTAGGTCTTGACAATCTCACAGTGCTCATATAGAAAGGATCAAGTGTCAATTTGACTTCCCACATGCTACACCACTAAATTGAAGTTATAACTGAGTCATTAAGGTCATGTAAAGCATACATCAAACAAGAACAACACCTCAAATAACCTATAACACAGTTTCACCATCAAGTCCAAACAACCCTTTAATGGACTGTGATGAAGTTTTTCAAAGCATTAGACCATGTAAACCAATTCTATCAAATCCAGAGGTCATAAGGTGTCAAGTTAGACCTTTTTAAGCTTAAACAAGTAGTCACACAGGTTCATTCCTAGGATTCTCAAAAACAAGCAAAGTGACAGTCCAAATGCCAAATCAAACAACAATCAAATCCAAAACATACTAACCTAGGATTATGCTAGAAAAACATTAACAAATAGCAAAGAAACACAGAAACATGAAAATAAAAGCATAACAAGCACTGAAACAGTAAATTGCAAAAAATGATAAAAATGAAGCTTACAAGTGATCAAGGCTGAAACTGAGAACCAAGGATCAGAAACCACTCCTAGCTTTGTCAACAAGCTAGAAACCAGAAAACTATCCAGATAAAGCTTCTTCTCCCCCCAGAACTGCTTATTGGACCACCAGTTGACTTTCATTGACTTTTTCTTGATTTTTGGTATTTTCTGAATTTTAAAGACTAATACTGAATTAAGGTCTCTAAAAGCTTTAAAGCTTTTGTCAGGAGCTTATGTGAGCTAATTGAGTCCTTTAAACAACTACTTAACAAGAAATTAAAGAACATGGAAATTTAAAGGCAATTTAAGGTAAAACTTGAAACTTAAAGATAACTGAAATTAAACTGTAAATTAAGGTTTCATTACACTACTTTGATGAAAAGTACAACATTTGAAAGCATTAAAAGACATGAATTAAAGAAAGCTTTTAAAACTATACTACACGACCAATGGCTAATCCAAAGGTGAGTTTTTCTTTGCCTCTCCTCTCTTCTTTATACATCTCTGAGTTCCCACTTGCATTTCAGTCAAATCCCACCTTTAATCTTGACCATTGATGCAGTCAAATTCATCATAGCCGTTTAAACACTTTTTGGCGCCAAAAGTGATATAGGCTGATTGGGGCAGTTTAGGAGCAATTAATGCTTCTTGATGTGTTGTGGAGGTGGAGGGAACACGTTTGGTAGCTTTAGAGGTCAAGTGGTGGAGTTAGTATCAAAAGCAGGGAAAGGTATGGTGAGGTGAAGTGTCGATGGTGGAAACGCATTAAATGTGATTGTGGGCTGGTATAGGTGGTAGGAGAGGGCATGGAGTAGGTATGAGCTGGTATGATGAGGTGGAGGTGAAAACCAGGCAAGGTGGAAGGGTGGTTTTGGTTTGGCGGGGTATGTGAGGTAGGGGAAGAAGGGATGGTGGGTTTGACTTGTTTGACCCCGGTATTTTATATTAAAAGGGATGGGCTGGTGTAGTTGTGTATTGGGCTGGATTTGGATTTTTGGGTTTATTAATAAAAGGAATCCGTTTGGTTTGTAGTGTATAGCCCAAGGACCAATGTTGTCAATTGCTGAAACTTGAGGGACCTGTTGTGACAAGCTTCCAATTTTCCTTCAAGGGACTAAACCTGCCAAGTTAGATAAACCAAAGGACCTTTATTGTTTTTATTACAATTTAAAACACCCGGGGGACCTTTTATGACATTTTCAAAAGTTGAGGGGGTGAAATTGTAAATTTCCCAAAAGTTATCAAAATGTTCCAAATTGTAAGTTATGAATAGTACAAGGGTATTATTTGATAAATTATGCTTTTAAATACCCAGGGACTAAATTTGCCATTTTTGTAACTTGAGGGGTAAAAATTGGCAGTTGTGGAAAACTTTTATCTAGGGATTATTTTGAACATGTTTGATCATCCAAGGACTAAAGTTGACTTTTCTTCCATTTTAAACTTTCAGGGACTAGTTTTGCCAATTTGTGAAACTCCAGGGACTGAAAATGTCAATTTTTGTGAACTTGCATGCTTTTCACTTGTTTTCAATCTTTTTGTACCTGAATCACATAAAAACACATTTCAATGATATTTATAACATTTATATGGTCATTTGTGTGTTTTTGGTCATTTTTGTGGGGTTAAACAATGTAAAATATATGTGTATTTAGACACATATCACAAGACAATGGTCTTTGAGGATATTAGAATCAATGAGGCTCGCAAGTTTCTTGACAGAAAAAGAATGTTGTTGGTCAAGACTCCATAGCAACCCATCTTCAACATCATCACGAAGCTCAACCCCCTGCAAATAAGAGATAAGAAGCTCTAAATCAGACTTAGATCTACCTCTTGGATTGATTCTCCAAGACCATAAACCGGCCTAAACACCATTGAAGCAGCACCAACAATCACTAAGAGAAGCATTTTTATTTGTCTCTAAAGCACATACGCGCAAAAATATGTCTTTTCGGCGAATACCTGAGCACAACCAAATGTCTTCCAAAAAATAATGTTGTTACCATTACCTAATTAATGTACGAATGAAAGATGATTGAAAATGAATATTTAAATCATCAATGACAACCTCACAACTTAAAATACTTTTCTAGACTATCTTTTTTTTAGCTCGTCGCTATACCTTCGAAGACCCCCCCCCCCCACACACACACCAAATGGTAATAACATTCTGTCGAAAAAGTTGTTACCATTTGAATACAAGTACCTAAAAAGCTATTAGACCATATAAAAACTATGCAAAAACATGTATTTGAAACGAATGTCACATATACTTTCACTAAACTTGGTTTGTACATCTCATTTGTTGATTATCTCTTACGAAAAAGGTTTTTAATGTTACTATTTTATATAGAATGGCATGGGACATGAATTATTGTATTAACGGATAGATATTGACGTGGATGTTAGACCAAAACCTATTCATCCACCATTTTTTTCATATATAAAACCCCACATTACATCACAAGACACTTTGATTATTATTCACTCAACAAAAAGAAAGAAAAAATTGTTGGAATTTAAATAACACGATGGTTTTACACATAAAAACTCATACTTCATTACTTGAGGCTAGGCCTCTATTTATACAAGGATAAAGTAGGAGGAATATTTCTTCCTACATTATTGACACTAATAATTTCCTAGTAGTGCACCTAATAGTGCGGTAGGTAAATTATTAGTGTCAATAGTGTAGGAAGAACTATTCTTCCTACTTTATCCTTGTATAAATAGAGGCCTAGCCTCAAGTAATGAAGTATGAGTTTTTATGTGTAAAACCATCGTGTTTTTAGAGATTAAGTTCTCTCTATATCTGTTGAAGATTTTTATCTTCTGAATAGCAGATTGGTCTATCCTAAAGAAACTATCCATCATCCAATACGATCCAATTATCATCAACATATAAAAAATAAATCATTCATCCATCAAACGAAATCATTCGTTATAATTCCCAATCATCAAACAATATTATATTAAGCCATCCACCAATTATCCATGAATTATTCGTTCAAATTGATTTCAATTTCATACAAACCAAATGGACACATGGACCTATGGCTCAACAACTACCAATCATCATTCAATTAACCAACAATTATGCAGGTACTTTTTGCCATTCTTGGGCGAAAAGTACCTGCATAATTGTTGGTTAATTGAATGATGATTGGTAGTTGTTGAGCCGTAGATCCATGTGTCCGTTTGGTTTGTATGAAATTGAAATCAATTTGAACAAATAATTCATGGATAATTGGTGGATGGCTTAATATAATATTGTTTGATGATTGGGAATTATAACGAATGATTTCGTTTGATGGATGAATGATTTATTTTTGATATGTTGATGATAATTGGATTGTATTGGATGATGGATAGTTTCTTTAGGATAGATCAATCTGCTATTCAGAAGATACAAATCTTCAACAGATATAGAGAGAACTTAATCTCTAAAAACACGATAGTTTTACACATAAAAACTCATACTTCATTACTTGAGGCTAGGCCTCTATTTATACAAGGATAAAGTAGGAGGAATAGTTCTTCCTACATTATTGACACTAATAATTTACCTACCGCACTATTAGGTGCACTACTAGGTGGCCGACAGGCCTTACATTATTGCCTTTACATTAATACTAGAAAACAAACCGCATTATCACATTCACCCACTCTAAAATAAAAAGTTAAAAAAGTAAAAATAATTGAAATACAGATGTCCTGGCGCATAATTGCTATCACGCGTCTTTAATGATTCCTGATTGTTTGTCTTCATTCTTGTGTCTTCTTATGATTGGAATGATTCTTCATTCTTGCATCTGTGAATCTGTACAATATTCACAGGCATGTCTTGGGACGTTTGATAAGTGCTGGCATAGTGACATCTTGAAATCTTTTGGTAGTGATGCTAATGGTCCTGTGAAACTTTCGAAGGGTTCTTCGAAGTCTGATAATACTTTTTGCTGCTCGTCACTAATTTTTATACTTGAACAATTTGAATAAATCAAGATATTGTTTCCAAAATAATTAATTTTAATTTCTGATCTTTGTCGTCGTCCGGTGCCAATTTTTAATGATGCGAAAAATACTCCCGCTAGTGCTGCTATGAAATTCTCGGTAGTTGGAGCCTCCGGGTTTGGCTCGTCTCTATCCGGATGTCTTGTGCTTATTCCCAATTCTGCGAGGGTTATTGCTGGTACTAGTAACTTGTGGTCTTTGTCGAATATTGGGTAGCTTGTATGCATGCTAAAATACAAAGGTCTTCCCTTAGCGAAAAAATCGTTGTATGTTCTTATGATTTTCTGAATTCTGATTGGAAATTCTTCGAACTCCCTTGTGTTTTCTCCGGCGGTGTATATTGTATCTACCAATCCATGAACAAAGTAGTTATAAATATCCATTGGTGCTGCTCCTGGTAAAAATACTGCTTTTGGACCAATTCTTCTATTTTTTGGATAGAAAGATTTGGTGGCTTGTACTTCGTCATAATGTATAAGAATATTCCATAGTCTTTGGAATTTCTCGACTGATGGTTTCTTCATTTCTTCTCTATCTCTTGTGGTTGGAATGCTTTTTATCAAATCTATTCCCTTTAACTTCTCCATCTTGCTTTGTAAATTCTGATTAAGAGAAATAAATCTCTTTGATCTTTGTACTTCTCCTGTAGTAACTGTCTTGTATGATTCTTTTAATGCTTCTTGTGCTTCTTCTTTTGATGTGTAGCTCTTATGGGTAACGCTTTGCCCTACTATGTGAGGACTTGCGAGTGCCCAATTGGAATAAATTCCCCTAAATGGCCCGTTAAAAATAACGTACCATTTTTTCTTTCCAATGCTTGAATTGCTAATTATTTCTTCGACTTCTTCTTCCATTCTCATTAATTAGGTTTTTTCTGGTGATGATGAACATGATGCCTGGGTTTTTGAGATTGATGGTGTTGGATTTATAGGTGTTGATGTTTTTGACTGTGTTGGTGTTTTTGTTGATTCTGAGATTGATTCTGAACTTGAGGTTCGGGTCAAGTATTTTATGGTGTTGGCTAGTTCTTCTTCTTCTTTTCTAGCGATAGTTAGTTGTTTTTGTAAAGTGATGACTTGTTCTTTTTCTTGTTGGTATTCTAGTTGTGCTTGTTTGACTAAGCTTTCCATTCTCGGGTAAGGGTATCTGCAAGTGTGTTGTTATCACTCTTTATATATTTGATGTAGGGATGAAATTGATGTAGTTGTAGTTGCCAACGGATGAGTCGACCTCTACAATAATCTTCTTGTAGCTTGTATCTCCAGAAACCTGTTACATATTTTGAGTTTGTTCGTAACTCAAACCTTGTTTGCAACAGATCAATCTTCCATTTCTTAAGGGTTTTTAAACACGCGAGTGTTTCTTTTTCATGAGTACTGTATTTTTGTTCTGTTTCTGAAAATGTTCCAGAAATATATCTGCATAATTTTGAATTGTATTTTTCTATTTTCAAAACAGATGTATTCTCATTGCTTAAAAAAACTATTTCTGATGTTTGTAATGCTGAATTGAATAGTAATGAATTGGATTGAGGAAATTTCTTTCCATCAATACATAATGCTGATTTAAATAGTGCTGAATCAGATTGAGGAATTTGACTTCCATCAATACATAGTGCTAATTTTGATAGATTAGATTGAGGGATTGGAATTCCGTCAATATCTAATCCTAATAGTTCTTTTCCATTCTGAATTGCCTTCATACATCCTGCCCATGTATCGTCGGATGCATCTGTTTCAATAATCAAAAAATCTTTTGTTTTCGGGTTATATAACTCCGGTAAACATTGTACAGTTGATTTAATATGTTGTACCAGTTGGGTGTCGGATGGTGTCCATTCCCAACGAATTTTTTCAGAAATTTTCTTTTGTAAAATCTTTCTTTCTTTTGCTAAGTTTTTCAAAAATCCTTTTTCTGCTATATAATTCAAACATCCTAAAAATCTTTGAATTTGTTTTCTATCTTCTAATTTGTCTGGAAAAAGCTTTAATTTTTCCTATGTATTACTTGTTAAAGAAATAACTCCATTTTGTGCAATTTTTAGTCCTAAATATTCTACTTCATTTTGAAGTAACTTAGACTTCTTTTGTGATAAAATTAATCATTTTTCTTTTATTCTTTTTAAAACTGTTGATATGTTTTTATTCATAATCAGAAGATGTATCACTAGAATAATCACTAGTATCTGTATATGCATATATTTCAATTTCTGAGTCAATATCTGAATCTTCAAGGGGTTCATATCCTAGATTATATGCTATTTTTAATACTTCTGTTCCCTTCTTTTCTCCTTTTTTAGGACACTTATTTGCATAATGACCTTCTTCGTGGCATAACCAACATTTACAGTCTTTCTTCTTAGATGGACAATATTTAGAATTATCTTGTTTCTTGTATTTTTGACGATGTTGTCTTCGATCTCTAAAATAATTTTGTCTTGAATTCTTTTTATAAATTTTTTTATATTTCGGGTTATATGTTTTTCTTTTCCATATTTTCTTTCATTTTTTATATGACTTTTGAGAGCATCCATAGTTACCTATCTTGTCGGACTGTTTTTCACAACAAAGTTCAACTTGTGCTTCTTTTTTAGCTGTTTCTTGTAAACATTCTTTTTTAATCCATGCTCTTATTGTTGTAATTCTGGCTCCTAGAGTATCTTCTATTATTTTATCACTGTTTTCTAACATTGTTGTATATGAATCTTTTAATTTGGTTGCTACAGATTCGGGAAGTTTATTAAAAAACATTTCCAAAGCTGATTTTTGCCTTATAGGATCTAATTTATAATATTGATCAGAAAATTCGCATATGAAATAATCTAGATAACACATGTTACATATTTTGAGATTAATTATTCTCCAATATGCATGTTCTCTAAAAGCTTCATTTGATGCTTCTTTTCCTGGAATTCTTCCAGTAAATTCTTGTACTATACATGCTACAATATTTTTAAAAGTTATCTTAGCATCAGTTGTTGCTATTCTTGATAATTCTAATTCATCTATAGATTCTAAAAATCTATAAACATTTCCTGATGTTTTGTGTATTATGAAATTAAGTAAGTCTCTTGGTTGTAATGCTCGTAATTCTTCAGTTAATTGTATTTGAGCACTTAACCTATTACTCCAATTTTGAATTTTATCATCTATTTCTGTTTCACAATCGATGTTTAAAATTTCTTCATTCATACTAGTTATTGGTATTTTTGGTATATATTGAGGAGGTATTCGTTCTCATTTACCTCTCTTATTCTTAATCATTCCTTGTTGATATAAATATCTTTCTGTAGGTGTTGGAGGTTTATAATCAAATTGTCTTTGTAAATCTTCGTCTATATAAGATTTTTTTTCTTTTTTGTGCAAAATTATAGTTTGTATGAGAACTTTCTCCTGGATAGTTATATGGATTTTCGTATGGATTTTCATCTGAACTATAATCCTGTACTATATCTGCATCTTCTTTTGTTTCTTCGTTTGTTTCAGCTGGTATATCTAATGATGACATTAATCTAGTGAGTGTTTCAATTTGTTCTTCAAGGTTTTCCATTATGTTATTCCTAATGGTGGAATAATTTTAAGAGTTGACTTTTTTAATAATGTTTCACTTATTTTGGTAATAGTAATATCTCTATCTTGTTCTTGGGTATCGATTATATTTGATAGTTGATCAATTATACTTGCTTGATTTTGTTCTAAGTTTTCGAATTCTTCTGTCTTTTTATTTAATAATATCTGTATATTATTTATCTTTTCTTGTATCGTTTTTGACATTTCTGGTAATTGTCTAAGTATTAAAAAACTTAATGTTTCAATTATATTATTAAGTGTTGACATTAATGTATCTACTTTTTCTCCAATAGTCTGATTTTTATCTTCGTTTTTTATTATATTAATATTATATGGCGTTCCTTTTGGTAAATTCTGAGGTATTTTGAATAGGGTTTGATTATATGGTATAAATGGTTCGAATGATGTAATATTTTTGTTATTCTCAATATTTACTTTTTGATTAGAAAGATTTTCAGAAATATGATTCATTTTCTAACAAATTATCGGATTTCTTTTTTCTCTTAATAACAGCTCTGTTGTATATTTTAATCTTTTTCTTTCGTATGCTAATGTCCTAGTCATTACTTTTAGACTTTCGTAAAGATTTCTTATTCTTATTCTAGTTAATAAATGATCTATTGTAAGTGATATTTCTCTTATATCTTCTTCTAAATATCTCAATCTTTTTTGTAATAGTCTTTTTTGTAATCCTGAATCCATTATGTTTTTCAAATTATTTTTACTTATAACTTTGTATTGTTTATATTCTTAGACTTAATGATCTTATCATTTCTTTCATCTCTTTTATTTCTTCTAGTTTTTCATTTTTAGTATTTGATGATTCTCCAGTTGTTACTGAAATTGGTTTTTCTATTTGTGGTATCCATACTGATGGTGTATCATATGGTATATCCGATGTTGATTTTCTTGTTCTTTCAATATATTTATGTTTTGAAAATAGATTTGGTGCTTCAAGAGTAAGTAATGGTTCAAAAAGTTTATCTGTAGGATCGTGGCTTTCGATTGATCTTATGATCTTGGTTAAACCGTTTATGTAAACACAAACAGCTTAGTGGAATCTCTAAGTGTAAGACTTGTGCCTATGCGGAAACTAAACACAAGAATATAAAGAAGAAAATAACTAATAAGGTTTTGATCCTCTATGGATCGTTTTTTTCACTAATGATAATGTTATTGATAGGTGTCCATAAACCCTAGCCGCAGGTTTCTTTTATAGATCAAGAAACCCTAATACGACTTCTATGAAAACGAGTAAAGAGATAAACATCAATCTCTTCCTAAAATAACTCAAACTAACATACTAAACATACGGGATAACTATTACTACTACCCGCAGTAATGACACTAACAGCAGAAACAAAATTAAACTAACAGCAGGAACCAACGGCAGCAGCAATGAACAACTACCAGCAGGAACCAGCTTCACTACCAGCAGCAATGAGAAATATATTATTTCCCACAATTCCTAACAATCCTCCCCTAATCTTGAAGTTGACTAGGTTAACTTGCAAGATTCCCGATAGAGCTTTGAAGTCCAGAGGATTGAATCCAGCAGCAGCAACAAGGTAACCAGCAGCAACAACTCTGAGTAAAAATGACTTCCAGCAGCAACTGACACTAACTGCAGCAACAAGAAATCACTTCAGCAGTAACCAGTCACCTTCTTTACAGCATCAATGACATATTGTACATCAAATCAGTTAAGTTTCATACTATTCTCATCATTTCCAGGTGTGTTAACTCCTGTGAGAGGTGAATCATTGAAAATTAATGGATTTGATGTCTCTTTACCAATAGCCATTACTACTGGGGTAGCCAAATGTTTTGGTGTGTTAGACCATGGTACATTGATAACCATCTAATTTTGAGTAAATCAGCAACTATAAATGGATTTGACTTGTCTTTACCTGTAGCCGTTTGCTCAAGACTAGTCAATTCTTAGGTTGAAGATAACCTTTGGTGAATTGAATACCAAATATGGTTTTCCAACTGCCTTTACCACAAGCCATATACATGTGGGCTAGTCAATTCTTTGGAAACCTCAGAAAGAGAGAAATCCATGGTGAATTGAGAACCATTTTTCACTCTCAGCACATGAAGCATGGGTGAGTGAAAGAACCCTATAGTTTTGAGCAAACTATAACAGCTATCAACGGATTTGAGAATCACACCAGAGCTGTACCCTCATGGTGAGCCAACTTTTCCTTGTCTGTGAGACATGGTAAGTTGATTACCATTTGTGGTGTGGTTCAAGAACCAACATTGTACCTGCAAGGTGTTACTCAAAACATACAAGTTAGCACACAAAATATACAAAGTTTTTTTTTTTTTTTTTTTTTTTTTTTTTTTTTTTTTTTTTTTTTTTTTTTTAAAGAAAAGAAAAGAAAGAAAGGAATGAAAGAAAATTATAAAACAATAAAGTAATAGGTACCATGATCAAGCAGATGAGCCTTTGGCAGCAACAAGTTGATTTCTTATGAACCTGACCAATTGTTCAGCTGTGGTCAAGTCATTTCCCACTGCTTGTTTTGTAATCTCCAACTTCTGCTTGAGCATCCTCTCCATCAGTTCCATAGATAAAGGATATGAAACATCCACAAACATGTAGAAGATCTGTCCAGTAACAAGCTCCAAGACATGAACATTGGAAGCAGTAAATAACCTCCAAGTGTGTACTCTCCATGAAGTTTGATTAGCCCACACAGATTGAGCATTGCCTCCCTCTTGAGAATCCATCAAGACTTTCAAATCCCCCCAAAGAAGAAGACCAATCCTAGTAGCAGTATGAGTTTCATAGTGCTTAGCTACCATACCATAGAGATTAATCAAATCCTGCCTGTCCACCCTATTCAAAATCTCCCTGAGAAATGTAAAATATTTGATGTTCCCATCAAGGGTGTACAAGACATGGATTTCACCTAGAGGCATAGGAAGAATCTCCCAATGAGCAATATGACCCCAAGGTTGAGGAGAATCATCCTCAGAGTCACTCTCTGAATCAACCTTAAATAGCTCTTGATCATCCATGTCTGATAGAGGCCTAGAAGAAGGCTTATTAGCACTACTCTTCTTTCTTGTTCTTGGAATGGAAGAAGATAAGTGGACTGTTGAAGGTTTCACAGTATGTGCTTAAACACATACCATTTCTAGACCAAAACCGGACCCAAATAGACCAAAAACCCGACCAAAATGCCAAATATATTGTGTTTTTGTGTTTTTACATATGCAGGCACGGATATCGAAGAAAAGGACAAAAATCAAGCAAAGAACCGGGAAACCGAGCACGAGATATGGAAGTATTATTAGCCGATGCCGGGAAGAAATTATGGTCAAAAAGTCAACCGAGGTCCTCCATCTATCAGAAGTTGTCAAATTGAGCCCTTGGATTTGTCTTTGGAAAATATGGCAAGATTGGTCCCTGAGATTTCAAGATAATTACATTTGGTCCTTATGATTTTAAAATAACAAATCTTAAATAACATAAACCAAAACCCGGATTTAAAAAAAAAACCCAACAAACTAAATCCCACCTAGCCCACACCATCCTAAATAACCCAAGCCCACAATCCCATTAAACAATACCCGGTCCACACCACTTATCCTACTCACCCGATCCAACACCAAGAGATAAACCCGGTCAAAAGAATAAATCCCATTCGGTCAACAAGAAATAAACTAAACCACATTCTCTTATCTCTCCCAAATAAACCCGCCTCCCAAGTTCTTCCCCCTTTCACCTTATTTACTATTCACGCAACCCTAATATTACCGTACGAAGTTTTAACAGCAATTAAGGGTAGAATAGACAATGATTGGTCCTTCTAGAAGCCTCTGACGCAAAGAATGACACGTGGGGGCAGGCGATTGGACCGAACACGCAGCATCTTTGATCGTACGGAGGAAAATGAAGGATTGGAGATGAAGGGAAGATCTAAAGGTGGATATTAGCTCAAGCTCACGCGGATCGCCAACGTGGACTCTCCAGAAGAATCGATCGAGGCCTATAAATAGCGGGTTAACTCCTCAGATCGAAGGCTAGTTTTTTTTAGATAGAAATGTTTTAATTTTAATTGTTTTATTGTTATTTCAGTCGATTTTAATTTTGGTTGTATCAGAATTTAATTTTTGTAATCGGTACTTTTGATTAATGAAAAATTTTATTTCGGTTTTGTTTTAATAAATTGTCTCATTATTTTTATTCTAGTTATCATAATTGTTTTGAGGTCTTGAGGTTTTTATTGAAATAGTTTTAAATCATTTTTAAGGAATTCCGAATTTTACTTTGTAATCTTAGTTTGGTTCATGAAATTTTCAATTTCAGTTTAATAGTGGTTATTGAATTTTATTTAGTATTGTTTTTGTTCTGAGTATTGTTTCATATAAAAAAAAAAAAAAAAAAAAAAATATTATATTAAGCTGATAAGCTGATAAGTTGGTGATAAGCTATGGAGGGCTGCTGTGGTATTAAGCTGAATAGAAGCTGAGCTTGGGGTTATTTTAGTTGGCTTAAGCCTGGGTAGGTTTAGTTTTGATGATCTGAGATCACTTCATGTGCAGCAGGACCACCTTGTGAGTAGTGGTCTATTTTTCCTTTTTGATTTGCTTATTGATTATTAGCTGATCTTGTTCAATGTTTATTACTTTTAATTAGTTTTAAGTAAAATAGTTATAGAGGTTTAAGAATAAAATCAATTTAGAGTAAATTGCAATAGTTGATAAGCTTTTTAAGGGATTGTTTTTGGTTGAATAGCAGTTGAGCTTATTAGAATTTCATTGCGGCAATTTTGAGGTACTTTAAGTTGTTAAAAGAAGTTTGCAAAATCTGATTTGGATTAGAGTAATATTTGTAAACCTTTGCGCCACTTTTCATTTTTTCTGCTATCAAAAAAATGTTGCAGCAGACTTGTGTTTTTCACTACTGATCTAGGCCAAGTTTAAGCTAGCAATTAAGTTTTTGTGAAAGGGCTTTTTAGATTTTTATAATCTTTGCTTGCTTAGCTTTCCAAAACAGTCTTCGGTTTCAGAATTGGTTAAGTTTTGAGCTTTTTATAAGCTCATGAAAAGTGCTTGTTAAGTTGTTAACTGCTTTAGAAAATAAAACAAGTTCTGAGTTTGTCATTTTTAGTCCCTGTAGTTTTCTGCTTTAGTTTAAATCGTGACTGAGTAGAATTTAGTATTAAAATAGTTTGTTTTTTGGCAAATTTAGCCCCTGTCTTTTATTAAATCTATAATAGTTTCAGTTTTTACAACTTTAGTCCCTAAGCTTTTATAAAACTTTTATTTTTCCAAATTTTCTTTTATAATTTAGTCCATTAGTTATTTTTTTTACTTTTGCATTTTAGTTAAATTACCTAATTAGTTTTAAATAGTTTTAATTCATAAAAAAATTATTAAAAAGTCAAAAAAATATTTTTCTTTTTCCAAAAATTTTCTTTTATCATTTTTAATCTAGGAAAATTATTTTTATATTTTTAGGTGTTAAATTTAAAAAAAAATCATTTTTATTTACGTTTTATAATTCGTCGCGTAAAATTTTTAAATTCAAATTTTCGCTTTTAGATTTACATGCTTAGTTTAATTGTTCATTAGATTAATTAGTAGTTTACTTTTATTATTTCATTGTTAGTAGTGTAATCACAAATCAATCACTCTTTTTCACACATTCACTACACGTATTCGACACGTTAACGACAACTCGATATTCGACCTTCGTTGGGAAACGACTCGGGGAAAACGCATTCGTTGCCTTTTCCTTTGGAAAAACGTACTACAAAAAGATCGAATCAAAAAAATGGCGCCGCTGCCGGGGAAGGCTTGAAAAGAGTTGGAGTTTCGCCATAAGAATCGTGTTTTGAAGACCCTTCCTCGGAAGTTAATTGTTTTTGAAAAATAAAAAAATACAAAAATATAATAATTAAAAAACACTTTTCCTAAAGTGTTTTCACCATTAAAAATAAATCCTCGGTCTTCCGTTGAAGGAGGGCGGTTGTAAACCATTCCGAATTACAACAAAACAAATCGTGAAATTGATCGTTATCGGATTACTTTATTACTACAACCTAATTACGGGGTTTAAGGAAGCTTGACATTAAATTGTCGAGCTGAAGAAGGCGGGTTTTTAAGCATCTTCGGAGCTACCTTTGCCTTCCCGCCACGCTGCGCGTAGTTTTAAAGGAAACGGTTACGGTTAACGTAACGGTTACCAAAAAGAAAATAAAGTCTTTTGTTTTTCAATATATTAAAAAAGCCAAAAATAATTCCCAACCAAAAATACAAAAAGATTTTTGATTTTTATTTTTGTTTCATTTTTGGTGTATGCACACCCGATCTTCTACTTCTCACCCTCTTCTTTCACCGCTATCGAATCCCGAGAGGATTATTCGTCACAATCACCGTGTTCATTTCTCAACCGTTGAAGAAATGGCCGACGACCACAATCAACCCCCGCCGGTGGGTGGTGATAATCACATGCCAGCTCCCGATCTCCGAACGATGGAGGAGCTGTGCCAACCCACAATGCACGGACGTGGTGGCCCGATTGCCCCCGTCAATATTCAAGCCGCCGATTTTGGACTTAAGCATCACATGATTCAACAAGTCCAAAATTCGTGCCAATTCCATGGCTTGCCGGGTGATGATGCGAACAAGCATCTTGACAAATTCATAACTGTCACCCAAAGTATGAAACAAAATGGGGTCTCCGATGACGCCCTTCGGCTATATCTCTTTCCTTATTCATTGACGCATCATGCCACCGCATGGTTTGATCGTCTTCCCAAGAACTCCATTCGTAGTTTCGACGAAATGGTTACAAAGTTCTTGGCGAAATATTTCCCACCGTCGATGGTGACGAAATTAAGGAATGAGATTAGCAATTTCCGTCAGCTTCCCGATGAATCATTATTTGAGGCATGGGAACGCTACAAGTTATCGATTGATCGGTGTCCGAACCACAATATGTTATTGGTCACTATTATAGATACCTTCTATAATGGTTTGACATTACGACACCGTGATACGATTAATGCTGCTGCCGGTGGTACGTTTATGAAACGTCGACCCGAAGAGTGCTATGATCTCATTGAAAATATGACCACCCACCATAATTTCTGGGATTCCTCTGCCGAGAGGAATGAGTCAACAAGATCTAGCACTGATTCTTCTACTTCCGAGATAGCCGCTCTTTCTAAACAAATGAATGATTTGTCGACGGCTATCTTGAGAATTCATCAAAATCAGATTTCAACTCAAAACAACAACAATCAAGTCAATGTTGTTAACCATAGTTGTGAGACATGTGGTGGTCCTCACCAATATTTCGAGTGCCCAGCCTCCGGTGGCTACACTCAAGAGAATGTGTATGCTGCTTCTGGAAATTTCAATCAAGGTGGTAACGGTTACCAACCTCAAGGAGACCGTAATCTCCTCAGCTACCGTTCTAACAATTTTCTCGGACCACCCGGTTTCCCACCAAATCAAAATCAGCAAGTGCAAAACCGTAATGTTCCAAATAATCAAAATCAAAATCGGGGCAATCAAGGTTATCAAAACCAAGGAAATTTTCAAAACAACCAAGGTTTTGTTCAAAACAACCGAGGGCCAAATCTTCCAAACAATCAAAATCAAGGATTTGTGCCAAACCCATCGCCCTCGGATGAGTTATTAAAGCAATTCATTCTTCAAAGCCAACAACAACAAAAGAAACAAGAGGAAATGAATAGAATGATGATTAATCAGATAACCGAATTGAACAAACGTTTAAATGATCGACCCTCGGGTTCGGGTACTACTACTCTTCCAAGCAACACGATCGCCAACCCGAGGGGCGATGCTAAGGCGATCACGACTAGGAGCGGTGTTTCATATGATGGACCCACGGCTCCGGCTACCCCTTCTTCTCTACCTCCCAAGGTAGTCGTCCGTGAGACCGAGGTGACCAAGGACATGGAACCTCCTACTAACAACGGGGGAACCAAAGACGTCCAACCTCCGGTCATCCATCCATCTGAACCGAAAAATGTTGAACCAAAAGAAAAAGCTCCTAAAGAAGCTCCCGTTAAGACCAATCTTCCGTATCCTTCGAGATTGAGTGATCAAAAGCTCCGCGATAAAGCTTCGAGTCAAATGGAGAAATTTTTCCAAATTTTTCAAGAATTACATTTTGATATAAGCTTCGCGGATGCTTTGCTCTTGATGCCTAAATTCACTTCCACACTCAAAAGTTTGTTGAGCAATAAAGAAAAATTATTTGAAATGACAAAAACTCCAGTGAACGAAAAACTGCTCCGCGGCAATTCTCAAAAAGCTTCCGGAAAAGCTTGGAGATCCCGGAAAATTTCTCATTCCATGTGAATTTCCGGGAAAGGTTGAATGTCACGCCTTGGCCGATCTTGGTGCGAGCATCAACCTAATGCCGTTATCCATATGGAAGAAACTTTCTCTACCCGATCTCACCCCCACTTGCATGACCCTCGAGCTTGCGGATCGGTCCATCACCCTTCCCAAAGGTGTAGCCGAGGATGTCTTTGTAAAAGTGGGGCAGTTCCATTTTCCAGCAGATTTTGTGGTATTTGATTTCGAAGCCGACCCCCGGGTTCCTCTCATTCTAGGAAGATCATTCTTGAGGACCGGGCGTGCTTTGATCGATGTCTATGGTGAAGAAATTACTTTGCGGGTCGATAAAGAAAAAGTCACGTTCAATATTAATCCGAACTCGCAACCTCAAACCGACAAATGCAATGTCGCTACGGTTGATCAAAAATCCGATCCCGTAATTGCTCCTAAAAGAGTTGATCCCAACCTTTCCAGATTCACGGTCAAGAGCATGTCAGAAAAACGTGCTGAGCTCAAGGCCATGAAAATCAATCCTGGATCGAGCAAATGGTTTGAGTGTTGTGCCGCAAATGCTAAGAGTGTTCTTGACGACGATGATGAAGACGAATCGGAGACTACAACGGAAGAGGTGGAAATTGCTAGCTCTAAGAGCACACCTCTCGTCCCACCTCCAGAACAAGTTTATCACATCAAGATTCTTAATTCCGACTCTTCCCATCTTTCTCCTACGATGGAAGAAAGTAATATTTCTAGGGAAGAGGTTGAGGTGTGTTTTGATAAATCTCCAATTTCGCCGGAAATTGTTGAGACTGACAGTGATCCGGGGGAAGATGATTCATTAAAAATAATTGATGAACCATTTCTTTCCTTTCCCCCGGAGGAAGTTTATGAAGAAGTTATTCTTGAAGAAAAGCCGTCAGATCCTCTGGAGCTCGAGCTCGAGGATGCTTGTACCAATTATGAGAATTTTACGTTTGACACGGCTAGTGGCAATCCCACTTCTGATCTCAATCTTTCTATCCCGGCTTTTGAAGCCTTCTTCTTCGATATTGATCATTCGGAGGAGACGAGTAGTGGCAGTACCACTTCTCATGCTCATATCTCTCCTCCCGCATATGAATCATTTCATTTTGACATGAATGATCTTTATCCCGACAAGTTCTCCGATGAACTGTCTTTCTTTCAATCTCCTCCAGAATATGATAAATTCTATTTTGATCTGGAGGAAGATTCTAGTCTGGGGGGAGGTGTCCCTTCTCATGAAGATTTAATCCCGACCCTCCCGCCCGAGACTTTTGACAAAATTTCTGCTGATGATGAAGAGCTTATTATGATCATCATCAACATCTTCATGCTCTTCATCACCTATACTGTGGCTTCTCCCATCCTTCACTCCTTCGGGAGTGAGGATATCATCTTTGACCCCGGTATTACCATTTATGATTCTTCTTTCTAAAAATATCGCGGGTATCTCATCGGAGTGGAACTTTCATGTGCTTCAGTGTTTATCCAAACATCTTGAACGAAAGTCCGATGGAGATTATCTTTTCCACTTGCTCCCCCAAGGACAAATTAATTCGGGGTCGAGTCAAGCTCTTGTGACTCGGTTACCAAAAACAAGCGCTTCGTGGGAGGCACCCCATGCTTATCTATCTATCCTCTTATCTATTTTCTAATAAAACATGAGGAGGGATCCCCTCTTCTATATCTTGTGTTTCGTGTTTTTTGTGATATGTCCAGGAATGCCCGATGATGAAGACTCTCGTGCTCATAGTTTCCTTCACGCTACTCGAGTTTCATCATTCGCTGCTTATCGATATCCTAAAAACTTATCGTTTTACATCTATCTTTTGGCATAATTAATAAACGGCCTTAGATTTATGTAGGAGAACCCTTACCTTTAAGACATTGAGGACAATGTCTCGTTCTAGTCTGGGGGGGTAATCTGTCGATTTGATTTTTGCTATTGTCTCGTGCAACCCCGTTTTTCCTCCAAAATTGAAAAAATCAAAAAAAAAATGAGAAAAATTTAAAAATTTTGTGCAAAAATATAATAATTTTGACATTTTTGTTGACTTTCCGCTGGAGAGAGTAGGAATAAAATTCTGACTTGATCGGGCGTGTTGAGCCCTAGCTTGTTCCCTTAACCATTCATAATCTATAAGCTCGTGCTAGTCTTTTACACAAGGAGCTAGAAAACGCGAATTCTTTTTAAGAATTTGCAAGTTCCCGTATTCGACTTTATATATGCATGGCTTGATTATTAGGCTAAGCATTCGCGGATCTTATTACTTAAGATTTTAAATTTGCGAAGAACGAGAAATGATAGAGTTGTTCATAAGTTAGATTGCTAAACGTGGAGTAGTGGTTCTCTTTAGAGCTCATCGAAGTTACTTGTGGCTTTTTGTTCCCATTAGATTGTTTCACTCCAAAAATAGAAATCTAGGAATAATTAAAGCTATTTTAGTTTTGGCGATGATTAGTTTTTATTTCTTCCTTAGAGAATCCTTGCTTATGAAAGTTGGGTACACATCAAGGTACTGCCAGTGTTACGGTGTAATAGACTATTCCATCTTGCCGGCTCACAACCGATGTTGGGATTGTTATAAAAGCCGTAGGACTCGGGATTTGGCAAAATATATAATGAAAAATAAATAATAATAATAATCCAAAGCCATAAAAAGTTTTCTGCATCTTGCCGGTTCGCAGCCGATGTTGTAGACTTCTAATAAAGGCAGAGGAAAAATTCCAAGGTCATAATAGACTATCACATCTTGCCGGTTCGCAGCCGATGTTGTGATTGTTATAAAAGGCCAAGGATCAATAATAATATGTGCTTAATAATGTTAAAAATGCCAAATTTTGACTCCGAGGTATCCTAATAAAGGCTTCCGTCTCTGGACTCGTAGATGAGTTGTTTCGGTCGCAAATAAAAGGGATATTCTCAAAATCGTGTTAAATCAGAGACCTTGATGTGGACCTCATTTTTGTATGCAACGGTTTTCGAGGGAAGGTTTGGAAACTACTTAGCGTCTAAACTTAGGTATCTTTATCGGCTTAAAAAAAAATTATCGAAACGAGAATTTGAAGAAATTCATTTCTCACCAAAAATAAAATAAATAGAGGAAAAATAGGAATTTGGGAACGAGAAGTCCACAATTAGCTTTTTATGAGTAGTGTCGGCAATCTAACTTGTAAATGACAATGATTTCGTTTTTAAGCTTAGTTTGGGGACTCGTGAAAAATCAGGAAGGACGAATTTTATCCTTATGGTCACTTCTTTATGAGTCGTGTTTCCTACTCGAAGACCCTAAAAATTATCGAAAGATAATGATTGTCAACAAAAGCCGTCACATGGAAAATAAGAAAATACAAAAATAGAATAAAAAGGAAAATCGGGGAGTTTTTATAACATTGCATGAGGACATTGCAATAGCCTAGTCTGGGGGAATTTTGGTATGTGCTTAAACACATACCATTTCTAGACCAAAACCGGACCCAAATAGACCAAAAACCCGACCAAAATGCCAAATATATTGTGTTTTTGTGTTTTTACATATGCAGGCACGGATATCGAAGAAAAGGACAAAAATCAAGCAAAGAACCGGGAAACCGAGCACGAGATATGGAAGTATTATTAGCCGATGCCGGGAAGAAATTATGGTCAAAAAGTCAACCGAGGTCCTCCATCTATCAGAAGTTGTCAAATTGAGCCCTTGGATTTATCTTTGGAAAATATGGCAAGATTGGTCCCTGAGATTTCAAGATAATTACATTTGGTCCTTATGATTTTAAAATAACAAATCTTAAATAACATAAACCAAAACCCGGATTTAAAAAAAAAACCCATCAAACTAAATCCCACCTAGCCCACACCATCCTAAATAACCCAAGCCCACAATCCCATTAAACAATACCCGGTCCACACCACTTATCCTACTCACCCGATCCAACACCAAGAGATAAACCCGGTCAAAAGAATAAATCCCATTCGGTCAACAAGAAATAAACTAAACCACATTCTCTTATCTCTCCCAAATAAACCCGCCTCCCAAGTTCTTCCCCCTTTCACCTTATTTACTATTCACGCAACCCTAATATTACCGTACGAAGTTTTAACAGCAATTAAGGGTAGAATAGACAATGATTGGTCCTTCTAGAAGCCTCTGACGCAAAGAATGACACGTGGGGGCAGGCGATTGGACCGAACACGCAGCATCTTTGATCGTACGGAGGAAAATGAAGGATTGGAGATGAAGGGAAGATCTAAAGGTGGATATTAGCTCAAGCTCACGCGGATCGCCAACGTGGACTCTCCAGAAGAATCGATCGAGGCCTATAAATAGCGGGTTAACTCCTCAGATCGAAGGCTAGTTTTTTTTTAGATAGAAATGTTTTAATTTTAATTGTTTTATTGTTATTTCAGTCGATTTTAATTTTGGTTGTATCAGAATTTAATTTTTGTAATCGGTACTTTTGATTAATGAAAAATTTTATTTCGGTTTTGTTTTAATAAATTGTCTCATTATTTTTATTCTAGTTATCATAATTGTTTTGAGGTCTTGAGGTTTTTATTGAAATAGTTTTAAATCATTTTTAAGGAATTCCGAATTTTACTTTGTAATCTTAGTTTGGTTCATGAAATTTTCAATTTCAGTTTAATAGTGGTTATTGAATTTTATTTAGTATTGTTTTTGTTCTGAGTATTGTTTCATATAAAAAAAAAAAAAAAAAAATATATTATATTAAGCTGATAAGCTGATAAGTTGGTGATAAGCTATGGAGGGCTGCTGTGGTATTAAGCTGAATAGAAGCTGAGCTTGGGGTTATTTTAGTTGGCTTAAGCCTGGGTAGGTTTAGTTTTGATGATCTGAGATCACTTCATGTGCAGCAGGACCACCTTGTGAGTAGTGGTCTATTTTTCCTTTTTGATTTGCTTATTGATTATTAGCTGATCTTGTTCAATGTTTATTACTTTTAATTAGTTTTAAGTAAAATAGTTATAGAGGTTTAAGAATAAAATCAATTTAGAGTAAATTGCAATAGTTGATAAGCTTTTTAAGGGATTGTTTTTGGTTGAATAGCAGTTGAGCTTATTAGAATTTCATTGCGGCAATTTTGAGGTACTTTAAGTTGTTAAAAGAAGTTTGCAAAATCTGATTTGGATTAGAGTAATATTTGTAAACCTTTGCGCCACTTTTCATTTTTTCTGCTATCAAAAAAATGTTGCAGCAGACTTGTGTTTTTCACTACTGATCTAGGCCAAGTTTAAGCTAGCAATTAAGTTTTTGTGAAAGGGCTTTTTAGATTTTTATAATCTTTGCTTGCTTAGCTTTCCAAAACAGTCTTCGGTTTCAGAATTGGTTAAGTTTTGAGCTTTTTATAAGCTCATGAAAAGTGCTTGTTAAGTTGTTAACTGCTTTAGAAAATAAAACAAGTTCTGAGTTTGTCATTTTTAGTCCCTGTAGTTTCTGCTTTAGTTTAAATCGTGACTGAGTAGAATTTAGTATTAAAATAGTTTGTTTTTTGGCAAATTTAGCCCCTGTCTTTTATTAAATCTATAATAGTTTCAGTTTTTACAACTTTAGTCCCTAAGCTTTTATAAAACTTTTATTTTTCCAAATTTTCTTTTATAATTTAGTCCATTAGTTATTTTTTTTACTTTTGCATTTTAGTTAAATTACCTAATTAGTTTTAAATAGTTTTAATTCATAAAAAAATTATTAAAAAGTCAAAAAAATATTTTTCTTTTTCCAAAAATTTTCTTTTATCATTTTTAATCTAGGAAAATTATTTTTATATTTTTAGGTGTTAAATTTAAAAAAAAATCATTTTTATTTACGTTTTATAATTCGTCGCGTAAAATTTTTAAATTCAAATTTTCGCTTTTAGATTTACATGCTTAGTTTAATTGTTCATTAGATTAATTAGTAGTTTACTTTTATTATTTCATTGTTAGTAGTGTAATCACAAATCAATCACTCTTTTTCACACATTCACTACACGTATTCGACACGTTAACGACAACTCGATATTCGACCTTCGTTGGGAAACGACTCGGGGAAAACGCATTCGTTGCCTTTTCCTTTGGAAAAACGTACTACAAAAAGATCGAATCAACTGTTGAAGGTTTCACAGTCGGAATAGGAACTGCTTGTGGTGCACTAGAAGCAACCACAGGAGAGGATGGAGTTGGTGAAACCTCAGTAGAAATAGATGGTGTTCCCTTGACAGCTTCAGCAACAATGGAAGTTGGAGGATCAGCAGGAATAGAACTCTCCTTAGGTGAGGCATCACCAGTTTGCTCAGAAGAATCAGTGAGTTTAACCCTCTTAGAAGAAGGTTCTTCTAATGTAGGTGTAATGTAGGCTAAACTTTGTTTCATTATCCTATCATAGTGCCTCTCAAGCTCTTCATCTGACAGTCTCTTTACTTGAGCCATGGTCCACCCATAAGTATAGATGGAGGAACTCTGATTCTTAACCACAGTTCTCATAAGATTTCTATGCTGTGCCTTAGTGAGAGGCTTATCCCTCTTTGCCTTAGCTTGGAGTTCTGCATTAGCTCTTCTCTTTTGTCTCATCCTCTCCACCATTCTTGTAAGAAAGTTTGCATCTGACACATCAATTCCCAAGATATCCTTGGCAACATTAGGATTAGCAGCCACTTGAGACCCAATGTGCATCCAAGCAGCTTCATCAAAATGTAGAGAGGCAGCATCCAACTCTTTTTGTCTCTCTGAAGGTAAAGTGGAAGTAAAAGATGTATTTGTCCTTGCAAATTCTGCAGTAAAATCTGCATGAACCTTCTTGGCCATTTCTGACCCCATTTTATCATTTTGAACATTCTTTAACAACCTTTCTTGTGCAACCCTTTCCACATCAGATACCAAACCCCCAAGTTCATCCACCAATGATTCTTTTCCTTTGCCAGTAGTAGCTTGATGAACATGAGTATCAGCAGACACATCAGGGATAGGTGTGTTACCAGCAGGATCATTTGTGTCACAGCCAGCAACAATGGTTGAGCTACCAGCAGCTACCCCAGTAGGCTTAGAAGCAGTGGCTGCAATATCATCTCCACCAGAAGCAACATTGGTGTTACCAGCAGGAACACTACTATCATCAGCAGGAATATCCTCTGCAGCAGGAATATCCTCTGTCACTGCTGCAACAACACCACTACCAGCGGCAACAGATGTACTACCAGTGGCAACAGATGTACTACCAGTAGCAACAGTGAATTGGCGTGTGTTCAAGCCTGACTCAGCTGAAGGCTTCCTGTGCCTTCTCCTTTAAAAAAATTTAGGCTGAGTAGTTGGAGGAGGTGTAGAAAAAGTAGCTGTGGTTGTGTTTGCACTGTCCAATGATACAGAGGCCAATACATGAAGCCCATCCAAATCCATATCAGCCTGCTCATCCTCTGAATCAGAAAGCACAACCCTTCTTTTCTTGCTTTTTAATTGAGCTTCCAGATGCTCAACTCTCCCCACTAATAACTGTATAGACTCACCAAGAGTCTCCTTTGTGTCCTTGAGCTCCTTTTCCAAAGAAACCACCTTCTCACCAAAATCCTTCTTCATGTCTTTTAGTTCAGTCTCCAGTGAATCAACTTTCTTCACATACCTGTCAAGTAAACTGGACATAGAAGGGTTAGCAGCAGGATCCTCAGCTCCACCAGCAGGAATACCTGTGGTATGGGGAGCCTCATTGGATCTAGGTGGAGAGACTGACAAATCTCCACCAATGTTGGTGTCAAAATCAAAAGATTGCCTAGTTGGACTAGGTGAGGAAAGCCTTTAAGTAGATGGCATCTCAACATTAGGCTCTATTGAAGGTGTTGGATGGACAACAGGTTGGACAACAGTTGTTGGTTGGTCAATAGGCTCATTAGTGTGAGATGGGGTAGGTCCAGAAGATGGTGATTGCTGGGTAGCAGCAGTAACTGATGCACTTGCACCAGCAGCATTAGATGCCTCAACACCAGCAGTAACTGGTGTGTTGGCATCAGCAGCATCTACTGCATCACCAGCAGGTTCAGCCCCACCAGGCAACATAGCTGGTAAAAGAGGCCTATTGTCTCCCACAAATCGGGTCTTCATAGTTGCAAACAATTTAGCAGTCAATCTACCCATGATCCTAGGTATGGGGTTAGTGGTCTGAACACCTAGAATGATTTGTAAGAATCTAGGGTACATGAGGAATTTGTTTTTAACATTAACTATATTCCCTATCATTCCCTCAAAAATGTATTTTGACCAATTGAATACCCTCCCATAAGACAAACAAATAAGGGTAGAGGTAATGGGACTAGCAAACTGATCCCACCCACCAGACTTGACACTAAGGCATTGCAACAAAGTGTGAATTAGAAACCTCCATTGAGGTGAGACCCTATTCTTATAGAATATAAAGGTACCAGCAATTGGATACCCTATTGCTTCCATCCCATCCAAAATCTGCTGCTCAGAGAGGTTATACAGCCCATTCTCATCATGTAGTTGAAGTTGAACACGAATAGACTCCTCAGAGATAATGTGTTCTTGCCCATCAATCGTTGCAACTATCTGCTGAGGTCTTCCCACAATCATACAAACCGCAGCAGTCTCCCAAAATTGTCGAATCAATGAATCATACACCACTATTGGGCAGTAAGTGATGGCATATCGAAGAGAAGACCTTCTTAAAAAGGCAAGGATGTCATCATACCCTTCACTTCTAGATGAAGATTCAAGATAACCAACTTTATTGTGATCTTCTTTGTATTGAAGGGCTGCCATTGTGAAGAATCAATGAATGATGTATAAGGTTTGAAGGAGGACGAAATGAGTTTATGAGGCAATGGTTTCTTCTGGTCGTATTGTATGAATTAGGTCACTTAAAAGAAATACCCAATTTATTATAATAACAGCAGCAACCATAGTCAACCAGCAGGAACCCGGTGTGTTTGACCAAAAGTTATAATTAAGCGCCGGATGCAGTCAATTCCACAAAAAGCACCACAATTAACTCCCATTGCTGTCAAGAATTAACTTCAAGTACCAACCCTTCATTAAATAGCCATAAACCTCCCCTTAAGGCTATATAATCTCTTGAAACATCAACATAAAGATATCACAATCTTCAAACCCAAAAACCACAATCACTAATACACCATGTCTTCATCAGACATTATAGAGATTGCTGATTCATCCTCCCAATCATCAGATAAGTCTGAGGGATGGAACAAGTATTTTCCACCCAATTATTCCACCGGCACCAGCAGCAAGATCAAGGGCAAGGCTAAGGTGGAAGAGGAATCATCTGAAGATCAGCCTTCATTTACATCCAGTGAGAATGACACAGGCTCAGAATGGCCAAAGTCTTTGACTTACTATCAAGGCGAGTGGGAAATTGACCCACCAAACTTTCCCATTTCAGCTGAGCTAACTCGAGTGACGGAGGAAGCTGTGGCTGCCTTCTATCTAGTCTCAGTGCCTGAGAGGGAGCCTCCTCATCCAAAGCCAAGTACACAAGTGCTTGGTCTCCCTTGTCCAAAGGTGTGGAATGTGATCGGCGGCAGAGGAGTTCACAAGACCATGCCTGATCTCCAAGGGAAGGGCAAAGGGAAGCTTGAGTAGGTGGCTGGGATAGAGAGTTGTGTTAGGGTCTGGGTGTTTGGTCCTTGTGTCTGATGTCTGTGTGTTGTTACATGATGTAAAGCATTTCTCTTTTGTATTTGAATGTAAACACTTTATGATGATGAATGGAAGTACTATCTTCTGATATATCCCAAACAGTGTGACAAAGAGAACTGCAAAACAAAGTTAGTTTACAAAACATACTAAAACTTGCAAAACAAAGTTAGTATACATAAAAATTAACACAAAATCAAGTTCATAATAGCACAAATACAATCATAAGCCTCCCCTCAAAATCATCAAATACATAATACAACAACATAACTGAACAAAAATAAACAACTAGACAAAGTTACCCAAGTTATTACAAACTTGTGCCTGCCAAGGAAACCATGGAGAATAAGGCATTCCACCCATATACATTTGGTTATAATATGAAGCCCAATAATCATGCTGCAACTGAGTGTTGGTAATGGGTCTAGCAGCATTCATTTTCCAACCAGCAGAAACAGTTCTACCAGCTAGAACATGCTTACCAGTAGAAACACCTGCTAGTCTAATAGGCTTACCAGCAGAAACACCTGCTGGTCTAAAAGGCTTACCAGCAGCAACAGATGCTGGCCTTTTGAATGTTCCTTTAGGCACATAAGGTGGAATATTATCAACATTTCTCCACATAGGTCTAGTCTGATCTTGCCTGGTATAAACACCCATTTTGGTCTCATAGAAATCATAGTCTTTAATGAGGTGAGTATGACTACCACATACAAAAAATGATTTCTTTTTAGCACATTTATTCTTCTCATGACTTCTTTGATTGCAAACAAATTTATTACTTTCAACATTAGGAGCCAAATAATTTTTAAAAGAACTCAAAGAGTTGACTTTAGAAGGGGTAGTCTTGGCAACAGGTTCAGGTGCATCTCTTGAGTATGAGTCATGTGACTTGGGTGTTGTAGACTTTTCACTTGAATCACATGATGTATAGTCTGTTGACTTAGATTCATAGGACTTGTCACTTTTAGAACAAGAGACAAAGTCATTAGATTTACAATCAGAATCAGATAAGTCATTTGACTTTTTGCCATATGTCATTTGTGATTCATCCAAGTCTGTTTTAGTGTAGGGAGAGGTAGGCATAAAAACTCCTCTAATTGGTGGAGGAACAACATTCATTCCTCCTTCTTTTACATACTTTACAGGTATTTGGAAAATTTCCTCCTTGGGGTTAGGGTCAAATATTCTAGGGTTATATTCCCCAACATCATATCCCAATCCTTTCTTACACCAAACATGCTGAGTACTATCATTATACCTAACAAGATATTTTTCTGATTGTTGCCACTGGTTTAATCTAGCAACTTCACTATCTAGTTTAGCCTGTAAATCCTGATTTTCTAATTTGGCCTTAGCATTTTGAGACTCAGAATATTTAAGCTCATTAGAGGTGTTTTCTAAATCTCTCTCTAACAACTTAATCTTTTCCTCATAGGCTAACTGATTCTTTTGGTACCACACCTTTTGGTTTTCTAAAGTTTTAAGAGCATTTTTATAAGACTGATCCTGAAGATAATACTCATTATTTTGAGTTTCTATTTCATCAAATTCTTTCTTAAGATTAGCATATTTAACCTGACAACCAAAAGGACAATGTTGTAGCTAAGGAGTGACTCCCATAAAAGCAAATTCATTAGCCATATATGTCTTAACCTCTTTCACACGTTCAGAAACCATTTCATTAACTTGAGTGGAACAACTTTCCTCATCTAGTGACCAGTCCATCATGGAATTAACAGGTAGTAAGGATTTAATGTACATGGCCCATATTTCAAATTCATTTTCTGATGAAGACATTGAGAAAAGGTTCAAGAAATTTGTATGAAACAAGTTTTCTTCTTTATCAGAGATCCCAACCTGTCTCTGATACCACTTGTAGGATCGTGGCTTTCGATTGATCTTCTGATCTTGGTTAAACCGTTTATGTAAACACAAACAGCTTAGTGGAATCTCTAAGTGTAAGACTTGTGCCTATGCGAAAACTAAACACAAGAATATAAAGAAGAAAATAACTAATAAGGTTTTGATCCTCTATGGATCGTTTTTTTTCACTAATGATAATGTTATTGATAGGTGTCCATAAACCCTAGCCGCAGGTTTTTTTTATAGATCTAGAAACCCTAATACGACTTCTATGAAAACGAGTAAAGAGATAAACATCAATCTCTTCCTAAAATAACTCAAACTAACATACTAAACATACGGGATAACTATTACTACTACCCGCAGTAATGACACTAACAGTAGAAACAAAATTAAACTAACAGCAGGAACCAACGGCAGCAGCAATGAACAACTACCAGCAGGAACCAGCTTCACTACCAGCAGCAATGAGAAATATATTATTTCCCACAATTCCTAACATTATCAATATAGATTCTATCGTTTGTTTTAAAAGTTATACTATGATGTGAATTAGTGAGTGCATAGTTTATTTGATATGTGACTGTAAAAGGACGATTTCCTTTATAGATAAATGTTCTTCTTAATAATTCATATCTAATAGTGATACTTTTATTTATATCTTTATCTTTTAAACTTAATCCCATTTGTATGTTGACATCAAATTTAATTTTACCTTCGACTAAGTTTCCTTTGCCTCTAGCAGTAATACTTTCTTCTTTATCAATAATTCTATCGCCTCTTAACTCTAGTTCAATAGGTGTGTTACAACCCATAAACGTGCTTTTTAATATTACTTGTATAGTTGATATATGAATATATGCTATTTTACTTCTATCTTTTTCATTCATTTGTTTGATTCTATTATTTATTAGTTGTTTATTAATTATAGAAATAATAATATCTCCTTTTTTTTGTTCAATAGGAATTGGTTCTTCTCCAATAATTTTTCCAAAATATATTATATTTTTTCTTGAAAATAACTCTCTGAGTGATCTTGAATAATCAAAATTATGTTTTTCTGATAGTGTAAAGTTTGATCTTCTAATAGATGTTCTATTAATAATAGTATCTAGCATAAATCCTGATTCATCTTCGTTTTCATGAATAATAGATATATCTTCTTTATTAATATTTGATGATTTTGACATTTTTAATTATTCAATTTAATAATTTTTTGAATATATGTTAGGAATTTTATATTTATGTACTAAACTCATTGCTGCTGTTAGCTTTAAGTAGTTCCTGCTGGTAGTTATAGTTACTACTGGTTATGGTTCCTGCTGGTAGCATTGAGTTGTTCCTGCTGGCAGTGTTTGTTACTGCTGGTCGTAGCTTATTTTTAGTATGTTAGTTAGAGTTATTTTAGGAAGAGATTGATGTTTGTCTCTTCACATGTTTTCTAGAATGCTACATTAGGGTTTCTTGATTATAAAAGAAACAGATAGCTATGAGTTTTGGAACAAGTTGAAAAACAAATTCATTAGTGAAAGATAGATCCATAGAGGATCAAGAGTTATTAGTTGTTCTTCTTTCAATTTTAGTGTCTATATTCCGCGTAAACATTAATCTTATTGTCAGAGTTTCTATTAGTCTGTTTGTGATTACATAGACAGTCTACCAAGTTCAAAAGACCCATCGAGAGCCACGATCACACAACATAAATTCTTAAAAGTAGTAAGTTATACCTTTCTTTTTTCATGATCGATCTTCTTAATTGTTCTTTCTTGTTCTAGATCGTTCTTCTTGCTCTTTTCGTTATAGTTTCTTGTCTTGACTCTTGTTTTCTCCATAACTCCTTCTTTAATCTCTTGATTCTTCTTTCTAGCTCTGATACCAGAATTGTAGGCGGAATTCTCGGGTGAAAAGTACCTGCATAATTGTTGGTTAATTGAATGATGATTGGTAGTTGTTGAGCCGTAGATCCATGTGTCCGTTTGGTTTGTATGAAATTGAAATAATTTGAACGAATCGAGGATTTCATGTAAGGCTCGGGATTAAAGTGCTTGAAGTGTGGATTTGGATTTTTTATGTTTTTATTACTCTAATGAAGTATTAGAAAGGAAATGTGCAAAGAAAATAAAGCAAAAGACAATTTACGTTAAAAACGCAAAACGGGACTGAGAAACGAGCCCGGAAAACCAAATTCTTTAAAAATTAACCCTACAAGTGCAAATTTACTTTTCCTAAGTCCTAAATAATAAAAGAAAATTTTAGAAAAAAGAATTATATTTTTTTGACTTTTATATTTTTTATTATGAATTAAAAACAGTTTTAAACTAATTAAATTATAAAAAATACTAAACTATAAAATAAAAATCTGAAATTTTTTACAAAAGTACTTGAAGTGGTAAAGAGTGCAGGAAAAATAAAGTGGATGAAACAGCTTATTCGTATAAGCTGTTAATAAGCTAAACGGGCTTATTAGCCTAAAGTGGAAAACATGTGTTATATATTAAACTTTGCAAGGTTTAACTGAAAAAGTCCCAAGGGCGCGCTGGTGTGGTGTGTGTGTGTTAAAGGTTGAGAGTGTTGAGGTCAGGGGTTCGAGCCCTGCTCACCCCTGACTTCCACTTTCCCTTTTTATTTTTAATTTTTTGAAAACTTTTTATACAAACCTGTTAATAAGCTAAAAATAAGAAATTTTTGTAAAAGAAGTATTTTTAAAAACTTGAAAATAAGCTGTAACAAGCTGAAAAGCTTGACAGCTTTGAAAACTTAGAAAAAGATGCAAAAGGTTAAGCTGATGGCCAAGTAAGATCAAATAAGCTTCAAATAAGCTACAAGATACTAAATCCAATCTAAATCATCATTTACAACAGATAATAAGCAGTTATAACAACAAATAAGCACTATGATAGAAAATAAGCTAAAACAAAACACTTATATCAAAACAACCTAAAGGGGTGATTTCAAGCTGTTAAAAAGCTAATCAAAAGCTAAAATAAAAAATCATAAAAATGTGAAACAACTAAACCAGAAACCAAAGAGCATGTATTCCAAAATTCAGATTCTAAGAGCTTATATTGAGCTTATTAAAAATCAAAAACACAAGCTGCTTTGAACAAAGGAGTTTTGGTTGCAGGTTTACTGTAGCACACAAGAGCTTTAAAATAAGCTAGAACTTGGAACAAATAAGCTCTAATTACTATGGCTAACCTAAATAAGCATTTCTAAACTAAATAAAGCTAATTAAATAAGCAGATAAGCACTAAAATTAAAAAATAAGAAATTGCAAGACTGCAGCTAAACAGACCCTAAGGGCTATGTTTAAGCTTATGAAAAGCTGTTAAAGAAAATTAATAAAAATAAAACAAAAATACAAGCTAATGTATCAGCAACCAAATTATCTAAGTTCCAATTTTCAGATTAAATTCTCTTAAAATAAAGAAATTAAAAATCAAAAAGAAAGTCTGGATAGAAAATTAAGGCACTGTGACAGGTTTGGAAAATGGGTAAAAATTGCTATTTTGACTTAGATAAACCTAGACCTGGGTTGAATCAAGTGTAATTTCATATAAGAGACTAATTTATGCCAACTTAAACAACAATACACCCCTAGACTAGATCCTAACCTAATCTTAGACAAAACTGCTATGAAAAAGGAAAATTTGGAAATTTAACTAAAGTACTTGGAGACTTCTTAAAAATGAAAAATTTGGCTTTTAAACTACAACTATTAATGATCAAAGCAGTTTCAATTTGGAACTTTGGTCAAAACAAATTTTAGGCCATAAACTCCTTTATCCCAAACACCCCTTTAAAAGCTGTCTGTCTAGATTTTAAACTATAAAAGCTATTTTGAGACAAAAACTTTGAACACAGATGTTGAAATAAGGTCTAAAACATCTTAAAAAGCAAATTTCAATCCTTAATAAGTAGTTTAAATAAGCAATTAAGAAAAAGCATTTAAAGGCTAATAAAGATAGTGAAACATTCAAATACTAAACTAAAGTTATCTAGGCTATCAAATAAGCATAAAAGGCATACATTACCACTAATAAGCATAAATAAGCTGAAATAAGCAATAAATAAGCTGTGCTACAGTAAAATCAAAGAAATACAAAAAAAAATTAGAAATTTGCTCACTTGAGACCCTAGCTAAACAAGGGCTCCAAATTGGCAGCTACAAGCTCCTAGCTTGTAAACAAGCTAGGTATAGTCCATCTTTACCCTCCAATGCAGGCAACTTCCATTGCTTTCCACATTTGCTAAGGTAAAACTGGTTTTTTATGCTTTATATATAGAGTGCACAGGGCATGTAATCACTAAACAGACCTATAATAACTTAAATTAAACTTAATGAAACATAAATTAACAACTATAATCAGCAATTAATCAACAGAACTAATTAAGTACTTTTATACTAAAGAAATTGAAAATTAAAGAAACAAGCTGATAACCTTAAATTTCTAACTGCATATGGTTTAAACCAGATCAAATTCCACCTACAAGTACTTCCAGGCCTGCCCCAATGTCCAAAGAACAGGTTACCCCCCTCCTTTGACTATTGTTGACCAGAGTGCAATATTGCTTGAAACTGATTTATAAGCTTACTAAAAGCTATTAGCACTTTAGTAAGCTTATTTGAGTGGTAATTAAGCTAATTGAAGCTTGGATTTAGGACATGTAAAACTGATTTTATGAAAGAAAATATAAAAACAAGAAACTTAGATCAAACTTTGAATTAATACTTGAAATGAATTACAACTGACTAAGATGCTTTAGTTCAATACAGGGAAGCTTAAGATTACAATTTTAGAAACTAATTAAGACATTAAAATTAAAAACGACATACATAAAAAAAATAAAAACTAAAACTACTCTCTTTCTAGCTTTTCTCCCTCTATTTATTCAACAAAAGAGCTTCCACTTGCACTCTGATCATTTCCCACCATTCATCTTAGCCATTGGATGCTTGGACTCGTTTTTAGCCGTTGATGAAGATTTTGGCGCCAAAAAAATATTGCAACTGGACTGATGACTTGGAGGGAAGAAGGAAGCATTAAATGCAATTTGGTTTGTTGTGGAGGTGGAGGGGACAAGGTGTGGAGAGGTGAAGGTGAGCTAGAGGTGATGATGATGTTGGTGTTGCAGAAAAAGATGGCGGTTTGGAGGGAAAACCAGGGGAGGGAGTGGTATACAACTTCCATTGCTTTCCACATTTGCTAAGGTAAAACTGGTTTTTTATGCTTTATATATATATATATATATATATATATATATAATATATATATATATATAATATATATATATATATATTTTGATTTGGAGACTGAGAAAGATTGTAATTAGTCTTAAATGTGAAACCTGTATTTAGTTTAACATTTCAATAAGTAAAAGCTTGTGATGAATTAAAAGAGCAAGACAGGAAATAAAGAGTGAAACTGGGAAAACTTTTATTACTTTAAAAAACTGGGTACAAACTTAAAATTACAAAGGAAACTTAAATTAAAACTGAGTTAAATTAAAACTAAAACTAAAACTACTTACTACTTGTTTCTTCCTATTACATACGATCCTATTTATACTAAGAAGTAAAACTGGGTCTTCTTCATTTGTGCTTCCTTTGTGTGTTAAAACAGCTTCAAATCCTCTTTGTGCTTCTTTGTAGCAAATCCCAGCCATTGGTTTGATCAAAAGATCATCACAGCCCTTTATAGAAATTTTGGCGCCAAAATGAGATGTGGATTGCTAGCGTGGCAATGGGCACTGTGGTATGTTGGGGGTTGACTTTGTGTTGTTCTTGGCATGGAGTGCCTGGGAGGGGGCAATGGTGGAGTACGGTGGCTAGTAGCAGGAGTTGCAGGGAAGGTGTTGGGTGTTTGCTTTTGGCGGGTAAAAGTGGGAGAGGGAAAGGCTGTTTGACCCGTTTTTTATTAATTGACCCTTTTGGCCTGGGTTACAAAGGTTTGGCTGGGGGTTCATTTGGTTAGGCTGGGTTCAGGTTTTTTTTATTAATAGGATTGGGCCAGGTTGTTTGATTTGGGCTGGATTGGATTGGATTTATTAATTAAAGGGTTTGAAATGGGCTGACTTGGCCCATTAAATTGGGTTGGGTCGGCCCATAAAAAATGGTTTCGGATTCGTTTTTCCAAGCTGAATCCAAAACTATATTCCGGGATTGAATTTGACTCCGTCTGATTTTGATGCACAAGTTTTGTCGAGTCGATCTGAAAATGCCCGTTTTTGCTCTGTTTTCAATCCTTTGTACCTGAAACACATAAAAACACCATCCAAGGTTATTTGCAATATAAAATGGTATATTTGGCTGTTTTCAGTATTTTATGTATCAAAAATGGGCGTAAAATGATGAGTATTTAGGCACTCATCAATACGTTTCCGTCCGTTTTTATACGTTCTTAGCGATTTTTATACGTTTTCGTCCAATTTTATATGTTTTCTTATGTTTTCATACGCTTTTTATAAGAAAACGTATAAAAACTAATGAAAACTTATAAAAACGGATGAAAACGTATAAAAACGGACGAAAACATATAAAAACGGACGAAAACGGATAAAAACATAAAAAAGGTATAAAAGCGGATGAAAACGTATAAAAACGGACGAAAATAGATAAAAACGTATGAAACCGTATAAAACCGAATGAAAAAGAATAAAAACGGACAAAAACATATAAAAACGGATAAAAACGTAAGAAAATATATAGAATGGACGAAAACGTATAAAAAACATACAAAACGTATAAAACCGGATAAAATCGTAAAAAACATATAAAAACGGATAAAAACATAAGAAAACGTATAAAAACGGACAAAAACGTATAAAAACAGACGAAATCAGATAAAAATCTAAGAAAACGAATAAAAACGGACGAAAACGTATACAAACAGAGGAAAATGTATAAAAATGTAAAAAAACACGTATAAAAGCGTATGAAAAACGTATAAAATGGAAACGTTGAAAACGGACAAAAATGTAAGAAAACATAAGAAAACGGGCGAAAACGTATGAAAACGGATAAAAACGTAAGAAAACGTATAAAAACAGATATAAACGTAAGAAAACGTTTAAAAACGGATAAAAACGTAAGAAAACGGACGAAAATGTATAAAAACAAACGAAAATGTATAAAAACGGACAAAAACATATAAAAACGTATAAAAACGGATGAAAAGGTATCAAAACGGACGAAAAACTTTAAATTATAAACGGTCGTTATTATAAAGGATAGACGAAGCAAACGGTCGTTAGCCAAAAGGGCTAACGTGATGATTACAGAATCCACTTAACACAAGTTAAAAAAAGGACCACGAGGGTTGTTGTTTTGCAAAGATAGTGACTGTCCATGCAAGTTTAAACTTTGAGGGACGGTAGATGAAATCTTCGACAAACCACATGGACTATTTATGTAATTTACTCAATGTTCTATTTTCAGTTTCACTAAACATTTTTATATGTTCTTTGATACATGTTAAGAGTTTTTGCTTCAGTTGAATTATCGCATTTTACAACCGTTTGCAATTACATTTTGATATTTTCACATTCTATTTTGAACGTTATGCGAAACACTTACCACAATATCGCATATCGTTAATTGTCTGCCGCTAAGAAACGCTGCCGCTAGGCGCGGGTACTCGTCTAGTTACTTTGAAAAAGGCAAAATTATCGAATGGTTAAATCAACAAAAGAAATAACAAAGTGTCTTAATCGAAGATTAGCGCAAACTATATAAGGATTTTATGAGAATTGCCCTATAAGAAACGGACTTCCTTTGAAACAATGAAAAAGCTACCTCGACCATATTCAAATGTTTCAACAACCTCCATTTATTTTATTTATTTATTTATTTTTGACCAGCAACAAGACCTCAAGGATAGAGCTTCGGCAAAGCCATCACCCTAACCACAAAGGACTAAAAACTATATTAAACACCCAAATGTCAAAAAACGCTAGCAAGAATCTAGCGACAAACAATTACAAAGACTTACAAGCCGTGATAGGATCTTGAAGAAAACCTATCCAGTTAATCCTAAGCTTTTTGTTTCTATTAGATAACCAACGAAACGATGTAGAAACAATCAAATCAAAAAGTAACGCCTTCTTCGGTTTCTCCTCTTGGAATACATTCTGATTTCTGAAATTCCAAATACTCCAAGCTGTCGTTCCAACAACCGCATGTAACCCCTTCTTCGCCAAAATGTGAAGACGAGTATCATCCACCCACGACATCAGCTCTCTAATCGACAACACGGAGGGGAAAACTAAATTCCACCATCGACCAACGAGGGCCCACACATCCCGAGCGAGATCACAATGCAACATCAAATGAGTAATCGTCTCATCCCCTGTATCACAAATACCACACTGATTAGATTGAACAATAATACCTCTAGACATCAGATTCATCCGCGTGGGTAGCTTGTTCAGAAGCATTCGCCATATAAAAATGTTTAGTTTGGCTGGCACTTCTTTTAACCACCTAGTTGCATAAGTATCCAAGCACAAGGTCCCTTTATTTATCAATTTCCTGCCACACTTCACCGAGTAAACACCATCACCCGTCCATATCCATCTATCACGCTGATTTGAACTGACATGGGTCTCGAGAAGGCTCAAAAGAGCGACCCATTGTTCCTCTTCAGCTCCCCCTCTTGGGTTCCTTCGCAAAAAAGGAGCGTTGAGAGCAAGATCCGGCCTATTTGCAACAACAGACTCAGGCTCCTGATCAAGATTGTAAACACGCGGGTATATATCTTTTAGCGAACCATCCATTATCCAATGATCATCCCAGAACCTGGTATCCATGCCATCCCCAACTTTGCGTTTAAAAAGCACATCCAAATGAACATTCTTTTTTTCAAGATCGCGAGAAACTTTTAGAATGCTAATCCAAGTTGAACCAGCATTACCTCTAGGCTCGCTATCGTGCATTCCACCATGATGACCAAATAGAGATTTAATGACCAAAACCCAGAACGCAGATGGGTATGACATAAATCTCCATTTCCACTTAAACAAAAGAGCTCTATTGAACCCGTAGAGGCTTCCAATACCCAAACCTCCGTCTTTTTTACTCGCCGTGACTTTATTCCATTTGATCCATGTCATTTTATTCTCGTCCGCATCCGCTCCCAAAAAGAATTTATTTCTACTCGGCTCAAGTTCCTTGATGACCGCAATAGGAGTTTTGAAAATACTCATATAGTATATCGCGATGCTTCCAAGAACCGATTTCAGTAACGTCAACCGACCACCTACTGAAAGGGTTTTGACTTTCCATCTAGAAAGCCGGGTCTTGAATTTATCAATTAACTCTTTCCAACCTCCAACTCTAGTCATATTTCCACCAACTGGAACCCCCAAATACACAAACGGAATAGTAGAAGCCTCATAACCAATAATACTGGCCATACCAGAAATCTCACCCATGGGAACCCCAACTCCCATAAGCATGCATTTGGCCAGATTGATCTTTAAACCTGAGACTAGAAAAAAACATTGAAGTAGCAAGACAATATTTGAAACATTTGTGACATTCTAGTCTCCAAGAAAAATAACGTCATCAGCATAGAAAAGGTGAGATACCGTGACATCCCCATTACCAATTTAAAGACCATGCAATTGAGAGGCATGTATATCACGGGATATCAACATATGAAGACCCTCCATAGTCAAAATAAATAGGAAAGGAGATAGCGGATCTCTTTGCCTAAGATCCCTTCTTATTCTGAAATCATCCGTAGGAGATCCATTGACCAAGATAGAGGTCACAGACGACTCTAGGCATCCCCTAATCCACGCACACCATTTCCTTCCAACCCCCATTTTAATCATTACATCTTGAAGATAATCCCAACAAATAGAATCATAAGCCTTTTCGAAGTCTACCTTAAAAACAAGGGTCTTTTTCTTTTCCTTTTTACACCAATTTAAAATTTCATTTTGGATCATTGGGCCATCCATGATTTGTCTCCCCTTTACGAAAGCCGATTGCTCAGAACTTATCAAATCTTCCACAACACTAGCGATTCTATTGGCAAGAAGTTTACCAACAATCTTGTAGAAACTTCCAATCAAGCTAATCAGCCTATAATCCTTAATAAACACGGGATCCACCACCTTAGGAATAAGAGTGACGAAAGATGAGTTACACCCCAAAGGAATTTTCTCAGTCGAGTGAAAATGATTAATCGCCTTATAGAAATCATCTTCCACTAAACTCCAATATCTTTTGAAAAAATCAAAAGTAAAACCATCCGGACCTGGAGACTTGTCGCTACCACAACCCCAAAACAGCCTCTTTAATTTCCTCTTTCGAGAACACCAGTTCCAGCTCGACACTTTGATCCGTTGACAGAACCCTCGAAAACTGAAATTCCATTCTCGGTCTCGACCTCACAAAGGGGCTAAATTTCTCAGAAAAATAAGATTTAAATTCATTTTTAACCCTTACCGGGTTCTTTTCCCATGCACCGTCCACCATAATTCCACGGATAGCAATTTGTCTTCTTTTTTGATTTATGAGACCGTGAAAATATTTTGAATTTTCATCACCTTCTACACTCCATTTAACCCTTGCCTTTTGAGCAAGATCAAGGCCCTCCCTTCTATTAATTTCTCCTAATTTTTTTAACACAACCACGCCTTGCCTCCAACTCATCAGTAGAAGCATTACCAATTTCTGCCTGGGACTCGATATCTTTGATATTTTTCAATAAATCCTGCTTCTCCTTTTGTTCCTTTTTTCTTCTATCAGAGTTCCAAGTCTTTAATGTATTTTTCAATCTTTTCAACTTTTTCTTTACCGCCACAATAGGATTCGAATCGCCTACAGAAGGCATGGACCACGAATTTGCAACAAGGTCATCGAACCCAACCTCCATTTATTGTATTAAGTTATTCGTTTATCTAGTAGAAGTATAAGGTTCTTTTTAATTGGTGATTGGGTTTTGTCGTGACGGCGGTGGTGAGTGGGTTTTGTGGTGACATCGGTGTTGGTCAGGGGTGACGACAATAGTGGTGACAGTAGGTGGCGTTGGAGGTGAAAATGATGGTGGTGGGGTTGGTGGTGGTGGCAGTACTTGGTTGTGGTGGTGGTGGTGGTGGTGGTGATGGTGGACATGAGGCGATGAAACTTAACAAAAAATCGTTAAATATTTAGCAAAAAGTCCCATATTGGCTAAAAACATGTTTGGCCACCTTTGATTTGGAAAATAAATAAATAAATAAATAAAATGGGTACATATCTTGAATGGAAATTAGACTCAAGTTGGGTACCATTTTGTGAGAAGTGACAACAAATGAGCAAGCAATCAATCATCAAATATTCAAATGATGACCTTTATAATAGAAGTTGCTAACATTAGTTGATGATAACAGTATTTTCATGTAATGAGCTTATAAAGAAGTGATCAAACTTACAATTGAGCTTTTAAGCTTCACATAGCTATGTATTCTTCAATCGGGTTCTAAGCAAATTCATGTTATTTTTCGGTTTGGTTTAATATGAAAATTGTTTGGTTTATCCTGTAGGCATGAATTTGAAAACCTATACTATTAGTGCAGAAGAACCATGACCTGAACAGCCATATTACATTACATGTAACAAAACTGACCATGAACCATCTATAAACATCCACATCCATATATAACTCAATGAGCTTCAGTACTAGATAAGCTCACAATTCCTTTCAAATAACCCTTTCGATAAGACCAAATCAACATTACAAAAACACAATCATAGGCTTTCAAACAAATCTGACCCATACCAATTTTAGCACTCCACTTTTAACCTTTATGGGGCAAACTTGACTTTTAACCATACAATGTGTAGTACTACTTAACAATATCACAGACAGAACCAAGTAAATGCCAAATTTGATCCGATACAGAGCTACAAAAATAGTTGTTTGCGAAATATGATGAAAAGACAAGTGCAGGTTACAAGAAGGCGTATGGAGGTACAAGAATATTAACGAATTGTTACCCTTTTCATATCTAAACTAAAAATATGTATCTTCATTATTCCTCTTATTCAGGTACAAGGAGGAGAAGTGAGTTCCAGCGTATGCTGCACTCAAGAATGTTACTGTTGTTGTCGAGCTCTTGTCCAGCCAGCAGGAGCTTATGTTGTTGGTGTGACGGAATACCTTCCATATCCTGTATCTTCTTGAGCAAGTTCCCGACAGTCTTTGTGCTTTTAACTTTTAGAACAGTCGTCTTCCCATTCAACATTTTGACCAATATCTGTAATCGTGCCCTTGGTTTTGGTAAGCAATACAGTGTGCAACTGTTGGGGATGTTGGAGAGGATAAGGCTGTCATGAAGCTGTTTTCCTTCACAGAATAAGACATGCTGGTTTAAGGGAAGACCTTTCTTAGCTTCAATCAATGATTTGACACAACTGATAGTATCAGAGAGATTGACTTCCAGATTGATACTCTCTCCAGTTAACATAGTTACCGATATCTGCACCAATCCGGCTGATAGAGTCGAAATATAGGTCGTGGATGATATTCGGATGACCTCAAAGTCACAAAGGAGGGTGTCACCGTTACAGATGTTACAGTCAGCAAGGGTACGGTGGCCTTTGAATGACCTTTCATCGGTTAACAATTGAGAGAGGTTGGATACCCACAGCTTGTCACTAGAAACTCCAATCTTTAAGTGGATTTTAGCTTTCACATTCTCAATGGTATCGGTTTCCTCAACCTTTAAACAGATGGTCTCATTCGTCGGATAGAACTTTATATTAATCCGCATCGGTGCAATCTGAAGATACAGAGTATCCCCGTTACCAATCTCACATTAGCAAGGGTACAATCGCCCTCGGGATCAACATCAGTAGAGCTCCCTATTAACCACTGCTTTGATGCAGGTATCCCTTCCATGTCTTGAATCTTAGATTTGACAGTATCACACGTGTCTAACATCTCAACTTCCAAAGGCACAATCCTTTGATTGTGAATAAGAAATACGTTTATTCTGATGGGTCCACCTATATCAAGTAAAAGGGTTTCACCATAGGAGATACCACACTCCTTAAGGGTCAGATGGTTCTTGGGTAGCTGTCTTCTATACGAGGTTGACAACCGCTGCATATCTTGGGGTATGTGCATCTGTTCCTGGATCATGTCCTTCACCGTTTCGATAGTATCAGACCCCTCCACTAGCAAACTTCTGATGTCTCCGGTATACACTACCTTAATGTGTATTTTAATTGGTCCATACTCAAGCCCATCACCAACTTCATCCCACTGGTCGAAGGTACTGTAGACGATCTTATCATTAGGAGACACCTCAACAAGTGCCTGCGGCGTCTTTACCTCTACCAGAAAGAGGTTAAATCCATCATATATGTGGCACTCGTCAAGGGTCTTGTTGTCTTCAAGTTCCTCTTTAGGATTCACAACAATCAAGTACTGTTTTCCAGGATCTATACCTTCCTCACGGTGGATCATGGTTCTAACATGTTTGATAGTGTCGGTTTTATTGACTATGAGTGTGCACGTATTCAGCCGTCCATCCCGAAAAACTCTGACAAACAGGTTCATCTTTTCAGCGTCCATGTAATCACTCTGCATTTCTTTCACAATATGTAAAAGTCGATTTAGACAACAAATCTCAAAAAAAAGCAACAATCAATCTTTAATAAAAGAAATACTTAGAAAGGAACAAAACACCATTAAACAAAAACATGAATTAGGTCTAATATTCATTCAGTAAGAAGATTAAAAAAAGAAGAAGAAGAGAAAAAGTCAACCCATTATTATCTGTTTATATTCACAAAACAAAGAAAACACCATACTTTTTTTCTAAACAAGAACAAACAAATACTTTTTACTAAACAAGAACAAACAAACAAAAAAACCCTTTTCAAGAAAACAGAAAATTGATTCAAGAAAGAGATAACGTATCAAAAAACACTTTTGTAAGAACAAAACCCATAAAAACCCCCCCACACTTTTTTTTTCAAGAAAACGTAACAACAGAAATTGATTCGATATTTCAATCAAGAAACACTTTTTAAGAACAAAACCCATAAGAACCCAACACTTTTTTTCAAGAAAACTTAAAAAATTATAATAAAAACATAAAAAATCAAGATTATTAAAAGAAGATATGCTCAAGAAACAGTCAAACACACTTTTTAAGAACAGTCAATAATTCTTTATTTACAAGAACACAATTCAAGAAACATACAAAGAACAAATGTTGAAAAATAAACACAAACATTAAGAAAAGTGAAAGAAAGGCTTACATTTGATTATCGTTAATTTGATTGGTAATGTGGGTTTCTTGCAATTTTTTTCAGATTAAGCAAGGTTTTATTACAGTAATTTTGTGTGTTGTGTTTTTGTTTTCTTGTTTTTAAACTTTGTCTCGGTTGTAATTCACGCGCTGTAACAAAACCTTGTTTACTTTCTTTTTCTTTTAGTAATTGCCCATTTTTTTAAATGTACTTGATTTTTGTATTTTCATATTTTATTTTAGAGAAATGATTTCCACAGTCACTTTTTTGATTGACACACTCCAACTTATGCATTAACCTGTTGTACTATGTATACATCCTGCTTCAACTGTTTGTATATTAGAGTGTGCAAATCAAAAAGTAAAGTGTGCAAATCATTTCTTTTTATTTTATGTTAGGTATCACTTTTTATATCCGTTACCATCTATCCCGACCTGAATAATCTCATTAGGACCGTCTTATTCGGTTTTCAAAACCTCAAACATTTGTTTCGAATACCCAAACTCTATTTTGTTCCTTTGTTTTGGTAACCTTCTTTCAATTTCATCAACTGCATGAATATTATTATTTTGTTTCGTCTTATGCGGTGCTGCTCCTAAACTCCATTTTGTGTTATATATTACTTGATACAAAATATATGAATGTATTGAGTTTTAAATATATTTTCATTTGTATAATTTTCATCAAGTATTATATAACACATAAACAAATATTTAAGGTCAAAGTTGAAAAAAAAAAAAATATTTTTATGTAACTTTTCGAAATTACATAAAATGTCGCTTATATGTTATGTTGTAAAACCGGGTCTTTGATGACCCAGCAGAGTCACCGGATCACTGGTTCATATAAAGTGCTACTCGAAAATTAAACTTGATGATATAACCCCCATAGGCAAAGCATATTCAAACAACATCAAACTACCTCAGACCCAAACTTACCATTTTACCAACCAAATACTATAAGAAGAGTAAATAGACAAATTGTATAGTTTGAGAAAAAAATTGTGCTAAAATAAACTATAAGGGCCTAGTTGCTTATTGGTTTAAAAGACTTCAAATTGAAATTGGGTCAATGTTATGGGATTCAGTTAGCCGTTTGAGATAATAAACACAAAACCAGCTTAAGATTTGTGCTTAAATTAAGGGTTAAGGGTGAAAAACAAAACTTGAAAATCCAAACCCCAAAATCATTTCACGACATGTTCCACACCTCTAGTCGAATTATAGATGGAACAACCGACCTAAGGTTTTCATGATTCGTTGAATTTCATCTACTTAAATGCTTTCTACAACGAACACGCCATGAAATAAGCATTGTAAATTTATAGAAGGAGGTCGTAAAATATCGGGCAAAAATGTGTCATTGTGATACACGTTATACTTTCTCTAACGTACTATTTTTTATTTCTGATTTTTGACTTTCTTTCCCACAAAAACTATTTACGTATTTTGAATGTTTCGTTAGTGTTATTTGTAATTCTACAAATTTCTTTTCACTTCCTCAGTTTGTCTACTCTTTTATTGTCTATAACAATTTCTTTAAATGTAATTGTTTATCATGTATGTGTTTATTGCATGGTTAATGTGTTAAAGATAATCTACCGCATACATAAACAATTTTAAAAAATATATATATTAAGTAAACCGCCCATCGGAATGGTAATAACCTAGTTTTTAAGTAAAATAAGAGGCGTCATTCGGTCGTGACTGAAAGAATGTCCAATTCTTATGTTTTTTTTGAAATTACATAAAATGTCGCTTATATGTGATGTTGTAAAACCAGGGTCTTGGCAGAGTCACCGGGTCACTGGTTCAACCAGTTCGACATCCGGTCAACTCGGTTTTTCATTAAAAATAAATAAAAAAATAGTTTGAATTATCAAACATCTATAAAAACCCTGACATATTTAATGTCAAACACACATAAAACACGAAATATACAAATCACACTAACTTTATAAAACATATTTAAAAATCCAATACAAAACACTTATATTTCAACGATAGTAGAACCTTTAACCATATTTAAAAAACGACTATACAAACGACTAAACAATGTGGCCTTGATAAAACATTTGTTGATCTAACCAACATGGCTAAATAAGAGGTGTTGAGTTCATCGTGGAAAAGCATCTCAAAATTATTGTTAATACAAATAATGTCAAAAACGTCATTTGCATTATCTAGTCTCTACACGTTTTGATAATCACAAAATATAAATACATGTTACGTAAAACTACGACTAATAAGTTTTTAATCGAGAAAACTCGTTTTTCAACTACAACATCACTTAAGGTATGAACAAGCATCTACCAACTTAGTTAAGTGATCAAAGAATTTATTTTCTCAAAACTTCACATTTTTATGTGACAAAACATTTTACAAAAGTATTTTTGTAATTAAATAGAAATGTTTTATTAAAGAAAATAAATTTGAATTTCAAACAGCTAGTTTTCCCGCCTAAAACCGACAAGATTTTTCACCAGATAAACTTTCACCACATCAGGACAAAAATGAGAGCGTCTGTCGGCACGGTCCCGTAAATAGGGCGATGATTCGTGTGAAAACGTATACACAAATATCAAAATATCAAATGCGCGCAAGAATCTACAAATCAACCCTTTAGGAAAAAGGTTAACTTGCAAATACTTACGCTTGTGATAAGTGTGATACCCAGTAAGTGTCACCCGGGTCGTGTCCTAACGAGGTTCGAATTGAGAATATCGTGTGTGGTTCGGGATTAAAGTGCTTGAAGGATGGAACTTGGAATTTTATTTTATTTGAAGTCTTTCTAATTCTAATTTAAAAAGTGATTAACAAATAAAATTAACGTATTAACAACATTACACTAAAATGTAAATCGAGAATTACAAAAACGAGCTTAAACAATGAAATCTTTGAAAATTAACCCTACAAGTGCAAATCTATTTTTCCTAAGTCCTAAATGACAAAATAAAATTTTGTAAAAAAGATTTATATTTTTTTTGAATTTTATATTTTTTTTATTATGAATTAAAAACTATTTTATCCAATTAATTCGAGAAAAATAGCAAATGAACAGTGAAAATTATGAAAATTTTATGAAAACTACTTTAAGCTACGGGGAACACAGGAAAAATACTAGGGGGGGGGGGAACACAGTAGAAATAAGCCGTGAAATAAGCTATACGAGCTTATTAGCTTAAAATACCAAACAACCCTTATATATTAAATTGTGCAAAGGATAACTAGAAAAGTCCCAAGGGCAATTGGTATCCAGGTATTCCCCTAACGCGCTAAAAAGGGGGGAGGTCTCAGGTTCGAGCCTGCCTCACCCCTTTTTTTTTGTAAAATGTTTTTTTTTTTTTTTTTATTTTTCTTTTTACAAACTTTTTAAACACTGAAAAATACCCAACTTTTGAAAAGAACTTATTTTTGAAAAACACAAATAAGCTAGGAAAATGGCTTAAAGGCTGAGCAGTTGAGGTTTTATAAGATCCAAACAAAGGAGTGGCTGTGTGAGCTTAAAAAGCTCACACAAGCTTGCAAGAGGCTTAAAAGCTTATAAGGACTATAAATCTAACCCATTAAACTTAGAAGAACACAAATAAGCTGGAAATGTGAAGCAAAAAAAAAAAAAAAAAAAAAAAAAAAAAAAAAAAAAAAAAAGCTGGGAAGCACAAATAAGCTGTTAGCTTAATCTGCAGACCTCAAAACAACCCACAGGGGTGTTTTTAGGCCAACAAAAAGCTATTTAAAAGCTTATACAAAAATTTACAAAAATAGGAACCAACTAACATAGCAACCAAATAATTATCATGCAATTTACAGCTTCTGAGGACTTGTGATTAGCTTATGAAAATTAAAAAGCTAAAGCTGATTGGGCCAAAAGTGTACACTGAGCAGGGCTGCAGGCTAAGGGGTTGTTTTGCAGGCAATGAAAAGCTATCAATAAGCTAAAGATAAAAATCACAAAAATAACAGGCAACTAGAATAGCCACCAGTTAATAATCATGCCAAGTTTGAGGGTCAGGGCTTGTGGTGAGCTTGTGAAAAATCAAAAGCTACCAACTGATTGATCAAAAAGTCAACACTAGCGGTCTCGGTATGATTCCTCAGTGTTTACTTTTCACAGGGGTTTAACTTGCAGGGGCAAATAAGCTTCAAAAAGCAAACTGAGACTAATTTTCAAAATCTGATAAGCTACTCAGAAAACTAAAATGCAACAAATAAGCTCAAATCAGTAAGCTAGAATGAGCTTATGAAAGTAGCTCAGAGGACAAAAGGTTTTGGTGCAGGGCACATATATTCCAAACAGGCAAAAACAAGCTCATGAAAAGCTAATTAGAAAAATTCATAAAAATAGGAAAAATATGGATTAATGAGTTTAGCAACCAAATTTTAATATCCCAAAATTACAGAGAGTTTTGATGAAAAATGATGAAATGAAAAATCAGAGACAAAAGTGGTTTGGAAAATGCATTGGTATTTTTGACTTTTTCAGTTTTTTTTTTTGCAAAGTTTGACTAAAATGAGATTTGATTTGCTCTAAAAGAATGAAAATGATGTTATAAGCTAAGATATGACTGAATTAAGCTACATAAACTACTTATGCAACTAAATGTATGATTATGCAACCTAATATTAATCAACTGATGCAGAAATGAAAAATCTAAAGCTGATTTTGACTTTTTATGCAATGACCTATGAATTTTATTGTTTATCTATTCTAAGTAAGTCTATTGTGAGCTACTTGAACTAAATTTAACTCCTACAAACTAATCAATCACAGAAATCTAAGTTGAACCAAACATCCTCTAAAAACCTATTTTACACTAACTTTTTATGAATTAAGCTTTTAACCTACAATTTGAAACTTGATCTAACTAAGTTTACTAATATTAAAGCTATTGGAATGGTTTTAAACAACTAATAACTATAGTCCTATATTGCACACCCTTATGACAGATTTAAAGCAAAGTTAAACAACAAGCTAAATAATCACAAGATAAGCAGTACTAAAGCTATAGCAAGTATAAATAAGCTAAAAAGAACAAGTTTAAGCTAATAGGACAGAAAATCAGCTAATAATAAGAAAATTGCAATGATGAGCAAAAAAAATATGAAAATGGAACACACCTTTGGCCTCAGCTAAACAGAGGCTCCCATTAAAGGGCAGCTACAAGCTCTAGCTTGTTTTACAACAAGCTAGTAAAAGTCCCTCTGGCCAATCCCTTTCGACCACTTCCAATGCTTTCCACAACTTATGCATAGGTATAGTAACTTTGATGATTTGTTCTGATTTGATCCTAATCAATTCACAAATAGCTAACAGAAGCTATCATGAGTTTAAGCTACTGAGAAATATGCTTATTGAAGCTTGGAGTATTTGTTTTGAAAATAACTTGTAGTAACAGGTTTCGAATTTTACAACAGGAAAATGAAGATTGAAATTAAAACTTGTATTGAAATCTAAAAAGGCTGAGTACAAATACAGGAAATATTAAATTAAAGCTTAAGTAAACTAAACTAGATTAAAAACTACTTGAAAAACTACTTGCCTTTAAGGCCTACAAAAGTCTAGTATTTATACTAAAACTAAGCTAGTGTCTTCTCTCCTTTTTTGTGCTTTCTTTGTGAGGTAAACAGGCTTGAATCTTCATTTGTGCTTCTTTTGATCATTTCCCACCATTGGATTGGTTTTAGCATCATCTCAGCCTTTGGATTCATTTTGGCGCCCAAATGTATATACGGATTGATGACCTGGATTGGTATCTCGTGAAGTATTTTTGGCTTGGAGTGGGGTGGAGTGTCTAGGAGGGGGAAGGTGGAGTAGGGTGGCTTGTAGCAGGGAGTGTGCAGGGAAGATGATGATGGTGTTGGGTGTGGTGATGGTTGGCGGGAAAAGGGAAAAAGGAAGGGTTTGGACTGGGTGGTTATTAAACGTTGGGTGGCCTGGGTCAGGGGTTATAAGGTGAAGGGTTCAAGAGTTAGGGCAGGGGGTCAAAAGGTTTAGTGGTTGGGCCGGTTTAAGGTTTGGGATTTGGTTATATTTTTGGGCCGGGTGTAGTTGATATTAGTGTTAGTTTAGTAGTGATTAGGTTTAGGTAAATTAGGTTTAGGTTTAGGGTAATTAGGGTTAGGGTAAATGGTAAAAATGGGTTTTGGTTTCGGGTTTGGTTTTCCATGCTGATTCCAATGCCGTATCGCAATGTTGACTTTGACTTTTCTTGACCAAATGCACAATCGTTGTCAAATTGCTCCAAAAATGTCCGTAATCACTCTATTTTCAACCTTTTGTACCTGAAACACATAAAGCACAAACCAAGGATATCTGCAATATATTTTGGGTGTTTTTGGTCATTTTTGTGTATTTTATGGGTGTAAAATGATGAGTATTTACACCCTCATCAGGCGACGGCCCCTTAAAGATAAATGACCGTCCAACTATAAAGGACCATCACCCCGCTCCTCCTGGTGCCTATAAATACTGAACTGTTTCATTCAGAAAAATCACCTCTTGCACACCAAAACTTTATGTCTTCCAAATTCATTCTAAATACTCTTCTTTGATCACATTAACGGGTTGTTAGTTGTTTACAAGTGATCACATCCATTACTCTTTCAAGTGCAAGAGAAGAACGCTCGTGTTCGTCAAGAAACGAAGTGTTGAAGAATAGTCTTCCTCCTCATAACCGTTGTTACGGATCTCTCTTCAATCTCCATTCTTTGTATCTAAATTCTTGTGTGTAATCCGAATTGTGTGTAAGCTCGGAAGTGTGTATTGTGTTGATTCGGACTAGGTGTTGGTTCGAATTGTGTGGCCACGTGGGCTTTTGTGTAGATTGGTTCTAGCTAGGATTAGGACTCGACATTTAGCTTAGTGTCGTTAATTAGTGTAAGCTGTGGTGTAAGGTTTGTTCCGCCATAAGGGAGTGTGTTGATATAGTGTTTGTAAAACTCTCGAGTGTGAGACTCGAGGAGTGGAGTAGGGCGAAGAGTGAACTTAGTAGCCGAACCACTATAAATCTCCGTGTCCTGGTTTGATCGTTTCTTTCCTTATCTTTACTTACTCTTTTATTATTGTGTTCATATATTGTTGTATTGATATTACATAAGATTCGAATCGAAAAGTCTTTGAAAACTAACTTAAAATAAAGGATTTTTGAAAACGTTATTAAAATGGTGAAACTATTCAACCTCCCTTCTAGTTTCTACCATTGGTATCAGAGCAAGGTTACTCAAGAATTTTTAAAGTATACTTTATTTTAAAACTTGAATCGATCAATGGATTTTGAAAAATATCAAGAAGGGCAATATATGCAAAGACCACCATTTTTCAAAGCTGATAGCTTCATTTACTGGAAAACTAGATTTGAAACTTATGTGAAATCAAAAGATCTTGATCTTTGGCACGTTATTACTATGGGTGACTTTCAACCTATTGAACAAAACCCTGAAACTAAACTAGATGAAATAATTCCTTATGATAAACAAAGTAAAAACCTTAAAAATAAATTAGCTAAAAACGATGAAGTAAAAATGGTTATTTATAATGCTTTACCGAAAAAGGAATTTCAAAGAATTTTTATGTGTAATACGGCTAAAGATATTTGGAAAACTTTGTTAGTCACCCACCAAGGAAATAATCGAGTCAAAGATAACAAGATCGATCTTCTTTTTCAACAATATGAACAATTCGTCATTCCTGAAGACAAATCTATAGATAGTGCTTTTGCTAGATTTAATACCATAATTACTAGTCTAAAGGCACTTGATGAAGGTATTTCTGTCAAGAGTTGTGTCAGGAAATTTCTCAGGGCTTTACATCCAAAATGGAGAGCAAAGGTCACGGCGATAGAAGAATCCAAAGATTTAGCTTCACTCTCACTTGATGAGCTCATCGGTAACTTAAAGGTTCATGAGTTAATCATCAAAAATGATTCCGAGATAGTCAAAAGCATAGTAGAAAGGAGATCTCTTGCTTTGAAGGCTAAAAAGGAATTAAGTGATGATGAAGACTCAAGTTCTGAAAGTGAAGACGAAGAGTATGCCATGGCGGATAGAGACTTCAAGAAGTTTTTTAAGCGAAGAGGTAGATATGTAAGACAACCGCGGGATGAAAAGAAATTGCCCCAAAAGAGTCGAGATGACAAATATAGCAAGGGTGAGAAAAGATGTTTTGGATGTGGTGATCCAAGACACTTAGTTAGAGAATGCCCTCATCAAGTAAAGGACAAGAACCAAAAGGCATACGTAAGTGGCGCTTGGAGTGATAGCGATGAAGAGACCAAAAACGAAGTGTGTCTAATGGCCGGAACTTCAAAATAGGTACATTTCGAAACCGATCTCTATAATGATGATACATCTTCTTTAGAATCATTTGAGTTAGATAATGAGTATGATCGTGTTTTCAAAATGAGTCAAAAGATAATCATTAAAAACAAATCTCTAAAATCTATTAAGTCTATACTAGAGAAAGAAATATCGGAACTAAAAGATAAACTATCTAGACTTGAAAAAGGCAAAGAAATTGACTTAGAATGCAAATCGTGTCAAAATCTTAAAATTGAAAATGAGGGACTCAAGGAGGAAGCCTCAAAACTAAACAAATTTAAAAGGAGTACTCATTCTCTTAATCAAATGATAGATGCTCAAAAGTTTTTCGATAATAAAACCGGTATAGGATATAATTTCTCTGAAGCATCAACAAGCAGAGCAAAACAAGTTAAATTTGTAAAATCTCAGGCATTCGAGGCTACTGGTGACGGTCCCCAAAATGTGCCTGACGGTCCCCTAAATATAAAGGACCGTCCACAGTAAAGAAACCTGTGACTTTGCCTAAATCTATCTTAGGTCCTGCACCAAAACACTTAACTGTAATGAAAACTTAGGTGCCTATTGCTAGTATAAGAGAAGTTAAACGCTTTTGTAAACCACTAATAAAACCTGGAGTAAGATTTAATAAACCAACAATTAGATCAAGAACTCCTCCACCTAGGAAGAATGTCGCTCAAAGGCAAACTATACCAAGACAACCTAGAAAACAAAATTATCCAAACATGTACCCCGTAGCATGGAAGAATAATTTTCTACCTATAGGTTTCTACTCACCATTTCAACATCCTAGTCAAATGCAACAAATGCATGGGATGTTTAATGCTAACAACTTTGGACCCATGAGATATTGGGGACCATATGTTTGAGTTTGTCTATGTTATCATTAGATATGCTTGGGAATTGACTTGGAGCCCGACGAATGGATCAAAGATAGTGGATGCACTAATCACATGATGGGAAATCGTAAGCTATTCTCATCATATCAATCATCCAACGGAGGTAATGTCACTTTTGGTAGTAAACTCAAGGGTAATATCATTGGCAAAGGTACGATCACTCATAACTCTCTTACTATCACTAATGTTGAACATGTAGATAACTTAGGTTTTAATCTTTTAAGTATTAGTCAAATATGTGACAATAAGTGCAAGGTAATCTTTTCCGAAGAAGGTAGTGAAATCATTAAGGATGGAAAAGTCATTGCCAAAGGCATTAGGAAAGGTGATTTATATGTCATGAAGATGGGTAATAAGTCTAGCAACAACATATGTTTAGTTACGGTTAGTGACAACTCTACTTTGTGGCATAGAAGATTAGGTCACGCAAATATGCATTTGTTGCAATCATTAGCTTCTAAGGAATTAGTTAGAAACCTTCCTAAACTTAAGTTTGACCAACATTTCTGTGATGCTTGTAAAGTTGGAAAACAAGCTCACTCTAGCCATAAACCTAAGAATATAGTTTCAACCTCTAGATGTCTAGAACTTCTTCACATGGATCTTTTCGGTCCTTCCGCCGTACGAAGTTACGGAGGAAATCTTTACACCTTAGTAATAGTGGACGATTACTCTAGGTATACTTGGACTAGATTTCTTAAGAACAAGACCGAAGCCTTCGAGCAATTTAAAACATTTAGCAAGAAAATACAAAACCAACTAGGTTGTTCCATAGTTTCCATTAGGACAGACCATGGTAGAGAATTTGATAAAGAAGTGCAATTCGGAGTTTATTGTGATGCTAATGGTATTACTCACAATTTCTCAGCTCCACGCACTCCACAATCAAATAGGGTAGTCAAAAGGAAAAATCGAAAACTACAAGAAATGAGTAGAACAATGCTAAACGAACAATCTATTCCTCAAAAGTTCTGGTGTAATGCCATAGACACCTTCACATACATGCTTAATAGAATTCTCATTAGGCCAATTCTAGGAAAAACCCCATATGAAATCCTGAGATACTCTAGATTACTTCAAAGTGTTTGGAAGCAAATGCTACATTCTAAACACCAAAGACTATCTCACCAAGTTTGACCCAACGTATTACGAAGGTGTATTCCTAGGATACTCACAAAATAGCAAAGCCTATATAGTCCTGAATAAGGAAACTGTTGGGATTACGTTTTTAGTAATGTCAAGTGTCGGTCATTTAATTATTATATCGGTCATTTAGTTATGTAATAGGTTGCTAATTATTAGGCTTGTATGTTTATTACAAGGCCCGCTCATGAATCAAGCCCATGAGCGGCCCATTAGTTAGGTTTAGGGAAAAACCCTAACATCTATGTAAGACTATAAATACTCCTTCCCTTGAAGGGAAGGAGGTTGGTTCTTTTAGTTTAATTAATATTCATTATTATCACACACTTAAGAGCCCTCCACTCTCTCTCTCTAACCTCACTTTCTCTCTCTAGAAATACATGATCATATGTTACTAAATGGTGACCTAGCAAGTGGTATCAATCTCCTAGGGATAGATTAGGTTGTTTTAGTTTAGATTTGGTAGAAAATTTGGCCTTAAAAACCAGATTTTCACGTTTTCGACGAGTAACGGTCTGTTTTAGCGAGTAAGCATCAATTTTGGCGAGTAAGTATAGAGATTGGTGACCAAGCCAGCGAGTAAGCATACTTGCGAGTAATCTTAGCGAGTAAGCTTAGCGAGTAAGCTTAGCGAGTAAAGTTCTGTTTATATTTTCTGAGTAAGGAAATCAGAACTTCTTCTTTATAATCCTTCAAGTAAGGGGTTATATACTTCCTTGAAAATTTTTTAGCGAGTAAGGAATTCTAATTTCGGCGAGTAAGAAAGTTCATTATTTCAGCGAGTAAGAAATTCACAATTCCAGCGACTAAGAAAATTTACCTTTCAGCTAGTAAGGAAGATCATAGTTCTCAGCGAGTAAGCTTATTCACTACGAGTAAGAAAATTCCAGTGACTAAGCAATTTTTTCTTCAAGATCAGCGAGTAAGGAATTATTAACAAAATCTTATACTTAGACTTTCGCCAAAACATCTAAACTACAACAACAACCCTATTTATCCTTCAAAGATCCATTTTAACATAATCATTAATCATGTCTCAACCACCATACTACTATCATCAACAACAACAGTATCCTCAACAACAACTCTTCATGCAACAACATCAATTCTTACCACAACAACAAGTTCTTCAGCAAATGCCATCACAACCAATGCAAGCAATCAGTCTTCCTCCTAAACAACCTCATTGGTTTGATCAGATGTGTGAAGTCATAACAACTCAGCAATCACGACATGAAGCAGGATCTCTTGACACACCTCCAATGCTTACACCAGGTAATTATGTGCAGTGGGCAAGTCGATTCTTAAGGTTCATTGAACTCAAGAAACCCAATAGGAGATACATGAAGAAAGTTATTCTTGAAGGTCCGTTTCAAATGCCAACCACAACGGTTCCAGGAGATGCCACTACCGTTCCTCCACGACCTGAAACTGTGACTACTGTCCCTAAGTCTCAACTTACAGCAGAGCAGATACTTCATCGTGAAGCAGATGAATATGCTATGATCTATATCCTTCAGGGTATTCCAAATCTAATCTTTCGAAGTGTTGATGCTCAGAAAACAGCTAAGGCCATGTGGGAACATGTTCATCTACTAATGGAAGGTACTGAATTGAATCAAGAGGACATGGAATCAAAACTTTACATGGAGTATACAACGTTTATGATTGAACAAGGGGAGACACTTGAGTCATACTACCACCGCTTCACAAACATCATCAATGACTTGGACAGAAACAACATTACTTTACCAAAGATTTCAGTCAACACTAAGTTTATCAGCAGTCTTGGTCCTGATTGGCAAAAGTATGTCACGTTTGTTCGTCAAGCAAAGAATCTTCACAAAGCACCATATGGATTGTTGTATGACTATTTGAAGCACCATCAGACTGAAGTTGACAAAGACAGAGCTCTACGTGGATCTTATTCACCTCCAATGTCAAACTCATTAGCTTTAATGGCTCAATCACACAATGCTACTCCTTCACAGTCAAATCAGGCTTTTGTCCAACAACAACATCACTTTTCCTACCCTCAACAACCATTTTCACCCCAACATGTTCAATATGATTCTACACAGCAATTCACTGACACTCAAATGGTTCCATTTAACAACTCAGATTCCATGTTTTACACTCACACAAATGATGACGAGGAGGATGCATTCAACTCATTGAATCAAGGATTTGCTCTTATTGCTCGTGCTTTCAGCAAATTTTCTAACACATCCAACAATCGTCTTTGTACTTCATCAAACACAAGGAATCAAGCTGTCATCAAAGATGGACAGGTAGAAGTGCAGAATCGTAATTATGAACGTCCAATGGGCTCTGGAGGTTATACGGGTAATTCTGGAAGTAGACAAGGACAAGGGTTTAATACAAATGCTGGGAATAGGAACAATGCTGGTGCTCCTCAAAGAAGAGTTGAGATTGTTGAAACTGGAAATTCATCAACTGGGAATTCTGGACTCAGGTGTTACAACTGCAATGGGAAAGATCATCTGGCTAATGCATGTCCTAAACCAAGGACAAGAGGCAGTGCTTTTCACAAGGAAGCTCTACTTTTAGCTCTTAAGGATGAAGCTGGAGGTACTCTCACTAGCAAAGAAAACAGCTTCATGGCCGATGCTTACTCAGATGATGACATGGAAGATCTGGAAGCAAATGCAGCAGTGATGTTAATGGCAAACATGCAGGAACTCCAAATGAGTGACACAGGCCCAGTGTATGACACTGATGGTCAATCTCAGGTACCTGATTCTGAAACATGTATGATAAATGAAATTGTCTCATCATCTGCATCTGCATCAGACAAGGAAACAATTGTTCAAAATGATTCATTATTATTCTCTCAAGAGGATGAGCACATAAACACTTTTGTTACATTTGATGATCCAAATGAGAACGATAACGATGATCAAATTGAACAGAATGAATCTTTGCCTGATCCAGATTCGGAACTCATGACCATGCTTGTGACCACCCAATCCCAAATTGATAAATGCAATGATATTAACCGTGCTTTAAATGCAAAAGTCGCATCATTAACTGCAGATCTTGAGTGCTAAAAAATACAACTCACAAACTTTGAAAACCAAGCTAATCGAGAAAAGAGTTTTGAAGTTGCTTTTCAAAATGCGTACGTAAAAGAACAAGAGTTAAACCATCAAATACGCGAATTAGTTGCTTCCAAAAACAACTTGATTTCTCAAATGGAACAAGAAAAATTCCAACACAAACAACAAATTGATCAACTCAATTCTGAACTTTTCAAAACAAAAAACGAGTTGTCAAATTGTCAAGCTAGCTTTTCTGAATATAAACAGGTTTCAAAGAAACGAGTTGATTCGTATCTGGAAAAAATTGTTGATTTGCAAAACAAAGTCAAAGAGTTTCAAACAGTTGTTTACAAAACTGGTGAGTCTGTCACAACGATTCAAAAGTTTTCTTTAAAGCAACATCCACAAGGTAATGGATTTGCTATTGGTGACGACAAACCACATTTTCTCCACAAAGCACTCAAGGAAAATCCAAAGTTGTATAGTGCTGAAAAACTTCTTGATAATTCAATTGTGCGTGTTGTTGTACATAACTGTGAGGAAGAACAGGAACAAGAAGAAGAGAGTCGATAAAAATGAGAAATGTCATGTATAACAAACCATTTGATTACTCAAAATTGCCTCATCTTTTGGATACTTTTGTTCCTCAAAAAGAGAAAACTGAACAACCAGAGTTTATTCAACAAATTCATGGATCCATTGCTGATGTTGGTCCCGTTAAACCAGTTACACAAATTACTGGTCCTTTACAACCATTACCAAAATGATGTCTTGTACTTCGTTATTTTGAAACATTTTTGGAAGATATCAAATTGTTGGAAGATGCAATTGAACGAAATTCGGAAATCAAAGTTTCCACTTTTCAATCTGCTTATGCAAAAGAACAAAGACAAATTTTTCAAAAACATATTTTACCTCATGTTCAACATTTGCGTCTTTGTGCAACACACTGGGAACGGGAACTTCAAAATGAAGTAAAATCCATGATACAAGTTTTTAATGCAACAGAACATTTCATGTCTAAACAGAAAAGTCGAAACAAATTTCTTCAAAACGAAGCAGATCGACTCTTGGAAGATGTTCTGAGTTCTGATGTTATCTCTGTGTTCATGAATTCTCTTTATGTGTCATGTAATTCTATGCTTGTTGATGATCACATTTCTGATTGTGAAAAGTTGAGACACGAGATTGAGATTTTAAAAGATGAAAAAGTGAGAATTCTGAAACAAAATGATGATGTTCAAAAGAAACTTTCAAACGAGATTTTTCAACTACAAAAGAGACTTCAATGGTGTCAAGCTCAAAGCATTGAGTTTGAATTAAAATTGCAAAAACAAACGCAAAATCAGGTTTTTGATAACAAATCAACCAAAGTTGAAATTCTTGATGATGAGAACGCAGTCTTAAAGTGTCAATTGTCAAAGTATGAACAAGAAATTGCAAAAGTAAAAGATGAATACAAAACAATTTTTGACTATTTGAAAAAGACTTGGTCTCAACTTTTGGAAGAAAACGCTAAGTGTATGAAAGACTGTGCTGATACAGTCAGGCTTAATAGGCAACTTGATTCTAGAATACAGGAACAGCAACACATCATCATTGAGTTAAAAGGGAAACTTAGTGCATATGAAAAAGGAAAGAAAGTGAACACTAATGTTATTGCACAAGGAATGTACAAAGTAGACACAACATCTAAGAAAAATGCTACAGACACTAATTTGAATGCCTCCACTTCTACAGGAATAGTCACCACTACTAACGTTAGCAGATCAACGCGTAAAAGCAACCAAAAAAAGAATATGATTTGGAAACGTAGGAGCGAAACACTAGAAGTCAATGAAGTAGAAGATCATCCTAGGAATTCGAATAAAAAGCATGTTGCTTCTGATTTTGATTCAAATTTTCAAAAATTTAATTCTAAAATCATTGTAACAAATGCTGTGTATTTAAACGTTTCAACCGTTAAAGCTTCTTGTGTTTTTTGTCGAAAATGCATGTCTTCTGGTGATCATACTCAATGTGTTGCTAAAACCCTTTTATCTCGTCGTAAGAAATCTACGTCTGGCAATACCTCTAGGCCCACTAATGCTTCTAAGTCTGTGCTAGGTAAACCGCCAGTTTTATTTTCTGCAAATGCCTTAGACAACCCCATAGTTGCGAAAACAAATCCTAGGATAGTGCAATCACCTAGTGACTTCACTCAGAACAAAGCAAGAAATAGTTGGATATGGCAACGTTGGTTACAAAGGACACCCTATTTCAAATGGTTACCTAAAATTGTAAATGTGTGTGCCTCTAACCCAACGGAACCCACAACCTCTTTGGGTTCCACCCTTACCATTGTTCCACCTTTGTCGTCTTCGTGTGATGCAGGTGATACAAATCGTTCTATGGATTGTTGATAGCGGTTGCACCCGACATATGACAGGCAATCTCAAACTGTTAGTAAACTTTGTTTCAAAGTTCATTGGTACTGTGAGATTCGGGAATGATCATTTTGCTGCTATCATGGGCTATGGAGATTATGTCAACGAAAACATCAAAATTGGTCGTGTGTATTATGTTGAAGGACTTGGACACAACCTTTTCTCAGTTGGTCAATTCTGTGATGGAGCTTTGGAAGTCGCATTTAGGGAGAAAACATGTTTTGTTCGTGATTTACAAGGAAATGATCTTATGACAGGCTCTCGTGGAACAAACCTTTACACAATCTCAATGTCTGATATGATTGCTTCCTCTCCCATATGTCTCCTCTCCAAAGCAACTTCAACAAAATCTTGGTTATGGCACAAACGAATGTCTCATTTGAATTTCAAAACCTTGACTGATCTGGCAAAACACAAATTAGTCGACGGTCTTCCATGATTCAGATTTGCAAAATATCATCTATGTCCCGCTTGTGAACAAGGAAAGAGCACTCGTGCACATTTTCCTCCCAAAACTGAATCCAATACATATCACGTTCTTCATCTTCTTCATATGGATTTATGTGGCCCGATGCATGTGCAGTCAATAAATGGCAAATGCTGTATTCTGTTAATTGTTGATGACTACTCCAAATGGACTTGGGTTTATTTTCTCAGAAGTAAAGATCAAGCTCCTCAAATGATCATCACCTTTCTCAAGAAAATTCAAGTTCAGCTTCGTAACACGGTCAGAAAAGTTAGACCAGATAACGGAACTGAATTCAAGAATCAAACTCTTCGTACATATTTTGAGGAAGTGGGAATTGATCATCAGACATCTATCGCTAGAAGTCCTGAACAGAATGGTGTTGTTGAAAGACGCAACAGTACGCTAGTGGAAGCTGCACGAACAATGTTAATTAATGCTCAACTTTCAGATTACTTATGGGCTAAAGCTGTTTCGACTGCATGCTATACTCAAAACCGTAGTATGATCAACAAACGCCACAACAAAACACCTTATGAGCTTGTCCATCATCGTAAACCGAATGTTAAATACTTTCATGTATTTGGTGCTCTCTGTTACCCAAATAATGATCTTGATGACTTTGGAAATCTCAAAGCAAAAGCGGACATCGGAGTGTTCATTGGATACTGTGAAAATTCAAAAGGCTTTCGCATATGGAATCGTCGTACAAGAGATCTTCAGGAGACTATTCATGCTAATTTCGATGAGCTTACTGAAATGGCTTCGGAACAACTCAGTTTCGGACCCGAGCTTAAAGCAATGGCTTCTGAGCAAAACAGCTTAGGACCCGCAACTAACCGTCTAAACTACCCTGATCATTCAGCTGCATCTCTTTCGCCAAACCGTAAAGATTTGGAAACCTTGTTTGCTCCGTTGTTTGATGATTTCTTTGATAGTCGTGCACCAAGTGTATCAACTGTTTCCGCTGCTCAACCTGATAATATTCCTTTACCTGATACTCCTGCAACCACGACAACAAATGTTGCAACAGATGCACCTCCAACTGAATCTCCAACAAAAACAGCACAAACACCTTCCAACACTGAAACTGCAGCTGAAGATCAAAATGAACAAGTACCCGCACCTTCAGATTATGACGGAAATGTTTTCTTTAATCCATTTGCTCTGACTCCAACCATTCCTGATATTGCAGAGTCATCATCAAGCAATTTGGATCCGTCTAATATGCATGATTCTTATCAACATCACCCTTCGACACATAACTGGACTCGAGACCATCCCTTAGTTCAAATTATTGGTCATCCAGATGCACCAGTAATGACCAGACAACGACTTCACTCAGATGGAGAAACTTGCATTTATGCACTCACAGTATGTCATGATGAACCCAAGAACATTAAACAAGCAATGACTTACTACAACTGGATTGAGTCAATGCAAGAGGAACTCAATCAATTCAAAAGATTAGAAGTCTGGGAGTTAGTCGAAAGACCACATGGGATCTATGTCATCGGTTTGAAATGGATTTGGAAAAACAAGCTAGATGATGAAGGCACAGTGATTCGTAACAAATCGCGTTTGGTAGCAAAAGGATACACTCAGGAAGAAGGAATCGAATTTGAAGAATCTTTTGCTCCAGTGGCTAGACTTGAAGCTGTACGCATTTTTCTGGCCTATGCTGCTCACAAAAACATGGTTGTTTATCAAATGGACGTGAAAACGGCATTTCTGAACGGGCAACTACGTGAGGTGGTGTATGTTAGTCAACCAGAGGGATTCGTCGATCCAGAACATCCTAATCATGTGTACAAGCTCAAGAAAGCCCTTTACGGCCTTAAACAAGCCCCGATGGCATGGTACGATAAACTGTCAGCTTTTCTACTTACCAATCATTTCACGAAAGGTTCAGTGGATCCAACGTTGTTTATTCAAAAACACGGGGAGGACATTTTAATTGTTCAAATTTATGTCGATGACATTATTTTTGCTTCAACACACAAAAAGTACTCAAACCGTTTTGCAAAATTAATGAAAGATAATTTTGAAATGTCCATGATCGGTGAACTTACGTTCTTCTTAGGACTACAAGTTCATCAATCACCCCGTGGAATCTTTCTAAACCAGTCCAAATATGCCCTTGAGATTCTTAAGAAACATGGAATGACCAGTTGTTATACTTACAATACTCCTATGGCTCATACAACAAAGCTTGATGCTGACTTACATGGGACATCTGTTGACCCTACCAAATACCGTAGTATTATTGGGTCACTTATGTATCTCACAGCTAGCAGACCAGATATAGTATTTGCCGTGTATATGTGTTCTCGTTATCAGTCTAAACCTACTGAAAGACACCTCTCTGAGGCTAAAAGAATCCTTCGTTACGTAAAGGGAACCATTAATTTAGGGATCTGGTATCCAAAGGATTCTGGTTTTGAACTAATAGCTTTTTCAGATGCAGATCATGCAGGTTGTCTAGATTCACGCAAAAGTACTTCTAGTGGTGCTCAATTTATAGGAGATAAGCTTGTATCATGGCAGTCAAAGAAGCAGGATTGCACCTCATTGTCATCAACAAAAGCGGAATACGTAGCCATGTCTGCCTGTGTGCTCAAGTTATTTACATGAGATCACAACTAATGGACTACGGATATGTTTTCAACAAAATCCCAATGTACTGTGACTCTAAGAGTGCCATCGCCATCTCCTGCAACACTGTTCTTCATTCCAAGTCCAAACACATTGCTCTCGGTTATCATTTCATCAAGGAGCATGTCGAAAAGGGTACAATTGAATTATAATTCGTGGGTACAGAATACCAATTGGCAGACTTGTTCACAAAAGCTTTACCTCCATCAAGGTTTGCTGAACTAGTTCACCAGATTGGTATGCGGTGTTTGACTCCATATAATCTGGCAAACTTTCTCAAACACAATTAAGAAAGTCAAACACCAAAATCCTTTTGTAAATATTTTAGCAAAAACCAAATAAAAAATATAAAACTAAAAACAACAAAAATATTTTCCATTTTTTCTTTATTAAAAAAAAAAAAAAAAAAAAAAAAAAAAAAAAAAAAAAAAAAAAAAAAAAAAAAAATCTAAGTGTGCAGTATTCACAACTTCAAGATATGTTTTTCAATACATAACTTTCTCATTTTATCAAAAACATATTTTGAGGGGGAGAAAACTTTTCAAATCATCATGAATACCGCACACTCTTCTTCAAATCTTCGTCATCAATTACTTTCATCATGCAAATCTTTCGTGTACTCTTGTACAAACGTTTTGTCAAAATTTACAATCACTTGTGAGTTCAAGGGGAAGAAGTGTCACAATCACAAAGTTAAAGTCAACTTGGACTTTACATGATACAACATACACCCTTGAGGGATTGTTTGTGTCAAATCTCAATACTTTGAGACACTTGGACTGAATTTGCAAACATAGGGTGTTAAGGGGCCAAAATTGTCAAATTCACGAACTTAACCCTATATAATGAAAAACAAAACGGTCTTAAATTGTCACAAATTCAAAAATACAAACCCATTTGCCGCCATTTTTCTTCATTCTAAGCTTTGATATCAATCTTCATACTTTCGAATATGTATGTGTTATAAAGCTTTGTTTATATCTTGCATGTCCTCGCCTAAATTCTTACTAGCTGTTTGTGGCTCAATCTGTATCAATTGTGAATTAGGGTTTATGCTTCGAAATTGGGCAATTCTTATCTGTGGTGTTTTAGGTTAATTAGATTAGACCATTTGCTTTGGTATGAGTTTAATTTTTCAATAACATCACTTAATTAGCCTAGGATTCTTCACAGAGATGGATTTATGTGTTTAGGGTTTAGGAAGTCGTAAAATTGGCTGTGTCAAAATGGCTTAGTGAATATGTGTTTTGATAGTTGATTATTGCTTCTATATGATCCCTAAACATGCCTATTAAGTTTCATAGTCTAAGAGTTACAAACACGTAATTATTGATTAAATTTGACATGAACTTGGCGAGTAAGTGTAGAACTTGGCGAGTAAGTGTAGAACTTAGCGAGTAAGTGTAGAACTTGGCGAGTAAGTGTAGAACTTGGCGAGTAAGGTCAGAACTTGGCGAGTAAGGTCTGAACTTAGCGAGTAACCTTTGAACATAGCGAGTAACATTTGTATTTGGCGAGTAACACATGGTTTCTGGCGAGTAACAATAATTGTCTCCGAGTAAGGAGTGTATCATCAAAAAACCTTCGAGTAAGGGTTTTTTTCACTTATCTCCAGCGAGTAAGAAGTCCTTTTCAAAAAATTTCAAAATTCTGTCGAGTAAGGATTTTCTTTGCTCATGCGAGTAAAGATTTTCTTTTGTTCCAGCGAGTAAGGATTCTTTCTCAGTTCCTATGAGTAAGGATTTTTATATGATCCAGTGAGTATGAACTTGTGTCTGCGAGTATAGAATTTTTTTTCAAGACTTAAAAATTTTTTTTAGGTTTGAAATTTTTTTCTCAAAACACTTACTTGTGTAAGTTGGTTACTTGGCTAATTGGATATCTTTTCTTGATAATTGTGTTCCATCTCTTCATGATCTGAAACTTAAGCTCACTTATTTCATACATTGAGACGAAAACATGGATTGTAATACTCACACTAACATAAATATGAAACTCGTATTGTGTTTCTTGTTTGTGTTTGGGCATTTCAGATTCAACATGTCTCAAGGATCTATTGCGAGAACTGAATTGATTGCAGAAGGTGAAAGAAAGATCAGTGAGTCCAACATGAAGTTTGATCTTGAGAAACTTCCCTGTCATCCTACGTGTCAGATCGTTGTTGAAATTCTGAAGAAGCATTTCATCAGACATCTCCTCATCAAATCTGCTAGAGTACTTAAGGTTTATCTAAACCAGTTCTGGAATTCTCTCATCGTCAGCCGTAACACCAAAACTATGACAGTCACCATTGATAAGAAGATCATCAAGTTTGATGTCGGTTTTCTTCACACTATTCTTGGTTAACCTGAAGCTGCAACTGGAAATTACAAACAATTCTCTACCTTTCCCTCATATGAAAGAATTGTTAGATCCCTCAAACACATGGGATATGATGAATCCATCACACCAATCACCACTCATTCCTCAATCAACAGAAAATACATCCCTCAACCTTGGCTAACAATGTATTCTATTCTCACAAACTGTGTTACGGGCAAAGAGACAGGACATGAGCATCCTTCTCTAGATTTTATACAGATTTTCTGGGGAGTTCTTAACGTGGCGCATCTGGATTATGCTCAGCTCATATGGAATGACATGGTTTTCCAAGCTCGTCAGTTTGTCAAAAGGAAAACCTCCAAGATCCCATTTGCTCGTTACACAAAACTTCTCATTTCCCACTTCATGAATGAAGACCCTAAGATTGATAGAAGACTTGATGATAAATATCATGCAGAAAGCATGGATCAAATGCTTTCAAGGGTCAGAATTCAAAGCACAAGCACAACCAAGAAAGGATTAAGAATTCTAGATCCATTGCTAACTGAAGCTATTCGTGCTACTGCTGCTTTTGATAGTTATGATGAAGCTGAGAAGTCAGGGTTAGTCGGAATCACCCTTCAAAAGCCTAAAGAGTCAACAAGAGGTAGTGGTAGAGGGAAGAAGACTACTGCTTCAAGATCTAAGAAAGTCACTCGAGAAATCACAAAGAAACTTGTTACTCGAAGTGAACCTTCTGATGAAGAGGATGATGATGATGAGGAAAGTCAAGGGTTGGCGCTTATTAAGGTCAAAAAGGAGAAAGATACTTTGGGAAAAGGCAAAGAAGAAGAAGATACCGATGAACATATTTCACCTCCCGTCTCAGAAAAGGATGAAGCCAAACTGTTACGACTGACAATGCTTGAGATCCAAAGGTTGGAACAGGCTAGGATTGAAAAACTTCAAAAGAAAGGTGAAGGTTCAGGTACTAAAGATGATGAAATGAAGAAACCTTTAACGGAAGAGGAAGAAGACTCTGAAGGAACAGTTTCTCATACCGAAGAAGAAAAGGATGATGAATCTGATGATGATGAACAATCACAATCTAAAGAAGATAAAGATAAATATGATAATGATAATGATACTGACAATGAAAAGAAAAGTGATGAAGAAGATGATGAAGAAGAAAAAGTTGTGAAAGATAATGATGATGATGATCAGGATGATGATGATGATGATGATAATGAAGAAGGAAGATATGAAGCCTGCACTCACACTCCACCTGAATAACCACATCAAACTACATCTTCTCATGATCAGCATTCGAAGACAACACCTCCTTCGCCAAAACAAGTTCTACAATAGCAAACCCTCTCTACAGCAGCTGCAGATCACAATTTACTTCTATCATTACAGCAACAACTCAATGCTCTACAAACTAAAGTGGAATCTCACGACAAAGACATTGAGGAGTTCAAAATCTACAACCTTGATGCTGCCATGGAGAATGTTGTTCATGATAACTTACCGGGTCATGTTGAGAAGTACTTACGTGAGGAAATTCCTTCTGCAATGCGCCAATATGTTAAAGACAAACTTGAAGGGATTGTGGCTCACAGATTCCAAAGTACTCCAATCACTATTCAGATAAAGCTGTCAAGACCAACTGCATCAGACCTTAAAGGTTAACTTCTTGAGGCTATAGTGAACAACCCAGAGGAAGAAGATCTTCGCAAAGCATTGATCAGGTCAATAAAAAAGGCTAAGAAGAAGGATGAACCATGCAAGAAGTCAAAGCCAACTAAGTGTCATCACGATGATACTGACAAAGATGACAATGCCAAACAACAAGATAAAAGAAGGCGAATGGTTGGATCTACTGCTGGACATCAATCTTCTGCCAATGTCAACCCTACGTTTGGCGATAAGTTTCATCCACAGAACACCAAACTTCTTGAAGACACGAAACCAATGGATGACATCTTACCTGAAGTGGTTGAACCCATTCCAGAACCGCCAAAAGATGCACCCATGGAACCTGTTCCTGAGTGGATTGATCCATCTGCCCCTACTCATAACTGGTTTAATGAAATGATCGATGCTTATCCAGATATTCCAGAGACCGAAGCTCCTGCTGACGGATCAGTTATTGACTTTACCAAATGAATCAAACAAGTAATGAAGATTCAGAAGTTGAAACTATCCGACATCGCCAACATTCGGAAAGCAGGCTTCTCTCAATACAAGACTTCTCTTACTTCACATTTGGAATTCGAGTATAATCTGGAACAAGTCGCTAGAGCACTGTCAGAGAATGTTAGGAATTATCAAGAAAAGACTTAATATATGAAGAACAGACTTAAGTCTGCTGGTTACATGGTTAAGTCTGCTAGTTATATCTTAGTTAAGACTTGTAATAGTTAAGTCTGCCAGTTTAGTATTAAGTCTGGTAGACAATATTAACATAGTTAAGTCTGTGTTGGGATTTAAGATGCTGATGCTATTGGATAATAATGTTGTTCTTGGTGCTGATGAGAAAATACTCTAAGTGTTCATTCTACTGCTAGGTATATTCATACTACTGTTAGTGTATCCATACTGCTGCTGGACATATTATGAGAAGAGGTGAAATAATGCTAAGTATAGAATACTACTGCTAGTGTATTCATACTACTGCTAGTGTTAATCATACTACAGCTGCGAGGATACTACTGCTGATGCAAATATACTACTGCTGGAGAATATTATACTGCTGCTTATGAGATAAACGTGTATAGAATGTTAAGATAAATTTAGAAAAGATTTGTTTAGATTTATCTTGTATAGGAAGTCATTGTAAACCCTAGGACTCCTTAGTCTATAAAAGGAGGCTCTAGGGCATAGAGTTAAATACGTGAGTCTACACATAAGTCTATACGAATACATACAAAGTTAGAGAGTCGTATTGATTGCTTCAAGGTTTTTGTAAACCCTAGTGATATTCAGATCACTCGTATTAATATATTGAAGCTTATTGTTTTGTTTAATCATATACTGTTTCATACACATCACATCATATATCTTCTAATTATTGATTAGTAAATTCCGCGTGCTAATCGGTATATACTCAAAGTATAAATCAAACACAAGGCGTGTGTTTAGATCCTCTCAAGTGGTATCAGAGACATGCTCTTATACTTTGAATTAGAAGATCCAAAGAAGACAGTAAATTCACTTTTACTAATGGAGACAGAGAACAGTCAGTCCAACACTGCTGCAAGGCTTCCAAAACTCAAACTCAATGAATATGAGTTATGGAGATTAAAGATAGAGCAGTACTTTCTTGTACAAGATTATGCTCTCTGGGAAATCATTCTGTGTGGTGATTCTTACACGCCAGGCTATACTACTGAAGAAATTGATGGAAAACCTGTTCAAAAACAGAATTCTGGCCCTGTCACTAATGATGAAAGAATTCAGAAAAAGAATGATTTAAAGGCTAGAAGTTTGTTGTTGATGACTCTTCCAGATGATCAAATGCTTGCTTTTAGCAAGTATAAAAATGCAAAGTCCTTGTTTGATGAGATCTGTGCAGTGTTTGGTGGCAATGAAGTTACCAAGAAGACACAGAAAACATTGCTGAAGCAAAGTTTTGAGAACTTTACCTCATCCAGTAATGAGACACTTGATCATATGTTTACCAGGTTGCAGAAGATTGTTACACAGTTGACTGTCCTAGGTGTTGAGGTAGATAAGGAAGATCTCAACTTGAAGTTTCTAAGAAGTTTACCTGCAGAATTCAACACACATGTTATTGTGTGGATGAATAAACCAGAAGTAGAAACAATGAAGATCAATGATCTTTACAACAACTTTAAAAATGTTGAACAGAGATTAAAGAAGACTGGAACTTTAAGCACTAATTCTGGGAATATGGCTCTTTTGTCATCTTCTCACAATAGCCAGTCAGAAGAGGTTGATGATGATTATGTTGTTTCAACTGCTAGCTTTGGAGTTTCTACTGCTAGTCATGGTGTTCCTGCTGCTAGCTCACAAAAGAATGTTGCTGGTCTTGGAGACTCTACATTCTATGCTTTCATAACTAGTCAGGCTGGTGGTTCTCCTTTGACTCATGAAGACCTTGAGCAGGTGGATGATGATGATATAGAGGAGATGGATATCAAATGGCAGGTTGCTCTTCTTAGCATGAGGGCTAAGAAGTTTTGGCAAAGAACTGGAAAACAAATTACCATCAATGGTAATGAGACTGCTGGATTTGATAAGAAAAAGGTGGAATGCTTCAATTGCCACAAATTGAGGCACTTTGTAAGGGAGTGTAGGTTGCCAAGGAAGCAGGACAATAGAAGCTCTTGGTACAAACAGGACAAAAAGAAGGAGCCAATTGTGGAAGAGCCAAAGGCTATGTTGGCTATTGATGGTGTTAGCTATGATTGGAGCTTCATGGCTGATGAAGAGGAAGCACCCACAGAATCTGCAATGGTGGCAACTGAGTTTGCTTTGATGGCTTTCTCAGATACAGAGGTACAATCAATTGACAGTTGTTCTAAATCATGTAATGCTTTAAAAGAACTTGAGAAGCTTAGAAAACTGTTTGATAGTGAAAGGATAGAGTTAGATAATGTCAAGTTTAATCTATTAAATCATAAGAGAGGCATATCTGTTTTAGAAAAACAACTTGAACATTATAGGGCTAATGAGTCTAAATATAATGATGATATAGCAGTTCTAAAAAGAGATTTAGACTATAAGATTACTGTTAATGAGGCCCTTAGAGCAGAAATGGAGAGACTTAAAAAGATTAATGAAAATGTTCAAATCTCTGTTGATACATTAGCTTATCAGTCTGAAGAAATCAATAAAATTTGGCAAGCTCAAGTAGTCAACAAGGTTAAGTCTGGTATAGGATATCACTCTGTTCCTCCACCTTTCAGAGGTGTTCCCTCACCTCCAGGCATTGACCTAGCACACACTGGATTAGATGAATTTCAAGAACCTGAATTTAAGTATGGTCCTAAATCTGTTGAGATTCCTAAGTTAGAAGAAGTGTTTGAGAGTGCTAATGATTCTTCTATAATTGATGAAAGTGTGTCTGAGAATATGTGTAAGGTAGAAACCACAGTTCCTAATGTGGTTAAGGAAGTAGTTAAAGAGAAAGCTGTGGTCACACCTAGAAAGCAAGTTAATCAAACTAGGCCAACAGTAAAGTATGCTGAGATGTATAGAAATAGGTCTCCAGCTCCTAGGGGTAACCAAAGGAACTGGAACAATTTGAAATCTCAACAACTTGGAAGTGACTTTGTAATGAAAAATAAATCATGTCATATCTGTGGAAGTTTTGACCATTTGCATGCTAATTGTGACTACCATAAGGGAATGAGGTTGTACTTGAAAAGGTAACTCAGTTAGGAGATACTGCTGCTGAAGTTCATACTGCTGCTAGTGAAGTACATTCTACTGCTGAGCCAGATTCTACTGCTGAGATTGTAGCTCAAGTTATACTTAATCTCAAAACTTCACAAGCACAACAACAACAACAACAACAACCATTACCTACACCAAAACAACCACAATCACAACCACTGAAGGGAGTTACAATCAGAGAACCCACACCCACAGCAAAAACAATAACACAAACACATTCATATTCAGGAAAAGGCAAAAGTGTTATGGTTGAAGAACCTGAGCCTTATACTGAACTACCATTTGAGTATTGGCCTAAGGATAAGCAGATTGCATATAATGAAGAAGCTGCAAATAAATTGGCTGCAGAGCTTGAAGAAGAAAACCAGATGGTACTTGCTCAAAGGCAAAAACATGCAGAGGATGAGGCTAAAACTCAAGCTGTGTTAGATGCTTGGGATGATGAGAGGGTTCAGGCTGATGCTGATATGGAACTCTTGAAGATTGTGAAGGAGGAGATAGCAAATACCATTACTGAAGAGGGGAGAGCTGAATGGTTAAAGAATTTCAGGGCTAAAAGGAAGAGATGGTATCTGGCTGAGAGGAGGAAGAAGAAATTGCTCAAAGAACCCACTGTTAAGCAAAAGAGAAAGTATTTTGAGCAATACTTAAAGAATATGAAGGGTTATAAGCTGGTCCAGTTGAAACCATATTCAGATGAAGAGATTATAAAGATGTATGAAAGAGCAAAGAAAGAAGTAGATCAATTCATTCCAATGGAAACTGAAGTGGTAGAAACTGAGAAGATGGCTGAGAAAGAAATAGTGAGTGAAAAAGATGAAGAGAAAGAGAAAGAGGAGATAGTAAGTTCAGGAACTAAAAGAGCAGGTAGTAAGTTGATCACTTTTGGAAGGAAGAAGAGAAAAGCTATTAAATCCAAAGTTGCAGAGCATGAAGATGAGCAGAGTTCTGAAGATGAACACATACCCAAAGAACATAAGAAGGAACAATTAGAAAGTTTAACAATGGTTGTTACAATGAATGAGCCTAAAACTGTTGATGCTATGCCTATTAGGATCAAACATCCTATTATTGATGTAACTTCAGGTGTTCAGGATGGCTGTGAGAGTTATTGGGATGTGAAGAGAACAAATGGAAAGAATTACAGGTTTCTAAGGCTAGAGCAGATGTTGAATTACTTTGACAGGGAGGATGTTGAGACACTCTGGAGGATATACAAAGAGAAGTTTGGTGATAGAAAATTTGGTAAAAATTATCCAACAGAGTTGAATGATAAGATGATGTGGAATCAGTTAAAGCTCATGTTTGAACCAACTGCTGATGATCCAGAATGGAGAGAACTTACAAATTGTAAGGTTCTAAAATGGAAGCTGTATCAGAGTTGTGGAGTGCACATCTTGGGCATAGGAGGTCTCATCCTGTATATGCTAGTTGAGAAAGATTATCCTCTATCAAGCTACAAAGGAGCAATTATGCAGATGCTACAATTTAGAAAACTTCAGCTGCAGAAAAGTTATATGGTAGATGATCAAGCATATAAGCTGTTAAAGAAATATGAAAAGGTGTTAAGGTCTTGAATCTGTTAAAAATATGTTTGGAAGCATCCTCCTAGTGATGGTAAGAAGCTTAAACTGGAGAAACTTGATGATTTTGGAAGAAATATCAAGTTTAGGGGAGGATTGTTGGGATTTAAGATGCTGCTGCTATTGGATAATAATGCTGTTCTTGGTGCTGATGAGAAAATACTCTAAGTGTTCATTCTACTGCTAGGTATATTCATACTACTATTAGTGTATCCATACTGCTGCTGGACATATTATGAGAAGAGGTGAAATAATGCTAAGTATAGAATACTACTGCTAGTGTATTCATACTACTGCTAGTGTTAATCATACTGCTGCTGCGAGGATACTACTGCTGGTGCAAATATACTACTGCTGGAGAATATTATACTGCTGCTTATGAGATAAACGTGTATAGAATGTTAAGATAAATTTAGAAAAGATTTGTTTAGATTTATCTTGTATAGGAAGTCATTGTAAACCCTAGGACTCCTTAGTCTATAAAAGGAGGCTCTAGGGCATAGAGTTAAATACGTGAGTCTACACATAAGTCTATACGAATACATACAAAGTTAGAGAGTCGTATTGATTGCTTCAAGGTTTTTGTAAACCCTAGTGATATTCAGATCACTCGTATTAATATATTGAAGCTTATTGTTTTGTTTAATCATATACTGTTTCATACACATCACATCATATATCTTCTAAGTATTGATTAGTAAATTCCGCGTGCTAATCAGTATATACTCAAAGTATAAATCAAACACAAGGCGTGTGTTTCGATCCTCTCAGTCTGTTTATTAGTTATGTCTATTTATTAGCAAAGTCGATTTGATATAAGTTAGGAAAGGATACGTATGAATATAGTTATCTTAATAGAAGATACATATATCCTTCTACACGTTTTGTATCTAGGGTTTCCTTGGTGTATAAAAGGAACCCTACGGCTTAATAGTTTGTAAGTGAGTAATACGTATAAGTTAGATATTATTATTGAATGTTAGTAATACGAAGTTAGTTATTGATATTGTGTTCTTCATTGTTTGTTGTTAAGATTCCGCATTAGCAATAAACAAAGTGTTAGAGTCTCTTACTTAGATTGATTTGGATTTATTCAAGTCATCTAACAAGTAACAAGGCTACTTGGATCCATAAACCGTGGACCTTCAAGTGGTATCTGAGCCTGTAGAGAGACTCTAAATTCGAAGAAATACAAAACCACAAACCCAAATTCACTCACATAAAACCCTGCATAATGTCTGCTAAAGGTGATGATTTCTCAAATCATACCAGTGAGGATGAGCAATCAAACCATGAAGATGAAAACCCTGAAACTAGTACATCTAAACCACAACAAACCATCTCTGCAACAACAACCATATCCAACATAAAACTTCCAATCCTAAAGAAAGTAGAATATGACATCTGGGCCATGGAGATGGAACACTACCTGGAGTATATTGACAATGAGGTCTGGAAGGTCATTCAGAATGGTAATTTGAAGAAAAGGATTCAGGTTGGTAAAGATGGATCGGTTAAGGTGCTACCAGCAATATCTGCTGAAGAGATACGAGCTGATGAAAAGGAGAGAAAGGCCAAGAATATCCTGTTGATGGCACTTCCTACGGATTACAAGAGAAGGTTTCATGGCATGACTGATGCCAAGGAAATTTGGGAGGCTATTAGAAAAAGATTTGGGGGGAATGCTAACTCCAAGAAGATGAAGAAAGCTGTTCTTAAACAGCAGTTTGAAGCTTTTAGTGTATCCAGTTCAGAGGGATTGGAAAAAGGTTATGATAGGTTTCAACAACTTCTTTCACAACTAGAGGTTCATGGTGCTACAGTGTCTGAGGAGGATGCCAACCACAAGTTTCTCAGATCCTTACCAACTGAATGGTCAAGTGTAACAATGACCATGAGGATGAAGGAGGAAATTGACACCATGTCAATGGATGACCTGTACAACAATCTTAGGATTTTTGAACAGGACATCCAAGCTAAGTAAACCCAAAAGCACCTTCAAGTTCTAATAATGTTTCCTTCATTTCTCAAAGCAAGGGCAACACTAACAAGGATAAGTCTGGCAGTGTTAATTCTGGTGGTTATGCAACTTCTTCAAGCAACAGAGTTGCTCCAGCAGGCTTTGCAGATGAAGTTGTTTATTCATTTTTTGCTAATCAACCAGAAGAAAAGGACTTTATCAGTGAAGATCTGGATCAAATTAATGATCTTGAGGTTGAAGAGATGGATATCAAATGGTAAATTGCCATGATTGCTCTCCGGGTCAAGAAGTTTCAAAGACTTATTGGAAGGAACATTAGGTTTGATAGGAAGACACCAGTGGGGTACAATATGAAGACAGTTGAGTGCTACAATTGTCACAAACATGGTCACTTTGCTAGGGATTGCAAGGTGAAGATGAATACTGAAGGGTACAGGAAGAAGGGTTCTGACTCTCAAGATGATGACAAGCCAGAGAAGAGTGAAATGAGCATGCTGACACTGGAAGCTGGGTCTGTGAACTGGAATGAGCACACATAAGTGGAAGAAGTGCCCAACCATGCACTGATGGCTATTGGTACTAGTAATGAGGTATCATTGTGCTCCAAATTATGCATTGATTCTTATAATCATCTTAAAGCTTTTGTAAACTATGAATTAAAAGATAGTGTATCAGAAATAAAAATCTTGATATACTAAAGCTATCAAAATTTTGAACAACAATAAGTTACTTCTAAGAATAAAATTCGTGCTAATCATAAAACTCATGTATAAGGCCAATAAGAATTGAATCAAGATAACACTTAAATTGAATTGAAGTTGGTAAAATGACAAAAGAAGAGATGAATTGCAAAATGTATAGAAAATGGATAAGTCTAATGTAAACGTTTAGATTAGTAGAATGCTAAAGTAAGTTATCTACTAAAATAGGCTTAGTTTGTGACAATCAGGTAGTTCTTGCTATAAAAGGATAGAAATGGAGAGATGTATTTTAATTGAATAGATATTGATTTGTTGGTAAACTAATATCAATTAGGTTCAAAATCATATATTTTAAGGGGTGACCCTTTCATTAAGTGGAGATCCTTACTTAATATTGGATATAAGTATTGACAAGTCTTTGTTGTATTGGTAAACATGACCGTCAAACTTCTAGAAAGTCAATCTGAACCTGACAAAAGTGAGTATTCTACTTGTCAAATAATGACAAAACCACTAGATTCCTCGTAAAGTCTGATCAGAATCCAAGGTGATGATCCTCAAACTGTTTGAGATCAAACAAACATAAACAGTTCGTGAACTCAAACCAAACCACAACAAACCTAGTTGTGAACACAAAAATTCCAGAACTTCCAATAAAGTAAGAGTCACGAAATTAGGATGGGATGAAGACATACGGAGTAATTAACACTCGTCTGGTCTAAGAGTTGTTTGTATTGGAAAAACATTTGATTAGGATTGTGACTTTCATGAGAAAAATGTTAAAGGTGCTAGCAAATATAGTAAAAGATGTAATCTGGTCATGTTAAACTAGACCAGTTTGGAATAATGCTAAGGATTCAGATTGCTAATAGTTTGTTCAGACAGCACAAATGGAAATTGGTAGCCTAAGTTAATTTGTAGGTACAAGAATTCAGAGAGAAAAAATTTTCTTAGCAGGCAATTTTAATTTGTTAGCCAGAGTATTCTGGAACAAAGTTATTACGGTGTCTTTAAACAGATCATGTGCCAGAAACAGGAAATGCCACACAGTTACTCAATCTCAATAAGAAGGAATACATTTTTATAAATTCATTCAATTGAGAAGGCCTATTGATAGATTACGTACAATTTCAAAGAATTTTTGAACGAATAATAAGACAAAAGCACTTCTGTTAATAGGTTCCTCATGTTGTCATGGGATCACTTAAAGGTAACTACAGTGATCAAGAAAGTGGATCTAATTCAATCAACAGACTTTACAATGGTTTTCCAGGGAGCAATCCAACCTAGACAGAGCTGAGGTCCTTAAGACAACTAATTTTCTTTTCTTAAGTGGAGGACCTGTCCTAAAAGAGATTGTATTCGTATTTGGATATTAGTAGTCTGGGACGATGGATATAAAGGATTCTGGAAGGTTTTCAACAAGATCATGGAGGTTTTCAAATTAAAGGAGGTTACGCAAGGGGAAATAGGGTAAAGGAAAGATTGTTGTAGGCAATTTAGAATTTGAAAAATGTATCTTTTGTACAAGAACTAGGGCAGTTTAACCTTTTCTCCATATCACAAATTTGTGATAAGCAGCATAAGGTGCTTTTTACTGATTCTGAATGTCTTGTGTTGACTTCTGACTTTAAGATGCCTGATGAAAATCAGATCCTTCTCAAAGTCCCAAGACAATATAACATGTACAGCTTTGATATGAAACAACCTGGACCTGCCAAAGGTTTTGCCTGTTTAGTTACAAAAGCCACATTAGATGAATCTAAATTGTGGCATAAAAGGTTAGGTCATGTGAATTTTAAGAACATAAATAAGCTTGTGAAGAATAACCTTGTAAGAGGTTTTGCTTCCAAAGTTTTTAGGAATGACCATACCTGTGTAGCTTGTAATAAGGGCAAACAACATAGGGCTTCTTGTAAGGCTAAGTTAGATAGGTTTGTTACTGAGCCCTTACATACCTTGCATATGGATTTGTTTGGCCCTACATCTGTACATAGTATTAATCATGCTAGCTATTGCCTTGTCATAACTGATGATTGCAGTAGATTTTGTTGGGTGTTCTTTATGTCTAGGAAAGATGAAACTACTTCATTAATTCAAACTTTTATTAGGCAGATAGAAAACCAACATAACAAAAAGGTTAAGATCATTAGAACTAACAATGGCACAGAATTTAAGAATAGGAGCATGATTGAGTTTTGTGGTGATAAAGGAATCAAGCAACAATATAGTAAGGCTAGGACTCCACAACATAATGGAGTTGCTGAAAGAATGAACAGGACCCTGATTGAGGCAGCTAGAACTATGTTAGCAGACTTACTTTTACCCACAACCTTTTGGGCTGAATCAGTAAGCACTGCTTGCTACATATTTAATAGGGTTAGAGTGACCAAGCCTCAAAATAAAACACCTTATGAGCTTATTTTTGGCCATAAACTAGTTATTAGCTATATAAGGCCTTTTAGGTGCCATGTTACCATTCTTGATACTCTGAGTGTGCTTGGCAAATTTGAAGGAAAGTCTGATGAGGGGTTTCTAGTTGGGTATTCACTGAATAGTAAGGCCATTAGGGTATACAATTTAGTGACCAAGAGGGTAGAAGAGAATCTTCATGTTAATTTTCTTGAGGAAAAACCCAATGTGAAGGGACTAGGTCATAGGTGGATGTTTGACATTGATTATTTAACTGATTCTATGAACTATATTCCTATCTCCAAGGAGAATCAAGCTAACCCTGATGCAGGTTCCATAGAAGTAACTAACAATGCAGGTACTCAAGTTACTTCTGATGCAAGCACTGACAAAGAGATTGAGGAGCTTATTGTGATTCCTTCCACAGAAGTCAAACATGTTGCAGTTAATGAAGGAACAAAGAACTCTTCTCCAAAGAAGAAGGAGACTGTGAACAAGCCTCAAGCACAAGAAAAAGGGGTTTCTCCTACTAAAGTTTCAGAAGATGTTCTATCTTTTAGGGATGAATTGAATGCTTTGTCTGACAAGCATCTGGGCAAGAAGGCTACTAGCACTAACTGAGTTAATTCTGGTAGTGTCTCAGTTAAATCTGGTAGTGTGTTTCTGTTAAATCTGGTGGTGTTGCAGTTAATTCTTCTATACCAGACTCTACTCCAAATGATGATTTTGATGATTCTGATATGCCTGAGCTTGAAATATTTGAAAATCCAAGTGAAGGGATATTTGAAGAAGCTTCTTATGATGCTGAAGGAGTGGTTACTGATTTCAACAACTTACCCACAGAAGTGGATGTAAGTCCAACTCCTACACTTAGGATTCACAAAGTTCACCCAAAAAGTCAAATACTTGTTGATCCTAAGTCAGCAGTTCAAACCAGAAGTAAAGTGCAAAAGAAACCTGAAGTTCATGCACTTTTCAGTTTTATCACGAAGCAGCAAACGAACAACCATAAAGATCAACAACATTGCTTGTTTGCTTGTTTCCTTTCTCAAAAGGAACCCACCAACGTCTCTGAAGCATTAGAAGATAAGAGTTGGGTGGAAGCAATGCAGGAAGAGTTGTTGCAATTTGAGTTGCAAAAAGTCTGGGTTCTGGTAGATCTACCACATGGGGCAAAGATTATTGGCACAAAGTGGGTCTTCAGAAACAAAAAGGATGAAAGAGGAGTAGTAGTCAGAAACAAGGCTAGATTGGTTGCCCAGGGATATAAACAAGAGGAGGGGATAGACTATGATGAGGTGTTTGCACCTGTGGCTAGAATTGAGGCTATCAGGTTATTTTTGGCCTTTGCATCATATATGGGCTTCATAGTTTATCAGATGGATGTCAAGAGTGCTTTTCTCTATGGCACTATTGAAGAAGAGGTATATGTCCATCAGCCTCCTGGCTTTGTTGATCCTGCTAATCCCAATAAGGTATACAAAGTTATTAAAACTTTGTATGGTCTCCATCAAGCTCCCAGAGCTTGGTATGCAACACTCTCCAACTTCCTTGAAGAGCATGGGTACAAGAGGGGGGTTATTGACAAGACCTTGTTCATCAAAAGGAACAAAAAGGATATCATTCTAGTCCAAGTTTATGTGGATGATATTATTTTTGGTTCTACTAAAAGGTCTTGGTGTGAGGAGTTCGAGGCATTAATGAAGGGAAGATTTCAGATGAGTTCAATGGGAGAACTCACATTTTTCCTAGGACTGCAAGTAAAGCAAAAAGAAGATGGACTTTTTATCTCTCAAGACAAGTATGTTGCTGAGATCCTTAAGAAGTTTCGTCTGGCAAATGTGAAGACTGCAGTCACTTCCATGGAGAACAAGGTGCCATTGACAAAAGATGAAGATGCTGTGATGTAGATGTGCATCATTACAGATCAATGAAGTTCTCTAATGTATCTAACTGCCTCTAGGCCTGATATTATGTATGTTGTGTATGCTTGTCTCGTTTTCAGGTTACTCCCAAGAATTCACATTTCATGCTGTGAAGAGGATATTTAGGTAAATTAAAGGGCAAACCCAATTTGGGCCTTTGGTATCCTAGAGAATCATCTTTTGACCAGTACTTAGAAATTTCAATAGCTTTTAATTCTGGTAGCTATAGATTTTAATTCTGGTAGTAGTTTTAATTCTGATAGTTAATGATTTTGTAAAATCATTTGTTTTGTATATTTTTCTTGTTTTTCTTGGTGTTTGGACTAACTTTTGCAGAAAAACTTGGATTGGTGGCATTCAGAAGCTTTGCAAATGCTCTCTGTGAGTGTTTGTCTGATATTTTAGTTAAGTCTGGTGAGTCAGTGATTAAGTCTGGTTGATCACTTTTAAGCCTGGTAGTGTTAACTAGTAGATATTTTTTACCGTTAGGACTGGTCGTATTTTTACTCGATTTTCTTATTTAAATACTACCGTTGATATTTTTTTTGAAAAAGGGATATATATATATGGATAATATTTGAGTCATTACTCATCTTTATCCATTATTTACTTCTTTCTTTAAATTTTAACTCTAGACCAAAAATACTCTGTTTTTAATCTACCAGCATTAAACCCTAATTCTTTCGTCAACCAGTACTTACTCATTATCTCATCTATGGCTTCACTAAAGTTTGTTGACAAGCACAATCAAGTTGGCTTCTTGAAAAAACCAGATAAAAGTGAAGGTTTCGAACAAATAGTCGACTTCTTGAAAGGTTCTAACCTTAAGTACGCTTTAATTCATAATCCTACTGTTTATGCATCTCTTGTTAAGCAATTTTGGGGGTCTGTTACCTCTGAAACCCTTGCTGATGGTACACCACAGTTAAGGGCAACCACTGACACACAAGATTTCACCATTACTGAAGCCTCCATTCGAAGTAATCTTCAATTGGATGATGCCTCAGGAGACTATATTTTAACCAATAGTGACCTTTTGGAAGGAATGGCAAATATTGGCTACCCCACTGATGGTACCTTTACCTTTTGGAAAAGCAATTTTACACCTCAGTGGAAATTTTTGATCAATCACTTGTTACACTGCTTAAGTCCCAAGAGTGGTGGATGGGATCAATTTGGGAGCAATATTGCTTCTGCTTTGGTCTGTCTATCACTTGGAAGGCCTTTTAATTTTTCTAAACTAATTTTTGATGGAATGGTAGCCAATCTCAATAGCAAACATAAATTTTTGATGTATCCAAGGTTTCTGCAAATGATTTTGAACTTTGAAACAGAAAATAAAGTGCAGACATATGTAAGTGTGGCATTTACACCTAAAATCTTTGCAAATATGAAACGGGGATTTGTTGGGGCACATAGACCTTTATTGCCCGCTATGCTTGTTGGTGCAACTAACCCTGCAGGTACATCTGTTGCTGATGAACAAGTGGAGCCCACATCTGAAGATCAACCCCATGATACACAAAGATCACCAACTCCAAAACCACAAAGATCACCCACACCAGAGCACCAAGAGTTACCAACACCCATACCTCCACCACCACAACAAACCCAGGTTCCAAGTCCTATTCAGGAGGAGGGATCTACTCCAATAAGTGTGGATGGTCTACTGCAGCTAGTGCCTACATTGGTTCAACGAGTGTCAGCATTGGAGCAGGAAAACCAGACTTTGAAAAGTGTTGTGGTTACTTTAGTAAAGAAAGTGAAAAGGATGGAAATTCTTATGAAGAAGAAAGGTATTCCTTTGGATGATCAAGAAGAGGCTGGGGATGAAAATTCTTCCCAACAGGGGAGGAGTTTGGATAGAGAACAAGTTTTTAAGACACCTTCTCAAGCTAAACCTGCTGATGCTAAAGATCTAAGTCCAGATGCTATGGAAGTAGCTGAAACCCTAGCTCAATCTTTAAGAAAAATTCAACAAAAGAAGAAGCTAAAAAGAAAGCTAAGGATTAAAGAGAGTGAAGATGAAGAGGTTAAGTCTGGTGAGCACATTAAATCTGCTGAGGTTAATACTGGTGAGGCTGCTATTAAGTCTGGTGATGATATCATTAAGTCTGGTCAAGATCATGGAATTAAGTCTGTTGGTAAACAAAGAGAGGGCAAGAAGATCTTGATTGAAACTCCAAAACCAAAGAAATCCAAAAGACAACAAAGAGAAGAAGCAGCATCCTTGGCTGAGATAGAAAGGATTCAAGCTGCATAACTAGTAGCAAAAGAAAAAGAGGAGGAGCAAAAGAAGCAAGATGAGATGCTTGCAAGAAAGATGGCAGAAGAGTCTGATGATCCATTTATGCAGATGATTAATGATGATGATGAAGTCAGAGCAAAATATGTGGAGCTCAAAGCTATTGAAGGGTTGACAGCTGAAGAGAGAGCCAAACAGCTAGCAGACTTCATAAATGCTCAAGCTAATGCTGATACATTGGGTAGTTTTATGGAAACACTTAGACAATCTCAGAAGAAAACCAAGGTTGCTAAGAAAATGTCCAAGGCAGAACAGGTGCATTGTATGAAGGTATATCTACAGAATCAGATGCACTCAACCTTTGCTGAGATGAAAGGAAAACCATATGAAGAAATTCTACAATTATATCAAAGAGCTTATGAAAGAGATCAAGGGTACAAACCAATTGACTATGAAGATCTCTTCTTATCTCATTCTAATTCTTCTTTCTCTACTTATTTCTTCTCAACTCTTCTTTCTATCATTATATCTTCTTACCCTATCTCATTCTAATTCTTACTTCTCTAAATACCTTTCAAAACTTCTTCTCATCTCTTCTACTTCTTTCGGGTTAGTTTTCTTTTCGACACTCTTTTTGTTTCGACAAAAAGGGAGAGAAAGGAGTAAAAACTTAATTTCAAAAATTTACGAATTTTACTTTTTACTTAAAATAATTTTATGTTTTGTCATCAACAAAAAGGGGGAGATTGTTAATACAAATAAGCCGTAAAACGTTTATTTATATTTTACGATCTTCTAATGTTTTGTCGATAACAAACGTAAAATCATTTTAAAGTAATAACTAAAATACGTAAAGCTTTGAGCCAATAAGTTACTAACTCATTTCACTAAACATATAAACCTTTAAACATGTTTAGTTAAATAGTTTACATAAAACCAAAACCATTTTTATAAAACACTTATAAGTAATGTTGGTTACTTACATTTTATAAAAATGCATGCTTAGTTAAAATGTAAACTTGTAATAAGAAAGGCTTGGACTATCCATGACCCATAACCCATGTCCAAAGCCCATGACCCATGGATCTTGACCTAAAACCCATGACCAATTGCATGACATCAAGAATGGGTAAAACCCATGACCCATGACCCAAAGTCCATAACCCATAACCCAAAGTCCATAACCTATGACCTAAGATGTCTTTGACATCAGGCATGACATCACATATCCATGGACCATAACCCATAACCCAAAACCCGGTTTGTAACCCAAAATCCTGACTGGTTTACCGAGTGTGCCGGATCTCTTGGATTACACTGGCCGGATCCCTTTGGGAAGGGATCCGCCGGATCTAGGTGGAAAGTGCTCAGAATTGCCTATAAAAGTGAGCCATTTCTTTCTTTCTATTCACACCTTTTAGACATATCGTCTCTCTATGTTCTAAACTCTCTAGCCTCAGATCTAAGGATCTTTCTATGTAGTTTCTCTTTGTGATTTTATAGGTTCCTCTTAAAGGCGAGATCACGACCTCTCGAAGACTTGCATGCTCAAGAAATGAGTTGCTAGGATTCTTCTTCTTCACAAGATCACAGAAGTAGTGTATCTTGTTATTCTTTCTTCTTCTCAAGTGTGTAGTAGATGTGTTGTGTCGATAGGTGTAAAGGGACGTTGGTTCTTTAAGGTGTGTTGTGGTAGATGTGTTGATCGGGTAGTGGTTCCTCCATTGTAATGGAACCCGGTATCTAGCCTTGTATCGGATAAACTGTAGGCGATGAAGGTTTGGCTCTACCTCGTGGAAGAGCTCGGTATTTAGCTTTGTACGGGAAAGAAGTAAGCGACGTTGTGAAGGCTTCTCCGCCATGTTAAGGAGTTTGTGTTGTGTAGTGTTTACGAACTCTCGAGTTGGGTACTCGGGGAGTGGAGTAGGGCAAGGAAGGTGACCTTGTAGCCGAACCACTATAAATACTCGTGTTGTGGTTGTGTCTCTCTATCTCTATCTCTTAGCTTAGTTTATATTTATTTCTTCCAAATATCAATATCCAACATGATCAAAACTAGATTGACATAAGTTGATCTAAAAGTTTTAAAACACAATTTTAATCGGTAAAACTATTCAACCCCCCTTCTAGTTTTCTCCAATTAGGACCGTCTTATTCGGTTTTCAAAACCTCAAACATTTTTTTTCGAATAGCCAAACTCTAAAGCCGGAAAATTGGGGCTTATGAAATATAAACCAAACACAAATAAGCTAATAAGCCACTTATAAGCTTAAACAAACACCCCCTTAAAAGAAGGTAGTCTAGAGATGGTAACTAGCAGAGAATATCAAAATTGCATTTCTTATCATCAAAAGGATCAAAGATCACCATAAAGAATCAGGGATTTTTCTTCCCAATCCAATACACATAAAAATTATATATATATATATATATATATATATATATATATATATATATATATATATATATATATATATATATATATAATATAATTGACTCCTAAAATGTATGGTTATATATAGGGTAAATTGCAAATTTGGTCCCTAAAGTAACACGAAAACGCAAGGATCACACCGAGAAGATTTTTGTTGCAAAAAAAACATTAATGTTTTCATTGTGTGGAACGTTTTGGTTATTGTTCGATTGAGATATTTATGTATTGAATGTGTTTAGCATGCGGAATCTACTACAACACACTTTAAAAGAACACAAGGTGGTGAGTTTAAGTAAATGTGTGAATGTAATGAACAAAGAACACAACTTTGGTTAGAACAAAACGATTCAATATTATTGATGAAATAATACGGATGATCTAAATATCACCAGGATTACAAAGTAATCTTGAATCTAAGATTGTAAAAAGGATTTGTGATTCGAAGTAACTAAGTTACTTGATAGATAGTTGGTTCGTGGTTATTTAGTTGTGAAAGATGCATGTATGAAGAAGTGACTAAGATATCCTTTTATAAGATAAGGATATCTTATTACATGTTGTCAAGTAGATGAATATAATACTATACTTTGACTATATTGGCGCCTACAATTAAATACAACTACCCATGTACACTCTGATATATTCTTCTGTCACCACAGAAGACTAATCTACTTCTACATAACGTATAACAATGTACAAAGACTAATAATTCAACTAAATATCTATTACAAAATATCTAATAGACTTGACATAAGCTTGGCAGGCTCTTCATTAGCTAGCAGTACCTTCTACCCAGAAGGTACTGGTAGAACATCTTCGTACACTTACAAAATCAACTAGCAGGCTCTTCTCATCATTGGCAGGCTCTTTGACTTTGATCATTTTATTCCCAACAATCCTCCCCTAAACTTGTTATTTCCATTAAAATACACAAGTTTCTGATGAATAAAATACATACCTTGAGGATTTGAGAACTCTTCCAAAAACCTTACTTTCTATCCTTCCTTTTTCTTTCATATTGCTCAGATATGCTCCTCAGCAAACTCTGAACAATCTCTGAGCTTTCTTCATCCTTGTCACACCTTAATCTCTTGGAGATCATAGCTTTAAGCACTTCATAGCTAAGAGGATACTCTTTCTCAGCTAACATAAAAAGTTCTATCCCACTTTGTGTGAAAAGATGATGAGTATGGCTATGACTTAGAAATTCCCAAGTTGTTGAAGGATCATAATAGGGAAATTACCAATGAACATCTTTGGGATCAGGATCGAACATCCTATTGAATTCCACCCAAAGCTCTTGTTCCTTAGCATCTGTACTAGAATTTGTGGCTAACCTAATCTGCACTAGATTCCACAATTCTTCCAAATCTGCTCTATCAGATGCTCTAACTAAATTTTCAAAATTCTTGAAGATAGCAGACTGTCCCCCAACCCTTAATATTTTCCATGACTTACCAAATCTATCATGGTGTATTTCCCAATCAATTATAGGGTGTCTAGACCTAATTGGATCAGCATGAATGATAGTAGGTAAAGTAATCAACATTTTACTTACTTGCCCTTGATCCAATTTTGCTACTTCTTTCTTCTGAGCATCTTCCTTCTTCTTTGAGGGGTGTACATCAGATGGAACATTATAGTAAAGATTCTTGTAGGCTTGAAGATATAAAAAGAAGATTTCATCAGCAGATTTCTTCTTAAGTTGATAATCAGTCCAATTTGCCTGATTCTTCAAAAATTTCTTCATAAAGATTGTTTGATCTTTGTTAGTTTTGCCCACTTTAAAACCTCTCTTCTGGCTTTCCTTCATCTTCTCAAAAATGTCAGCCAAAGCTGCTTCTTTGTATTTCTTGTTGATGAAAGATTCAAGTGCTTCAGTCTTCTCATCAGAATTGAGTGTCTTGTCATTTACTATATTTGCTGCATGACCTTTCACAATTGGATCATTGTTAATAATCCATAACATCTGTGCATCAAAGGTCTCTTTAGCAATTTGAGTATCAAGAAGAGCTTGAGCAGCTTCTTCAGCTTCTTTCTGCTCTTTCATTTCTTCAAGCATTCTTGAAGCTTCTCTAGCTTTTAGCTCTTCTTCTTGAACTCTTTTGGCCTCTTCTTCTCCTAAAGCCATCTGAATTTGCTGAGTTCTTTTCAACTTCTTGGACTTTGGCTCATCTTCAATTAGAATACCTTTGCCCTTATCCTTTGGAGTTTGATCTTGTGATGGAGCAGAGGATTGCTCATCAGCAACTAAAAATCCTCTTTCTCTTGTACACTCTCTCAGCAGACCCTTTTACCCCTATAGCCAATAGCCTTTCTCTCCTAGCAGACTCTTCTTCTGCCCTAGCAGGCTCTTGCCCTGCTCCAACAGGCTCTTGCCCTGCTCCAACAGGCTCTTCATCATAAACTTGAGTTCCATCATGGAATTCAAATTGAGCCTGTTCCTCCTCTTCTTCCTCATCTTCAGACCTATCCTTCCTCCCCTTTTTGGAAGAGTGATCTATCCTATCAGCATCTGACTGTGAAGAACTAGATAAAACAACCTTTGCAGACTTTCTACCTTTTAACTTCTTCACTTCACCCTCCAATCTCTTAACCCTCTTAACCAATTTGATGTTGATCTTAGAAAACTTTTCATTTTGACTTTTAAGAGCTTTCTCTAAGAACTTCACCTTGTCTTTCAACTCTTGCATTGTCTGAGGTGATTGGGTTTGTGATATATGATGTGGGGATGGTGGTGGTGTTGCTGATGGTACTGGAGATGGTGTTGGTGATTTTTGATGTGTTTGTGAAATGAAACCATGTGAAGAACTAGATGATGGTGTATCAGCAGATGGTGTTGGTTCTTCTGGATGTTGTGGTACCATTTCATCAAAAAGTGGAACTTCCTCCCCTCTAAAACCAATTCTCATATTTGAAAATACTTTTTGAGAAAGTTTTGGTGTTTCATAAACTGAGTCTGTGGGAAGCAACACATGTTTTAATTTTCCAATGATGCATCCAATGAATCTTGGATACATCAAAAATTTTGTTTTACTATCCACATTGTTTATCAATCCTTCAAAAATATATTTAGAAAAATTGTATTTTCTGTTTGTAGCTAAGCAAATGAGAGCAGAAGCCATGTTGCCACTAAATTGCTCCCAAGAGGTTTTCTTCTGGCTCAAATAGTGAAGGATTGTGTGAATCAAAAATCTCCATTGTGGAGTAAGATGCTTTTTCAGAAAAGTGAGTTTGTTGAACTCAGCATGATACCCCATTCTTGTTAAATTTTCAAAAATTTCAGTATCTGGTAACTGACTAATACCATCAGAATCATCCAAATGAAGATGTCTTCTTATGGATGACTCAGTAAGAGTCAAATGTTTACCATCCACTTTGGCTTTTATTCTTTGTTCCCCATTTTCAGAAGTTTTAATTTTAGCAGATTCCCAAAATTGTAAAATTTGTTTTTCATAAATAGTGGGATTGACTAGCAAAGCAAACCTGATGTAGGAGTTGTTTAAAAAGTCCACTACTTTATGAAATGAGGCATTATCCTCTGACTTCTCTAAAAATGCTAACTGATTGTGACGTTGAACAAAGTTTAGATCAATTGTGGAAGCCATAATGAAAATTTTGAATATGATGGTGGGATTGTTTGATAGTACTGGTAGAAGATGAAAGATGTATGTGAATTATGATAATGACTGATGAAAGAAGATATGAGAGAATTACTTTTAACCGACAATAATAAAGATTATAAAAAGAAATTGAAAAGGCGGTTAAAAAGATCTTTTATATGTGAATATAATATAATATAATCATCAGTAATTTACATAACTACCCCAACGGCTAATTTTAACTACCAGGCCTAAAGGCTAAAACTTTTTCTGACAGGCTCAACGGCTATCTAGCAGTACCTTTGTACTCTAGCAGTACCATTTTTGTACTAGCAGTACCTTTTAAAGTTTTATAAAAATCCCTTATAGTTTTTAGCAAACTACCAGCTATCAACGGATTTGAGTTGTCTTTACCAAAAGCCGTTTGCTTAAGGACTAGTTAACTATTTACAATTAAGTATGGTTAGTTAACAACCATATAGTTTTTGGTAAACTATCAACCATCAACGGATTTGATTTGTCTTTACCAAAAGCCGTTTGCTTATGGACTAGTCAACTCTTAAGTTTGTAAAAACTTGGTGAGATGAATACCAAAAGCCATGATGGCCCAAAAGATGGTGCAATTTCCTTGGATGGAGGAAATTTAAATCAGGCAATGATGCTGTGTATCTTGGATGATTGGCTCAACAAGTGAAATCATCTAATAGCATGCCTTTGAGTTGAAAACATTTCTTAGTTTGATCTAGATAGAATCTTTATCTTGAGAATGCTTCATCCCTTCTAGATATGTGATCTAACTATCTCTTTTTCAACTCTGCATCATCTTGTATGCTCCTGTCTTTTCTTTCATCAATTGGTCTTTCTTCCATTCTGGGCTATAAATTCCTCCCCTGAGATTGTTATTTCTCCTGAAATGAATATAACTTTTGTTGCCCCTTTTGTTTGAAAGAACTCTTGTTTTGTTATCAACCTGAAATGTGTTAGTTGCAAACCAAAAGAACAAAGTGTAGAGCACTTGATCTATATAATTGTAAACATTCAAGCATTTATATGAACAAAACATAGCAATTTTGTATCAGCAGGACCAATTATGAACTAACAGGACCTTTTGACTAACTATCAGTACCATGTTAAAAATTCAATACCAGTTAATTTTATGAACAAAAACATATGATTTTCAAAGATTTATCATTCCAATACCTCCTACAAGGTATTTGAATCTACCTAAATCAAAAGCTTTGGTGAGAAGGTCTGCATAATTCTTTTCAGAATCAATTTTAACAACTTGAATTAACCTTTTCTCATTGCAATCCCTTATGAAATGGTGTCTGATTTCAATATGTTTTGTTTTTGAGTGTTGAACTGGGTTTTTAATGATACAAATAGTACTGCTATTGTCAATATAAATAATGGTGTTAAGAAAATTGTACCCATAGTCAAGCATTTGATTTTGGATCCAAAGAACTTGCCCACAACAACTTGCACCAGCAACATATTCTGCTTCAGTTGTAGAGTTGGCCACCATTGTTTGTTTCTTGCATTGCCAAGAGATTAGTCTGCAACCAAGAAATTGACATCCACCAGTTGTGGATTTTCTGTCTAGTGTTGCACCAGCATAGTCACTATCCGAATAAGCCACCAATTCAAAAGATGATTCCCTTGGATACCAAAGACCAACCTAGGTTGACCCTTAAGATATCTAAAGATTCTTTTGACTGCTGTGAGATGAGAGATTTTGGGATGTATTTGAAACCTTGCACACACACATACTGAGAACATGATATCTGGTCTTGATGATGTAAGATACATCAAAGATCCAATCATAGACCTATAATTGTGCAAATCCATATCTTCTCCTTCAGCATCCTTGAGTAGCCCTTTGTCTGGATCCATTGGTGTACTTGCAACCTTAGAATCAGCAAAATTGAATTTCCTTAAGATCTCTGCTACATACTTATCTTGGCTGATAAATATTGCCTTCTTTGGATTGTTTCACTTGGAGACCTAAAAAGAAAGTAAGTTCCCCCATGGAACTCATTTCAAACTTACTGTGCATAAGTTTTTCAAACTCTACACACAAGCCTTGGTTTGTTGATCCAAAGATTATGTCATCAACATAAATCTGTACTAACAAGATGTCTTTCTTTGTCCTTTTGATGAACAAAGTTGGATCAATCCTGCCTCTTTGGAATCCACTTTCTAGTAGAAAACAAGCCAATGTTTCATACCATGCCCTTGGAGCTTGGTGTAGGCCATACAAAGCCTTGGTAACTTTGTAAACTTTATCTGGATACTCAGCATCAATGAAGCCTGGAGGTTGAGATACATAAACTGGTTCTTCAATTTCACCATACAAAAATGCACTCTTAACATCCATTTGATAGACAGTGAAGCCTATGAATGAAGCATAGGCTAAGAAAAGCCTAATTGCTTCAAGTCTTGCAACTGGAGCAAACACTTCTTCATAATCTACCCCTTCCTCTTGAGTATATCCTTGTGCTACCAATCTAGCCTTGTTCCTGATCACTATACCCCTTTCATCCTTCTTGTTTCTGAACACCCATTTGGTTCCAATTGCCCTATGACCTCTGGGCAAATCAACCAATATCCAAACCTTCTGAATCTTGAATTGGAGAAGCTCTTCTTGCATAGCTTCCACCCAACTTGCATCATCTAAAGCTTTGTTTATGTTCTTGGGTTCAGCCTGAGATAGAAAACATGAAAACAGGCATATATTGGAATTATCATTATTCTTTTCTTCATAAATAGAGGAGATTAACCCTTCTTCATCTGAGGATAAGACTTGAGATAAACCAACTTGAGATCTTGTTCTAACACCAGAAGTTATGCTTCCAATCACATCATCAGTTGAGTGATCTTTGAGAATTCTAGTGTTTGGTGTTTTAGGAACTTCATATGTAGTTGGAAGATTGCTAATCCCAACCTCTTCTTGAAAAGAATCATCTATTTGAACATTCAATGGCTCAGCAGTACCAATACTTGTACTAGCAGGACCATCTGAAGAACTGGCAGTACCATTGTCATTAGCACCACTTTCTTGATTCTCTTGATTCTGAGTTCCTTGATCTTCTTCATTGCCTTCATTTCTTGTGTTTGAAGGTCCTTCTTGACTTGAAGATAGATCCATACTTTTCCAAATTGGCATCCAGATGAAATCTTGGTCTTTAGGAGCTTCAACATTTTCTTTAGAACCTGCATTATCATTAGCATGTGTACCTGAAACAGGCACATAATTCATAGATTCTGAAAGCCTATCAACATCAAACATCCAATCTGGTCCAACTCCTTTCACATTTGCTAGTTTCTCTTGAAACTCTATGTGAAGATTCTCTTCTACTAGCCTAGTGCAAGTGTTAAACACTCTATAGGCCTTACTCTGCAAGGAATACCCTATCAAAAAGCCAACATCTGCTTTTCCATCAAATTTGCCTAAATGATCTTTGGTATTGAGAATAGTAACATGACAACCAAAAGGTCTCATAAAACTTAAAGATGGTTTTCTACCAAAGAAAAGTTCATAAGGTGTTTTTCTATGTGGTTTTGTCACAAGAACCCTGTTTTGTACATAACAAGCAGTACCAACTGCTTCAGCCCAAAATGAAATAGGCAACTTAGAGTCTACTAACATAGTTCTAGCAGCCTCTATAAGTGTTCTATTCTTTCTTTCTGCTACTCCATTTTGCTGAGGTGTTCTGGCTACACTAAACTCTCTTTTTATGCCTTTTTCCTTGCAAAAGTCATCCATAACTCTATTCTTGAACTCTGTCCCATTGTCACACCTGATGATTTTGACTTTCTTATCAGATTGGTTTTCTACCTCAGTGATATAGGTTTTAAGTATCTCACTAGTTTCATGTTTAGATCTTAAGAAGAAAACCCATGAAAATCTGCTATAGTCATCAGTAACAACCAGACAATATTTCTTTCCATTCAAGCTGCACACATTAGTAGGACCAAAGAGATCCATATGAAGCATATGTAAAGCCTGAGAAATAGAGTTTTGGGTCTTGGGCTTACAAGAAGCTCTATGTTGTTTGCCTTTTAGACAGTCAACACAAGTTTGGTCATTTTGGAAAATCTTTTTGGGTAAACCTCTTACTAAATCATATTTTGCAATAGTGTTGATTGTTTTAAAGTTTACATGACCAAGCCTTCTATGCCAAAACATAGATTCATCCAATGAGGCCTTTGCTACTAAACAAGTTAAACCTTCCTTGGGATCAATGTTCTTTAAATTGACAACATACATATTGTTCCTTTTTGGAATTTTAAGAAGGATCTGACTCTCATCAGGCATCTTAAAATCAGAAGAAAGAACCATACATTCATTGTCAGTAAATAGAACATTGTTCTTTTTGTCACACATTTGTGAGACACTAAGAAGATTAAACTGAAGTTCTTTCACAAAATACACATTTTCAAAATCTATTTTACTGGTTTTGATAGTACCTTTACCAGTGATCTTTCCTTTTATTCCTCCCCCAAAGGTAACATATCCTCCATCAAAAGTTTTGAAGTCTGAGAGGAATGACATGTTGCCTGTCATGTGCCTTGAACACCCACTATCAACATATCCTTGATCTTCAATATCAGTTGAATGTTCCTGCACATGAATAAACATATTAGTTTCCTTGGGGTACCCAAGCCATGACAGACTTGGGTTTGCCTCTTGCATCAATGAAGTCAAACCTTTTCAGGATTGTTGATGCACCTTTAGATTGGATTGGTTTCCAAATCCAACATGCTGAGGACTTAACAGCACTTTCCCTTTTAATCCATTGTGTGGTCTTTGGTCTATCAGTACCAATTTTGGCATACCAATTTGGCAGTACATGTGGTCTAGCAGGACCTTTTGGTCTAGCAGGACCTTTGGTTTTTGGACTCCAAACTTTTGTTTTGACCACATTTATCTTTTGAATAGGATTCTTCTCAACTTTTGGTACAAAATTTATAAGTGTTTCTTGTACCCTTATCAGTTGGTTTTGCAATAACAGGCTTATCTTGTCTAACAGTATGTTTAACATTTGTGGTGTTAGACTTAACAAAACTTTTTCTGGGGTGAGTAACATTTGTTTTAGCTTTTGATTTACTCCCAGAAACCCATTTATTACAATAAGCATGAAGATGATTAAAGCTACCACAATAATAACAAGCTTTATTAAACATAACAAAGTCATCACCTAATTGTTGTGATTTAAGGTTGTTCCAATTTCTTTGGCTTCCCCTAGGTTTGTTATTACATTTTTCACAACTTTCAACTGTCTTCAAAACAGTTTTGGCCTTAGCTTTAACTTCTACTTTCTTAGGACTGGTTGGTCCTACTTTGATTCCTTTCATAGGAATAGTTTCATCTTCATCATCATCAGATACCCAATCCTCAATAATTAGGACATCTGGTCTCTTCTCAGTGAGCACCTTGGAGAGTGAGACATTCTTAGCACTCTCAGAAGGTTCACTTATCACTACAGGTTTAGCTAATGGTTTTGCAACAAATTCATGTAAACCTGATGCAGCAAGATCACTACCTTGTGGACAAGGAATTCCTCTATAAGGAGGTGGACATTTGTTGTATCCTATCCCTGATTTTATCCTCTTATTCATCTGATTCTCTCTATACTCCTATACACTCAGAAGCATTTTCCAATTTAGTAACAGTCAGTTGAATATTGTCTCTAGCTAATGTCACTTTAGTGCACTCATTTCTTACCATTTCTATTTCTTTATCTTTCAAAAATATTTGTCTATGAAGAGCATTTTTTGCATCAGTAAAGGTAAGTTCATTTTCTCTATAGTGAGTGATTTGTTTTTCTAGCTTGGATATACCACACTTATGGTCAAATAGAGCTTGATTGGTTTTTCTTTCTACTATTGTGAGTTCATCAAAGCATTTTCTTAAAGTTTGCAATTCTTTAAATGCTTCACATGTATTTGAACATTTAGAAATTATTACCTCAGGAGTGGAGAATGCCATCAAAGCCAATTCATCAGAAGTTGACTCATCTTCACCCATGAAACTCCAATCAAAACCCATGCCATCTATAGCAACCATTGCTTTTGGCTCAGCAACTTCAACAACTTTACTCTTGCTTTCAAAGCTTCCTTTCTTCTCAAAGCTTCCTTGGTTTCTGTTGTCAAACCCTCTACCTCTGTCATCCTGCCTCTTAGGTCTTCTACACTCTCTAGAGTAGTGACCTTTCATGTGGCAGTTGTAACACTCCACCTTTGACTTATCATAGCCAGCAGGCTCACTTCCATCTATCAGTATCTTCTTGCCAGTCCTCATCATCAACTGCTTAGCTCTAATGCTTAAAAGTGAAAGTTGCCACTTTAGGTCCATTACTTCAAGATCATCAGGATGAATCTCTTGAAGGTCTTCAAATGTTAATACAGACCCATTGTGTTGAGATGTAAGAAAAGCACACCCAATTGTTTCATCCAAAATGGACTTGGTGCTACTAGTAGTACTAGCAGTACCAAAGGTTGTGTTAGCAGTACCTTCTTCTCTGCCACCTTTGTCTGCATGATCAACCTTTGAGATGTTTGGGGATGAAACAAATGCCATATTTCCTGAGCTTGACCCAGTAGTCTTCTTTACTTCATGTTCTACAATCTTGAAATTATTGTAGAGATCATTGAGACTCATCTGGTCAATATCTGACTTGTTCTTCCATACAATGACATGCATAGACCATTCTGAAGGTAAACTCCTAAGAAATTTAGAGTTTAGGTCTTCTTGAGTTATCATCACTTCATGGATGGCTAACTGACTTGCAAGCTTCTGAAGTCTATTGAACATACTGTCCAAAGACTCATTGGTTGTGGCTGTGAAGTTCTCAAATTGTTGTTTGAGAAGTGTTTTCTGTGTTTTCTTGGTAGCATCATTACCACCAAACCTAGCCACAATAGCTTCAAAGAGGGTTTTGGCATCTTTGTATTTGTTAAAAATCAGAAGTTGATCATTTGGAATAGTCATCAGTAACATACTCCTTGCCTTGAGATCATTTTTCTTCTGAATTCTTTCATCTGCATTTGATGGTTGGTTTTGTATTGTTGTTACAAGAGCATCATTTACTGTTGATGTGGTGATTTGGGGTTTAAATGAATTGCCTTGTTCAATAATCTCCCAAAGTGCATAGTCCTGCACTTGAAAGTATTGTTCAACCCTGAGTCGCCACATTTCAAACTCATTTTGTTTCAGTAATGGAAGTTTAGCTGCAACATTTGTCTGAATATGTTCAACATCCATTTTTCTTTTAAATTAGTAAATATCAAGCCTAGCTCTGATACCACTTGTGGAACGTTTTGGTTATTGTTCGATTGAGATATTTATGTATTGAATGTGTTTAGCATGCGGAATCTACTACAACACACTTTAAAAGAACACAAGGTGGTGAGTTTAAGTAAATGTGTGAATGTAATGAACAAAGAACACAACTTTGGTTAGAACAAAACGATTCAATATTATTGATGAAATAATACGGATGATCTAAATATCACCAGGATTACAAAGTAATCTTGAATCTAAGATTGTAAAAAGGATTTGTGATTCGAAGTAACTAAGTTACTTGATAGATAGTTGGTTCGTGGTTATTTAGTTGTGAAAGATGCATGTATGAAGAAGTGACTAAGATATCCTTTTATAAGATAAGGATATCTTATTACATGTTGTCAAGTAGATGAATATAATACTATACTTTGACTATATTGGCGCCTACAATTAAATACAACTACCCATGTACACTCTGATATATTCTTCTGTCACCACAGAAGACTAATCTACTTCTACATAACGTATAACAATGTACAAAGACTAATAATTCAACTAAATATCTATTACAAAATATCTAATAGACTTGACATAAGCTTGGCAGGCTCTTCATTAGCTAGCAGTACCTTCTACCCAGAAGGTACTGGTAGAACATCTTCGTACACTTACAAAATCAACTAGCAGGCTCTTCTCATCATTGGCAGGCTCTTTGACTTTGATCATTTTATTCCCAACACATTGTTTGCAAAACAGCCACTGAGAGTCACTGTTCACTAACTTTCGTTATTATTCTCGTTAAGTGGCATGCGAAATGACTAATATACCCTCTTCTTCTTCCCCACTTTTAGGGACGTAATTTGTAATTTACCATTTTTTTGGATTGGAAGCCACCACATCACAAACACAGCCACCACCACCACCACTACCCTCTACCACCACACAACCAACACCATCACCCTCTAGCAACCACCACCACACTCTACCACCACCACCACCATGACCACAATTCAGTTCGTGTCTAACAAGGGCGAGATTCCTAACTTCCCTCAAAAAAGTTTCTATAAACCCATCATCTATAAACATATTATATCATCTGAATTCACTTGGAAGTAAATGCCAAAAGACCAACCCAACAAAAAGCTACTATTACACAAGCTAATCATTAATAAATGAATCATCTCTCAAATTACTAATTTTTTAAGCTACATCAAGTTTTAAATGATGGCATGACATATGTCATACAGTCTACTTCATTCTCTACTTAGTCAAATTTGGGTCGAAAAGGAAGGAAAAAGCAGGAATATTTCAAAAATTTCAGCGGCTATTTGCAGCATTCCGTCTCGCACAGCATCCCACAAAATAGACTATAGTCTGACACCAAACAACCAAAAATCAGATGCGAATTTAGACAAACAAACAAAAAAAACTGTTTCCGTCTTATATCCGATTAGGAAGGCAATACAGACTACAAAGCGGCTTACCAAGACAACAAACAAGAACACGTTAAAGATGGCAACCACACGCCATTCAGTTTTCATATACTCTGCTACACCAGCCCTGAAAAGCCAGTAGAAGATGATCAAAACCAGAATTAATTGCAAATAATAATAACAACCAATAAGAAACCAAATATGGAAAATTTAGCTTACTTGCAGGAATCACAGTTGTAGCACTTAATAGCTTTCGAATTCTTGTAAAGTTTGCAGTCTTTATTAGTACTTACTGGATGGAAGCTTAAGTCATAGTAAGAGGCATTCACAGCAGGATAACCACACCTAAACACCATTTTGCAGTGTGTAAGGAAAGCATAAAAACTGGCTTCAATGATTTACAAATTTACTGAGAAAAGATTAAAGAAACATACTAAGACGGTGATCTGCAACAACCAACTTCAATGGGACTTAATTTTGCTGATTTGTATTGTTTGAGAGACTGCAGAAATAGTTAACATCACATTATTGAGACGAATTTACCAATTAGGACCAAAAGGGTGAATCGGGGAGGGATTAAATGTACAGACCTTGTATCTTTTTGATAGGTCACTACAATCGTCGGCTTTAATAAGACAACTTTGAAGGTGCTTCCAATGATGGGTGTTGTTCAACTGTTGCACAAATCAAGAAACGACTTACCTTAGCAGGTTATAATACAAAATTCCATGCTAGGATCTAGACTTGCACTGGGTGCTTACTTCTTTCAGAAACCAAGTTGATACGACCCGTTGAGGTTTTATCGAGATAGGGAACAACTTGAAGCGGGCGCGAGCTCCTTAAGAATATTAGAGAAGATAAGAGAATTATTTGTTTGACATAACTATGATTTCATTCATTATAATGGCTCGGTATTTATAACCCTACAATGATAACATTTAACCTAACAATGACAATGACAATAGGCTTAGCCCATAACAACCACGACCTAACAAATAAGACAAATAAAGATAACTTAGCCCACAACATAATCCTTATGCCATACGAAACTAGACACGACCCAAGCGGTCGTAACATTTCCCTCTTCTTCAAAGTCACCTTGTCCTCAAGGTGTTGCTTTGAACGATCGTGATTCCCGGATCCCATGTTCTTTTTTGACTCCCTTTTGCTGACACCAAGTACAGGTAGTAGTCATTAGACTCCCATATCATGTTGTTTAACATCTTGATGCATGCTTCACTCTCGCTGCCTCGTTTATTCTCCTTTTTCAGATTCGTTCGAGTCTCTTTTTCTTCTAATTCAGGAATGTAAAAATTAACAGTCTCTTCAATCTTTGTAACTATGATAGCGGTGGTAGTAGCTTTTGGTACATCTTCTCGTGCAACTTTAGTTGCAATTTCGGGTGCAACTTCTGGTGCAACTTCTGATGTTGCAGAAGAATCAGATGCTTTCTTTTGATATCCCCTGAGTGTAGCGCTGGTTGTAGCCAACAATTGGTCCGTGAAACGTGCTTCCATTATGCGAGCTATGAAAAAGCTTCGCCTAAATTTGTGGGGTTTGACCTTAAGAGTGCACACTGTAGAGCTGGTTTTAGTCCAGATATATAAAACGATTTAAGTAAATTTTCAGAGATCCCCGTTACTCGATTTATATGTATCTCAAACTCACTCTGATATTCGGCCACCATACCCATTTACAAGAGCTTAGATAGTGGGTCCCGATCGCTGTTGCCTGATGCCATAAACAGTAACTCGAAGAGCATTAACTCGTGAATAGTGGTCGGTGAACAGTACTCGATGAACAATACCGATGAATAGTGCCGATGAACATTTTTTTAAACCCTAGAATCGTTCGGCTCCCAATGAAACTCTCAATGAAGCACTAGTTGATACGACCCATTGAGGTTGTATCGAGATAGGGCACCACTTCAAGCGGGCGCGAGCTCCTTAAGAATATTAGAAAAGATAAGAGAATTATTTGTTTGACATAACTATGATTTCATTCATTATAATGGCTTAGTATTTAAAACATTACAATGATAACATTTAACCTAACAATGACAATGACAATGGGCTTAGCCCATAACAACCACGACCTAACAAATAAGACAAATAAAGATAACTTAGCCCACGACATAATCCTTATGCCATACGAAACTAGACACGACCCAAGCGGTCGTAACACAAGTACTATAATCTTGAAGATGATACTCCTTGAACCTAATCATATAAAGATGATAAGGACATCTTACTTAAGTCAAAAGTTAATAACGAGCGGACAAAACTGTACTTTATAGCTTACCTCAAACCCGTAACACTATGACCGGTCCCAATGTTAGTTACAATAAACCTACAAAAGGAAATAAGATTAACATATTTGGTATATACAACGGACATGGATTACATCTAGAATGCTATTTTTTCATATATACTTACGCCAACACGGTAAACACAAGGATTCCTAATAAAATCAAGCAAAGCATGATCAAATACTGCAGATACATAAACTTTTAGTAATAGTGACAATTGAGAAAGTAACAAGCTAACAATAAACAAAGCAGATCCAAAAACAACAAAAGATATAAAAATACCATCCATAATAATATAGAGTTGTTCTTTAGTGCGCCCAAAAACCCGATAATCGATCTGAAACTCAGAGAAACACGAATATCAGTACATTGACCTTATTTGGCCTCAAAGTCAAACGATGCCTCAATAGGATGTATGATATGATGAAGAGAATTGGGTGAGAACTTACATCAAGAATATTAAAGCACCAAGACCCAAAACTGGAAGAGAGTGATTTTCGGCACCCATCATGATGAGTCTAATCCACACGCCAAAACCAATTACACCCACTGCTACTAACTACACAATATTAAAACTAATTTTGAAGCTATCATTCGAGACACTCGTATGCAAATAATCTTATAGTATATTCAATGTAAAACTAGTTTAGGAGCCGAGTTAATCACAAACATAAATTCAAGTAGACCACAAGAATGCAACATGACCGGTATCTTACTAGTCACTACAGAGAATGCAAATGAGTAAATAAAAGTTGTTTATGATGTGATATAATAAAACCAAAACTTTGATGTCTAAGAACTTAAACAAAAAGAACCCAACAGCTCCAGACCTAATTTTCTTGAACTAATCCCATCATCTGTTTGATGACTAAACAGCTGTAAAATCGAATCTTTTGCGCGAGTACATTGGTGGTGTTTGTGTGGTGGTGGTGGTGGTGGAGGGTGGTGGTGATGGAGGATAGTGCAGGGACATTATTTGGAAATTAAATAGAGTAATTGTGACTTATAAATGAGGGTATATTAGTCATTTCGCATGCCACTTAACGAGAAAAATAACGAGAGTTAGTGAACAGTGACTTTCATTGGCTGTTTTGCAAAAAACGTAAACGTTAGTGTTTTTTTTGCAACAAAAATCGTCTCAGTGTGATCCTTGCATTTTCGTGATACTTTAGGGACCAAATTTGCAATTTACCCTTATATATATTATAACGCGGTTTCAAATAAAGCATCGTACATATTAAAACATAATATGATATCAAACAATCTGAAGTAAGTGTAACTTCGAACAAAATGTTGATTCGGAAATACATAGTTGGAGCATCAGGGTATGGTATCGCTATTGGTTACCCATCACAGCGGCCCTCCTGGCAAATGGTGATAGTGATCGAATTCGTCATTTTGGCGTATGTGATAACGAGCATTTAACAATGAAAAAAAAGTGAGGCCCAAATGAAAATTAAAAAGAAAAAAAAGTGAGGCTCAAATGGCATGTCATCACATGTTATGAGAGCATCCTCGTTGCATTGAACTGATTTGAGTATAATACATCGTCACGTCTCCGCCACATCAACTTTACAGTTTACTACATAAAATTTCTACGATCCATTAAACTTCACAATGTTAAATTGACTTCCACATTGTTATAGTGTTTGATAAAGTGGGACAATTATAATCGAAAATGACAAAAAAGTGCATCGAACTTGACACTTTTTGTGATTGTGTGTAGCCAACTATTTTTTTTTTCATTGTAACACAAAACTTGACACTTTTTGTTATTGTATGTATCTACATCAGATAAACGTCGCATCGTTCTTTATATTAACGACCGTTAGTAAATAACTTAAAATTCTTTTTTCTTACGTTTTTATACATTTTCATACGTTTTCGTCTGTTTTTTTACGTTTTCGTCTGTTTTTGCACGTTTTCGTCCGTTTTCTTACGTTTTTATACGTTTTTACACATTTTCGTCCGTTTTTATTCACTTTCGTCCGTTTTCTTACGTTTTCATCTGTTTTTACACATTTTTGTCCGTTTTTATCTGTTTTTATATGTTTTCGTCCATTTTTACACGTTTTCGATCGTTTTTATACTTTTTCGCCTATTTTCGTCCGTTTTTATACGTTTTCGTTAGTTTTTGCACGTTTTCTTCTATTTTTATACATTTTCATCCATTTTTATACGTTTTCTTGCGTTTTCATACGTTTTCTTGCGTTTTCATATGTATTTGTCCGTTTTTATAAATATTCGTTCGTTTTTGTATGTTTTTTACGTTTTCATCCATTTTTTTTGCGTTTTCGTTCATTTTTATACGTTCTCTTACATTTTCATTTGTTTTCGTTTGTTTTTGCATGTTTTTCGTCTGTTTTTATACGTTTTTGTTCTTTTTTATATGTTTTTATTCGTTTTCATACGTTTTTCGTCCATTTTTATATGTTTTCGTTCTTTTTCATACGTTTTCGTCTGTGTAAGACCCTAAAATTTGAATCATCATTTTATGCACCATTTTGAATTTTAACCTAAGTATGATAAACCACTATATGACATATTAAAACTTTAGGTTATAATTATGCTATGATTGATTCGTTATGATATTGGATAGCTTTGTTATTCTGTTGCCCAAGCTAACTAGGCATGGAGGTACCATGACCATGTTATTGAGGCACCAATGGCATGAAACTTTCTATGGAGGTGTGATTGATCCATGGCGTTCCCTTTTGTTATGTATGATTATTTGTGCACATTGGCCATCATGTATATGTATGTTCAGTCTAGTACTGGCATATGTATTTTGTTTTGCAAGGAGCGTATGGCTGCATCCTAGGTTTGTGATATGTTATGATATGGCTTTTTAGTGATTGGTTTGTGTATGCCATACACCCCATTTCACTTTTGAGAGGTCGCTCCTCTATGGTTACTTATGATATGACAGGATATGATTATGATTATGTGACTAAGCATGTGGCATGCTTTTTGAGCTCGTTGGGCATTTCCGTATTATGATTTGAGTTCCTTTTGATACTTGGACTTCATTATGATTCTTATGACTCATTATTCTCAGGTAACTGATGTAACTATTGTTGAATTCTTAACACTTGGAGGCTTGGCAAGGGGCACGGTATCATGGATCAATTTCAGACTATGATAAATAAATTAGGATCTATCTTTATATTTTCTTTTGGGCTTATTACGTACTTTTGAATAAATGTAGACATTAAATATTTGGTTTGGAATGTTTTATTTAACGGATGATGCTATTCCGTTTTCTTATGCTTGTGTTGTGGACCAATCCCCGTAGCACCCTGAAACTTTGTTAAGTCTTCCGCTGTACCAAATTTTGGGGGTGTTACATATAAAAACGGACGAAAATGTGTAAAACGGATGGAAACTTATGAAAACGAACGAAAATGTATAAAAACGGATGAAAACGTGTAAAAACAGGCAAAAATATATAAAAATGAACGAAAACGTATAAAAACGAACAAAAACGTGTAAAAACGGACAAAAACGTAACAAAACGTGCAAAAACGAACGAAAACATATAAAAACAAACGAAAATGTGTAAAAACAAACGAAAACGTGTAAAAACGGACGAAAACGTATAAAAACGAATGAAAACGTAAGAAAGCGGGCGAAAACATGTAAAAACAGATGAAAAGATTGTGTTATGATACCAAAGTTAACGTGCCACCAAAAAGTGCGTCATGGCGTTTCATAACACCTGATGTGCTCTTAGTGCTTATTTCTTAAAGGTAGTTGACGATTTTAATACATATTTATATACATACTCGTAACCATACACATACACGTCTATGTAAATATGGTACATACATAATATCAAGGTCGGGTTCGGCGATTTATGGTATCCCCATCCAAAATTTCATACTTAGTCCAAAATTACCCGTCCCATTCCCTGTCAACTCAAAGATTCTAGGGTTAAATAACGTTTGGGGATCGGGTCCTCATAAAATTCAGACTTTTTTCCATCACTATGACTAAAAAAAACAATTATGTCATGTGATGATGTTATACATAGAACTGAACGAGCGAATATATAGCTTGCCCACCAAATTCAATTCTAGTCTTATTAGGTTATCATTATGAACAAAACAAATACAGCAAAGGTCCATATTTGACTTCGAGAGTAACATCACTTTTTTCTCACCATCAAACCTAGCATGAAATAACATTCTAGACAAGTACTACAGCGGTTGAAAAGAAGCCAATCACAAGGAACATAAACAGGTAGGTGAGGCGATAATATCAAATGGTATGTCAATGCTAAACAACATTCAAGACACAAAGACATCAAACCTTGTTTTAAAGTTTAAACCTAAATGATAACATCAAATATAATAAAGAGTAAACTGCAAAATACATCCTTGTGGTTTGCAATTTCTCACATCTTACATCCCTGTCAGAAACTATTGGCACCTTACATCCTTCGTTAGCCAAACGTTTAACATCATACATCCCTCGTTTACAATGAGGACTAACGGTGCAAAATATTTCTCCGTTATCTCTAAACGAGATAGAAGATATTACACAGTTAGCCTTCAGGACTAATTGTATTTTCACCGTTAGTCCTCTTTTTACGTTTTTATCAATTTTTTTGTACATTTTATCCGTCTTTTGTACGTTTATCCGTTTTTTTAAGTTTTTTATCCGTTTTTTATACGTTTTATCCGTTTTTTTTTACGTTTTTTGTACGTTTTATCCGGTTTTGTCCCTTTTTTTTTTTTTACGTTTTCTCCGTTTTTTGTACTTTTTATCAATTTTTTTTACATTTTATCCCGTTTTTGTACCCTTTATCCATTTTTTTACGTTTTTATCCGTTTTTTGTATGTTTTAACCGTTTTTTGTAAGTTTTAATCCCTTTTTTTACGTTTTTATCCTTTTTTGTACATTTTATTCCGTTTTTTTGTATGTTTTATCCGTTTTTTTTACTTTTTATCCGTTTTTTTACATTTTTGTCCATTTTTTTACGTTTATATGTTTTTTACGTTATTATCGGTTTTTTTGTACGTTTTATCCGCTTTTTTTACGCTTTTACCCATTTTTTGTACGTTTTGTCCGTTTTTTTTACGTTTTTATCCGTTTTTTTGTACCTTTTTTTTCCATTTTTTTTACATTTTTATCCGGTTTTTTTGTACGTTTAATCAGTTTTTTTTACGTTATTATCCGTTTTTTTTTTCCGTTTTTAACCTTTTTTTTGTATGTTTTATCCGTGTTTTTTTACGTTTTTTCCATTTTTTTATATTTTTATCAGTTTTTTGTACGTTTTATCCATTTGTTTACGTTTTTATCCCTTTTTTGGTACGTTTTATCAGCTTTTTTACGTTTGTATCCTTTTTTGTACGTTTTATCCGTTTTTTTACGTTTTGATCCGTTTTTTGTACGTTTTTATTAGTTTTTTTTTTTTTATGTTTTATCCGTTTTTTACGATTTTATCCCTTTTTTTAACGTTTTTATCCATTTTTTGTACGTTTTAACAGTTTTTTACGTACAAAAAATGGATAAAACGTACAAAAAACGGATAAAACGTACAAAAATATTAAAAAAGGGGATAAAAAATGGATAAAAAATGTAAAAATGATAACATCAAATGGTATGTCAATGCTAAACATCATTCAAGACAAAAAGACATCAAACCTTATTTTAAAGTTTAAACCCAAATGATAACATCAAGTATAATAAACATTGTTACACATGCTTATCACTACAACCAGCTATAATTAGATATAGTATGCCAATGCTACAAGTTCACTCTAGCTATGCTACTTGAAATTTGAACTACTAAATCCTTCTTAGATATCATGCCCATAGATATTGATATTATGACCATAGACGACGAACCAAGTCCAGGATTGAATTATTATAGATGTTGTAATCTGCAAGGGTACGACTATCCTCCAACTGTTTACCGGCGAAGAACACACTATGATTGTCCAATCGAATACCTTCCTCATCCTGGATTTTGGCTTTCAAGTGGCCAACCGTAATAGAGCTTTCAACTTCTAAAGAGATGGTTGTATTTCCACCGAAGGTCATAATGGTTATCTTCATCAATCCCTTGTATTCATGAACAAGATGGATGATGGAGTTCCAATGGATGCGGTAATCGGCAAGGGTACGGCTGTCCTCAAGATGCTTTCCTGCAAAGAGCAACCTCTGTTCGTATGAAGGCATACCTTTCTTATCCTGTATCATAGCTTTTATGTTTGCGATGGTGTCAGAGCTATTGACTTTCAACTTGATTTCCTGTCCGGTGATAATCTTGACTAATATTTGCATAAGACCAGTTGATGTATGGAAAAGATTGAGGGTGGATTCCTTGTGAATGTAGCAATCGGCAAGGGTACGACTGTTGTCACCGAGCTGATCTCCATTATACAACAATATTTGCTGATTTTCGGGAACACTTTCCTCATCATTAATCATGGATTTTAGGTCGCCAATGGTGTCGGAGCCTTTGACTTCCAGACTGATGGTCTTTCTATTATGAGCAGTCTTGACGAATATCCGCATAAAACCACTCCATGTAGTAAGCACAAGATAGAAGGTGTATCCATTACCGACGCCGTAGTCAGCAAGTGTACGACTGTCATCGAGCTGCTTCCTGTCTAATAACAGAGTCTGTTGATCTGTGGGAATACCAACCTTATCATGGATCTTGGCTTTCACATTGTGGATGGTGTCAGAGTATTTTTACCTCAAGACTGGTGATCTTTGATCCAGTGATGGTGGCGGTCCTGATTAATTACCATGATAGCTTGCTTTGATCTACGCGTGAGATGGAGTGTGGATTCGTTATGGATGCAGTAGTCAAAAAGGGTAAAACCGTCCTCAAGTTCCACTTGAGCAAAGAAGAGCTTCTGCATGTATACAGGAATGTGAAGCTTACGCCGGATCTGAAGTCTCACATCCATGATAGTGTCTGAGGTTTTGACTTCAAGAGTATAGGTCTTTGCATCGTCTGTTATGAGGAATAACTTCTGCAGAATCAGCTGCTTTTGAGTAAATAAAAGCCGCCTCTGCTGATGGTCTTGAACAAGAAGAATTTCGTCCTTGCGCCTTTCAGCGAGTATCTGTTGCGTTGGTCTGAGTTCGGTAACAGATGAAAAAGGGTGGATCCCATCTCAATGTGGCAATCATCAAGGGTAGAGTTGTTATCGACCTGCTATCCGTGAACGTAGAGTTTATGATAAAGACGATAGTGGGGTATCTGTAGCTTGTCTTTGATTATGGACATAATGTCGTAAATGGTGTTGGAGCTCTCAACGTTAAGCGTCATGGTCAAACCAGTGAGGGTCTCGATCCATATCTGCATCGGCCCAACGCCTCCAAGACAGAGGGTAGGTTTATTACGGCCCCACCTTCCATCAAAGATGTCGTTCTCATCATAAGAATTATTATTATTCATTACGGTTATCCGATAATCAATCTGCAGCATATACAAGGAATTACTCACACTAAAAAAAAAAAAAAAAAGATCCTTAAATAAGGTAGGCATGTAACCACTACCAAATGGCCTAGTAGTAAGACACTTGCCCTCCTAAGAAGAGGTCAAGGGTAGATACCTCACTAGGTACACATTTATGGGTGGACAGGGAAGGGTCGGAAACGGTCACGGAGATAACCCCGTTAGGCCACGCACATCTGAATCAAAAGACTTGCCCTCCTAAGAAGAGGTCGAGGATACAAGCCTCAAACATTTAGGGGTGGCCAGTAAGGGTCAAAAACGGTCACGGAGATAACCCCGTTAGGCGGCGTACATCTGAATCAAAGTATATCTTGGCTATAATTCAATCTTAACTTTAATAAGAGTTGAATTATTATTAGTCCGCAATCTTAATGTATCTATGCACCATTGTTAAAAAACTGGGATGCACCATCTATACGTAATAATCCAGCACAGCATACGGCTCGGGTTAAAACTATATGGGGGTTTGGGATTATTACATCCACAATCCAAACTTAACATCGATACAATTAAATATAAGCTAAAACACCCAAATTTAATCAAAAATTGGAAGAGATATAACATAAGCCAAAATCTCTTATTATTATTAATAACTAAAAATTACTTCTTACAACTTTCAATCAGCAACCACATGGGGTGACCCAGTGGTTTGGATTTGGTCTCCTAAGTGGTTAAAGTCCCTGGAGGTCCCAGGTTCAAACCTTGGGGAGAAAATTAATCCCCATGTGGCCACGGAGGTTCACCTGCGATGACTCCGGGCTATCCAAAAAGGTAGTTGCCCTGGGATTAGTCGGTCAATACAAACCACAAGAACGAGCGATGTAATTTACTCTACAAACTATTTGTAAAACCGAATCCGATTTAACCGAGACCGGATCCACATTTGCAATTTGTTTTTACCAATGTTTTAAAACCCAGTTTTTTTATCGACCCGGTTTAGTCGCCGGTTGAACCGTCGGGTCGAACCGGTTCGATACATATATATAGTTATTCTCTGTATTGAATATGTGGTGTTTCCTGATCCTATGATTTATCCGATTTTATTCCTACATTCGATTCAATCGATGAAGAAGATTGAGACTCTACCGATAAATTTTGTTTTTTAAGTTCAATATCTATAATAATATAGCAAAGATTTGCAACAACAATAACTTATAATTTTAAGTTATAACAACATATGTTAAAACTATATTAGTCGGTGTTTTTAAGATAGTTTATAACTTCATAGCGGAAAATATCCTTGTGGTTTGCCATTTTTGCGAAAAATGTCCTTGAACAAACTTACTAGCGAAAAATGTACATGTGGTTTGCACTTTTTCCGAACAATGTCCCTGTGGTTTTCACTTTGTTGCAAATCGTCGATTTTGGCTAACGAGCGTTAAAATATCCCCGTTAGTGGCCATGTGAAATGACTAATTTACTGATGCGGAATTTTACAAAACCACTAAGTTCTACAATCCTTCTAGGCAGTGCATCTAACCGTTGTAGTGTAGTATAGGTAATACACGGGAGCTTAATCGTTCTCTAGGGGAATAGTGTTGTGAAGGCTCGAAGTGTATGACGAATTAAGTCTAAAGGTTGAAGGATGATTATTTTTGTATTTTTTTTTTATATTTTTTAGAAATCAAGTAAAAATAAAGAGTTTGGCTTTATAACTAATTAGACTACTACTAAACTAAAAGTAATAAAAGTAAATTAAGGTTCTACAAGGGAAGTGAAGCTATCTACCTATGATGTATTACTCCTTGCTAGCTATCCAATTCTAGCTACTGAATTGTCACATCCTTGTCTAATTAGCGCGTTGTATTCCTTAATATCAGTCGTAGGGTGGTGCCAAATTCCCTAACTCTATGAATTTATAGAACTCGTTAAGAATCTTAATGTCGGCGATTGCAATTCCCAACGATGGAATATGTACAACTCGTTAAGACTCTTAATGTCAGCGATTTAGTGGAGCGTTTAGTTGGACGTTCAAGCAGGACTCCTAAGATCTAGCTAGTTTTCCAACTCCTAACGCGATAACAACTAATTAAACAAGAGACAGTAGGAAGCAAGAATTATAAACTAAATCAGCTAGACTTATTGAATTTGTCAAGCCTTAATTGATGAAGATAGACACAAACACCAATAAGCAAACAATAAGATCTAATTAATCATTAACAAGTTTCATACAATCATAAGTAAACACTAGGTGAATTAGCCAAGCATAATCAATGAAGAACAAGCAACAATAATGATAATTGAAGAAATAAATTAAGATAGACTTAACAAACCATTACAAGATGTTTATGGAATGATTAAGACCCTCTAAGTTGCTGGAAAAACACCTACCTAAACCATAGAATCGGACTTAGGGTTTAGGGCTTACAAAAAGTGAAGTTATAAGGTTATATTTATAGGCTGATTTTCTGTCGGTAGCGATGTGATGGCGTCATCCCTATAAAGTGACGGCGTCACGACCCCTCACCAAATTGTAGATCTTTTCGTCCCGATCGCGTGGCCTTTTGAATCACCTAAATCCGAGTTTGTATGCATAAAATATGGCCAAAACAGTATCAGCTACTTCGCGCGCATGTTCTGATACTCTTGATCAGCTTGTGACGGCGTCACTTGTAAGTTGTGACGCCGTCAGCCTTGGTAATCTTGGTCTTGACGCCGTCAGAAGGAGGCCGTCTCCAGAGACTGAAGCGTCGCTTGGAGAATTCTGAAAACTTGATCTTCGTTAACAACAAGTGACGGCGTCACTTAGGAATTGTGACGCCGTCACAGCTCCTTTTCTGTGACATTTTCATGACTTTGTCGTTTTCTTCGTTTTCTTGTCCAAATGAGCCAAAAACACGTCGATTTCCATCATTTGCTTCCCAAGTACCTAAAACTCAAATAGAAACGATTTAGGGCAAGAATTGATTAAACATGTACGAGTTTAGAGGTTAAATGACCCCTTAAAAACGCATGTTTTTACACCTCATCAAATATCCCTACACTTGGGATTTGCTTGTCCTCAAGCAAATGTGCTTTTATCTTACTCAATTTAAAAGTTAGGGTGTATTTAGCATGGTTTTAAAGATAATTTACAACACAACTCATTCCAAAATAGTCAAAACAAGTACGGAAATTATATACTAGCACCTCACATAAAGTGTTTGGATTCTCACATCTCTCGGGTGTATAGGTTGTATAACATGTATGGAAACGGGAAAATAAAGACTCTCTACCTGTCATAGCACATAGATTACCATAGGCTTGATAAGGGATCAAATCTTCACCGCTTTGGCGTAAGCACCTAGGATAAACTATCAAAGAGGACTTTTAAAGGGTTGTAACCTTAGGTGTAAGGGTAAGTGAAGCCAATCAAAGAGTTCGGTCAAAGAGGATCCAACAACTCAAATGTCGTGTACCAAGAAGTTTTACGTGACGAGTAACGTGCATTGTTAGTTATCTCATAATTGATGTAATGTTTTAGAGTAAATTACATAAATGGTCCCTGAGGTTTGTCAAAAATTTCATCTACCATCCCTCAAAGTTTAAAGTTACATGGACAGTCCCTATCTTTGCAAAAAAATAACACTCGTGGTCCTTTTTTAACTGGTGTTAAATGGATTTTGTTATCATTTACACGTTAGCCCTTTTGGCTAACGACCATATGCATCCTCAATCCTTCATAATAACGGCCGTTTATAAATTTAAGTTTTTCATCCGTTTTATACGTTTTGGTCTGTTTTATACGTTTTTGTCCATTTTATACGTTTTTTCGTCAGTTTTTATACGTCTTCGTCCGGTTTTCTTAAGTTTTTATACGTTTTTCTTGCGTTTTTATCTGTTTTCATCCGTTTTTATACGTTTTCGTACGTTCTTAGCAATTTTTATACGTTTTCGTCTGATTTTATATGTTTTCTTATGTTTTCATATGCTTTTTATAAGAAAACGTATAAAAACTAATGAAAACATATAAAAACGGATGAAAACATATAAAAACGGACGAAAACATATAAAACGGACGAAAATGGATAAAAACGTAAAAAAGGTATAAAAGCGGATGAAAACGTATAAAAACGGACGAAAACAGATAAAAACGTATGAAACCGTATAAAACCGAATGAAAAAGAATAAAAACGGACAAAAACATATAAAAACGAATAAAAACATAAGAAAATATATAGAATGGACGAAAACGTATAAAAAACGGACAAAACGTATAAAACCGGATAAAAACGTAAAAAACATATAAAAACGGATAAAAACATAAGAAAACGTATAAAAACGGACAAAAACGTATAAAAACAGACGAAATCAGATAAAAATCTAAGAAAACGAATAAAAACGGACGAAACGTATAAAAACAGAGGAAAATGTATAAAAACGTAAAAAAAAAACACGTATAAAAGCGTATGAAAAACGTATAAAAACGACGAAAACGTATGAAAATGGACAAAAATGTAAGAAAAAGGGCGAAAACGTATGAAAACGGATAAAAATGTAAGAAAACGTATAAAAACGAATATAAACAGATAAAAACGTAAGAAAACGGACGAAAATGTATAAAAACAAATGAAAATGTATAAAAACGGACAAAAACATATAAAAACGGACGAAAAGGTATCAAAACGGACGAAAAACTTTAAATTATAAACGGTCGTTATTATAAAGGATAGACGAAGCAAACCGTCGTTAGCCAAAAGGGCTAACGTGATGATTACAGAATCCACTTAACACAAGTTATAAATAGGACCACGAGGGTTGTTGTTTTGCAAAGATAGTGATTGTCCATGCAAGTTTAAACTTTGAGGGACAGTAGATGAAATCTTCGACAAACCACATGGACTATTTATGTAATTTACTCAATGTTCTATTTTCAGTTTCACTAAACATTTTTATATGTTCTTTGATACATGTTAAGAGTTTTTGCTTCAGTTGAATTATCGCATTTTACAACCGTTTGCAATTACATTTTGATATTTTCACATTCTATTTTGAACGTTATGCGAAACACTTACCACAATATCGCATATCGTTAATTGTCTGCCGCTAAGAACCGCTGCCGTTAGGCGCGGGTACTCGTCTAGTTACTTTGAAAAAGGCAAAATTATCGAATGGTTAAATCAACAAAAGAAATAACAAAGTGTCTTAATCGAAGATTAGCGCAAACTATATAGGGATTTTATGAGAATTGCCCTATAAGAAACGGACTTCCTTAGAAACAATGAAAAAGCTACCTCGACCATATTCAAATGTTTCAACAACCTCCATTTATTTTATTTATTTATTTATTTATTTATTTTTGACCAGCAACAAGACCTCAAGGATAGAGCTTCGGCAAAGCCATCACCCTAACCACAAAGGACTAAAAACTATATTAAACACCCAAATGTCAAAAAACGCTAGCAAGAATCTAGCGACAAACAATTACAAAGACTTACAAGCCGTGATAGGATCTTGAAGAAAACCTATCCAGTTAATCCTAAGCTTTTTGTTTCTATTAGATAACCAACGAAACGATGTAGAAACAATCAAATCAAAAAGTAACGCCTTCTTCGGTTTCTCCTCTTGGAATACATTCTGATTTCTGAAATTCCAAATACTCCAAGCTGTCGTTCCAACAACCGCATGTAACCCCTTCTTCGCCAAAATGTGAAGACGAGTATCATCCACCCACGACATCAGCTCTCTAATCGACAACACGGAGGGGAAAATTAAATTCCACCATCGACCAACGAGGGCCCACACATCCCGAGCGAGATCACAATGCAACATCAAATGAGTAATCGTCTCATCCCCTGTATCACAAATGCCACACTGATTAGATTGAACAATAAAAAATTGACTCCTAAAATGTATGGTTATATATAGGGTAAATTGCAAATTTGGTCCCTAAAGTAACACGAAAACGCAAGGATCACACCGAGATGATTTTTGTTGCAAAAAAAAAAACATTAATGTTTTCATTTTTTGCAAAACAGCCACTGAGAGTCACTGTTCACTAACTTTCGTTATTTTTCTCGTTAAGTGCCACGCGAAATGACTAATATACCCTCTTCTTCTTCCCCACTTTTAGGGACGTAATTTGCAATTTACCCTATTCTTTTTTTTTTGATTGGTAGCCACCACATCACAAACACAGCCACCACCACCACTACCCTCTACCACCACACAACCAACACCACCACCCTCTACCACCACCACCACCATGACCACAATTCAGTTCGTGTCTAACAAGGGCAAGATTCCTAACTTCCCTCGAAAAAGTTTCTATAAACCCGTCATCTATAAACATATTATATCATCTGAATTCACTTGGAAGTAAATGCCAAAAGACCAACCCAACAAAAAGCTACTATTACACAAGCTAATCATTAATCAATGAATCATCTCTCAAATTACTAATTTTTTAAGCTACATCAAGTGTTAAATGATGGCATGACATATGCCATACAGTCTACTTCATTCTCTACTTAGTCGAATTTGGGTCGAAAAGGAAGGAAAAAGCAGGAATCTTTCAAAAATTTAAGCGGCTATTTGCAGCATTCCGTCTCGCACAGCATCCCACAAAATAGATTATAGTCTGACACCAAACAACCAAAAATCAGATGCGAATTTAGAAAAACAAACAAAAAAAACTGTTTCCGTCTTATATCTTATTAGGAAGGCAATACAGACTACAAAGCGGCTTACCAAGACAACAAACAAGAACACGTTAAAGATGGCAACCACACGCCATTCAGTTTTCATATACTCTGCTACACCAGCCCTGAAAAGCCAGTAGAAGATGATCAAAACCAGAATTAATTGCAAATAATAATAACAACCAATAAGAAACCAAATATGGAAAATTTAGCTTACTTGCAGGAATCACAGTTGTAGCACTTAATAGCTTTTGAATTCTTGTAAAGTTTGTAGTCTTTATTAGTACTTACTGGATGGAAGCTTAAGTCATAGTAAGAGGCATTCACAGCAGGATAACCACACCTAAACACCATTTTGCAGTGTGTAAGGAAAGCATAAAAACGGGCTTCAATGATTCACAAATTTACTGAGAAAAGATTAAAGAAACATACTGAGACGGTGATCTGCAACAACCAGCTTCAATGGGACTTAATTTTGCTGATTTGTATTGTTTGAGAGACTGCAGAAATAGTTAACATCACATTCTTGAGACGAATTTACCAATTAGGACCAAAAGGGTGAACCGGGGAGGGATTAAATGTACAGACCTTGTATCTTTTTGATAGGTCACTACAATCGTCGGCTTTAACAAGACAACTTTGAAGGTGCTTCCAATGATGGGTGTTGTTCAACTGCTGCACAAATCAAGAAACGACTTACCTTAGCAGGTTATAATACAAAATTCCATGCTAGGATCAAGACTTGCAGTGGGTGCTTACTTCTTTCAGAAACCAAGTACTATAATCTTGAAGATGATACTCCTTGAACCTGATCATATAAAGATGATAAGGACATCTTACTTAAGTCAAAAGTTAATAACGAGCGGACAAAACTGTACTTTATAGCTTACCTCAAACCCGTAACACTATGACCGGTCCTATTGTTAGTTACAATAAACCTACAAAAGGAAACAAAATTAACATATTTGGTATATACAACGGACATGGATTACATCTAGAATGCTATTTTTTCATATATACTTACGCCAACACGGTAAACACAAGGATTCCTAATAAAATCAAGCAAAGCATGATCAAATACTGCAGATACATAAACTTTTAGTAATAGTGACAATTGAGAAAGTAACAAGCTAACAATAAACAAAGCAAATCCAAAAACAACAAAAGATATAAAAATACCATCCATAATAATATAGAGTTGTTCTTTAGTGCGCCCAAAAACCCGATAATCGATCTGAAACTCAGAGAAACACGAATATCAGTACATTGACCTCATTTGGCCTCAAAGTCAAACGATGCCTCAATAGGATGTATGATATGATGAAGAAAATTGGGTGAGAACTTACATCAAGAATATTAAAGCACCAAGACCCAAAACTGGAAGAGAGTGATTTTCGGCACCCATCATGATGAGTACTAATCCACACGCCAAAACCAATTACACCCACTGCTACTAACTACACAATATTAAAACTAATTTTGAAGCTATCATTCGAGACACTCGTATGCTAATAATCTTATAGTATATTCAATGTAAAACTAGTTTAGGAGCCGAGTTAATCACAAACATAAATTCAAGTAGACCACAAGAATGCAACATGACCGGTATCTTACTAGTCACTACAGAGAATGCAAATGAGTAAATAAAAGTTGTTTATGATGTGATATAATAAAACTGAAACTTTAATGGTCTAAGAACTTAAACCAAAAGAACCCAACAGCTCCAGACCTAATTTTCTTGAACTAATCCCATCATCTGTTTGATGACTAAACAGCTGCAAACTCGAATCTTTTGCGCGAGTACATTGGTGGTGGTTGTGTGGTGGTGGTGGTGGTGGAGGGTGGCGGTGATGGAGGATAGTGCAGGGACATTATTTGCAAATTAAATAGAGTAATTGTGACATATAGATGAGGGTATATTAGTCATTTCGCGTGCCACTTAACGAGAAAAATAACGAGAGTTAGTGAACAGTGACTTTCAGTGGCTGTTTTGCAAAAAACGTAAACATTAGAGTTTTTTTTGCAACAAAAATCGTCTCGGTGTGATCCTTGCGTTTTCGTGATACTTTAGGGACCAAATTTGCAATTTACCCTTATATATATATATTATAACGCGGTTTCAAATAAAGCATCATACATATTAAAACATAATATGATATCAAACAATCTAAAGTAAGTGTAACTTCGAACAAAATGTTGATTCGGAAATACATAGTTGGAGCATCAGGGTATGGTATCGCTATTGGTTACCCATCACACCGGCCCTCATGGCAAATGGTGATAGTGATCGAATTCGTCATTTTGACGTATGTGATAACGAGCATTTAACAATGAAAAAAAAAGTGAGGCCCAAATGAAAATTAAAAAGAAAAAAAAAAATAGTGAGGCTCAAATGGCATGTCATCACATGTTATGAGAGCATCCTCGTTGCATTGAACTGATTTGAGTATAATACATCGTCACGTCACCGGCACATCAACTTTACAGTTTACTACATAAAATTTCTACGATCCGTTAAACTTCACAATGTTAAATTGACTTCCACATTGTTATAGTGTTTGATAAAGTGGGACAATTATAAATAACAAAGGGTGTATTAATTAAATGAAAGAGTGATGCAGTTGGGCCCACATAACCCATTTGATGGTTGTGTCACTGTGTGTTCACAAACCCACCCATTTACACGAACTGATTGTAAAATGTTATTGCACATATGGCAAGTAACCTATTTTATTTATTCAGTCATGCCACATACTTGCATTGTGGATGGCTTGAGTGAGGGTGTTTCTTATGGAGTGAATGAAAAGATTGTGTTATGATACCAAAGTTAACGTGCCACCAAAAAGTGCGTCATGGCGTTTCATAACACCTGATGTGCTCTTAGTGCTTATTTCTTAAAGGTAGTTGACGATTTTAATACATATTTATATACATACTCGTAACCATACACATACACGTCTATGTAAATATGGTACATACATAATATCAAGGTCGGGTTCGGCGATTTAGGGTATCCCCATCCAAAATTTCATACACTACAAAACACTAGTTAAATTTTCCACATTTTAAAGGCCAATTGGCCACGGTTAAAAATGTGTAAAATTATAAATTCCACACTTGCAAATGTGTGGTAATAATGGGTGTGACAAATTTTGCTACACATATAAGTGTAGAGATACAATCCAAATGTCTATGATTAAAAGTGTGGAAACACTCTTTAAATGTCCACACTTTTAAGTGTGGCAAAATTGCAAAAAGATGCTTACAATTAAAAGTGTGGAAACATTGTTAAATATTCACACCTAAAAGTGTGGACATATTTTTCTGGAAGAAGAAAAAAATAAAAAGAAAATACATACAAATAGGTGGAGTATTTTTTTGTAATTGTCCACACTTATATAGGTGGAGTATTTTTTAAAAGATTAGTAACACCTATAAATGTAGCAAAATTATGATTTCATATAAAAAAAAGTCCACGGTTGACAATACCGTGGAGAAATAAGTGTAGAGAATTCAACTTTTTTTGTAGTGATACTTAGTCCAAAATTACCCGTCCCATTCCCTGTCAACTCAAAGATTCTCGGGTTAAATAACGTTTGGGGATCGGGTCCTCATAAAATTCAGACTTTTTTCCATCACTATGACTAAAAAAGAACAATTATGTCATGTGATGATGTTATACATAGAACTGAACGAGCGAATATAAAGCTTGCCCACCAAATTCAATTCTAGTCTTATCAGGTTATCATTATGAACAAAACAAATACAGCAAAGGTCCATATTTGACTTCGAGAGTAACATCACTTTTTTCTCACCATCAAACCTAGCATGAAATAACATTCTAGACAAGTACTACAGCGGTTGAAAAGAAGCCAATCACACGGAACATAAACAGGCAGGTGAGGCGATAACATCAAATGGTATGTCAATGCTAAACATCATTCAAGACACAAAGACATCTAACCTTGTTTTAAAGTTTAAACCCAAATGATAACATCAAATATATTAAATATTGTAACACATGCTTATCACTACAACCAGCTATAATTAGATATAGTATGCCAATGCTACAAGTTCACTCTAGCTATGCTACTTGAAATTTGAACTACTAAATCCTTCTTAGATATCATGCCCATAGATATTGATATTATGCCCATAGACGACGGACCAAGTCCAGGATTGAATTATTATAGATGTTGTAATCTGCAAGGGTACGACTATCCTCCAACTGTTTACCGGCGAAGAACACACTATGATTGTCCAATCGAATACCTTCCTCATCCTGGATTTTGGCTTTCAAGTGGCCAACCGTAATAGAGCTTTCGACTTCTAAAGAGATGGTTGTATTTCCACCGAAGGTCATAATGGTTATCTTCATCAATCCCTTGTATTCATGAACAAGATGGATGATGGAGTTCCAGTGGATGCGGTAATCGGCAAGGGTACGGCTGTCGTCAAGATGCTTTCCTGCAAAGAGCAACCTCTGTTCGTATGAAGGCATACCTTTCTTATCCTGTATCATAGCTTTTATGTTTGCGATGGTGTCAGAGCTATTGACTTTCAACTTGATTTCCTGTCCGGTGATAATCTTGACTAATATTTGCATAAGACCAGTTGATGTATGGAAAAGATGGAGGGTGGATTCCTTGTGAATGTAGCAATCAGCAAGGGTACGACTGTTGTCACCGAGCTGATCTCCATTATACAACAATATTTGCTGATTTTCGGGAACACTTTCCTCATCATTAATCATGGATTTTAGGTCGCCAATGGTGTCGGAGCCTTTGACTTCCAGACTGATGGTCTTTCTATTATGAGCAGTCTTGACGAATATCCGCATAAAACCACTCCATGTAGTAAGCACAAGATAGAAGGTGTATCCATTGCCGACGCCGTAGTCAGCAAGTGTACGACTGTCATCGAGCTGCTTCCTGTCTAATAACAGAGTCTGTTGATCTGTGGGAATACCAACCTTATCATGGATCTTGGCTTTCACATTGTGGATGGTGTCAGAGTATTTTACCTCAAGACTGGTGATCTTTGATCCAGTGATGGTGGCGGTCCTGATTAATACCATGATAGCTTGCTTTGATCTACGCGTGAGATGGAGTGTGGATTCGTTATGGATGCAGTAGTCAAAAAGGGTAAAACCGTCCTCAAGTTCCACTTGAGCAAAGAAGAGCTTCTGCATGTATACAGGAATGTGAAGCTTACGCCGGATCTGAAGTCTCACATCCATGATAGTGTCTGAGGTTTTGACTTCAAGAGTATAGGTCTTTGCATCGTCTGTTATGAGGAATAACTTCTGCAGAATCAGCTACTTTTGAGTAAATAAAAGCCGCCTCTGCTGATGGTCTTGAACAAGAAGAATTTCGTCCTTGCGCCTTTCAGCGAGTATCTGTTGCGTTGGTCTGAGTTCCGGTAACAGAAGAAAAAGGGTGGATCCCATCTCAATGTGGCAATCATCAAGGGTAGAGTTGTTATCGACCTGCTGTCCGTGAACGTAGAGTTTATGATAAAGACGATAGTGGGGTATCTGTAGCTTGTCTTTGATTATGGACATAATGTCGTAAATGGTGTTGGAGCTCTCAACGTTAAGCGTCATGGTCAAACCAGTGAGGGTCTCGATCCATATCTGCATCGGCCCAACGCCTCCAAGACAGAGGGTAGGTTTATTACGGCCCCACCTTCCATCAAAGATGTCGTTCTCATCATAAGAATTATTATTATTCATTACGGTTATCCGATAATCAATCTGCAGCATATACAAGGAATTACTCACACTAAAAAAAAAAAAAAAAAAGATCCTTAAATAAGGTAGGCATGAAACCACTACCAAATGGCCTAGTAGTAAGACACTTGCCCTCCTAAGAAGAGGTCAAGGGTAGATATATACCTCACTAGGTACACATTTATGGGTGGACAGGGAAGGGTCGAAAACGGTCACGGAGATAACCCCGTTAGGCCACGCACATCTGAATCAAAAGACTTGCCCTCCTAAGAAGAGGTCGAGGATACAAGCCTCAAACATTTAGGGGTGGCCAGGAAGGGTCGAAAACGGTCAAGGAGATAACCCCGTTAGGCGGCGTACATCTGAATCAAAGTATATCTTGGCTATAATTCAATCTTAACTTTAATAAGAGTTGAATTATTATTAGTCCGCAATCTTAATGTATCTATGCACCATTGTTAAAAAACTGGGATGCACCATCTATACGTAATAATCCAGCACAGCATACGGCTCGGGTTAAAATTATATGGGGGTGTATGGGATTATTACTTCCACAATCCAAACTTAACATCGATACAATTAAATATAAGCTAAAACACCCAAATTTAATCAAAAATTGGAAGAGATATAACATAAGCCAAAATCTCTTATTATTATTAATAACTAAAAATTACTGCTTACAAACATCAATCAGCAACCACATGGGGTGACCCAGTGGTTTGGATTTGGTCTCCTAAGTGGTTAAAGTCCCTGGAGGTCCCAGGTTCAAACCTTGGGGAGAAAATTAATCCCCATGTGGCCACGGAGGTTCACCTGCGATGACTCCGGGCTATCCAAAAAGGTAGTTGCCCTGGGATTAGTCGGTCAATACAAACCACAAGAACGAGCGATGTAATTTACTCTACAAACTATTTGTAAAACCGAATCCGATTTAACCGAGACCGGATCCACATTTGCAATTTGTTTTTACCAATGTTTTAAAACCCAGTTTTTTTATCGACCCGGTTTAGTCGCCGGTTCAACCGGTTGAACCGTCGGGTCGAACCGGTTCGATACATATATATAGTTATTCTCTGTATTGAATATGCGGTGTTTCCTGATCCTATGATTTATCCGATTTTATTCCTACATTCGATTCAATCGATGAAGAAGATTGAGACTCTACCGATAAATTTTGTTTTTTAAGTTCAATATCTATAATAATATAGCAAAGATTTGCAACAACAATAACTTATAATTTTAAGTTATAACAACATATGTTAAAACTATATTAGTCGGTGTTTTTAAGATAGTTTATAACTTCATAGCGGAAAATATCCTTGTGGTTTGCCATTTTTGCGAAAAATGTCCTTGAACAAACTTAATAGCGAAAAATGTACATGTGGTTTGCACTTTTTCCGAACAATGTCCCTGTGGTTTTCACTTTGTTGCAAATCGTCGATTTTGGCTAACGAGCGTTAAAATATCCCCGTTAGTGGCCATGTGAAATGACTAATTTACTGATGCGGAATTTTGCAAAACCACTAAGTTCTACAATCCTTCTAGGCAGTGCATCTAACCGTTGTAGTGTAGTATAGGTAATACACGGGAGCTTAATCGTTCTCTAGGGGAATAGTGTTGTGAAGGCTCGAAGTGTATGACGAATTAAGTCTAAAGGTTGAAGGATGATTATTTTTGTATTTTTTTTTATATTTTTTAGAAATCAAGTAAAAATAAAGAGTTTGGCTTTATAACTAATTAGACTACTACTAAACTAAAAGTAATAAAAGTAAATTAAGGTTCTACAAGGGAAGTGAAGCTATCTACCTATGATGTATTACTCCTTGCTAGCTATCCAATTCTAGCTACTGAATTGTCACATCCTTGTCTAATTAGCGCGTTGTATTCCTTAATATCAGTCGTAGGGTGGTGCCAAATTCCCTAACTCTATGAATTTATAGAACTCGTTAAGAATCTTAATGTCGGCGATCGCAATTCCCAACGATGGAATATGTACAACTCGTTAAGACTCTTAATGTCAGCGATTTAGTGGAGCGTTTAGTTGGACGTTCAAGCAGGACTCCTAAGATCTAGCTAGTTTTCCAACTCCTAACGCGATAACAACTAATTAAACAAGAGACAGTAGGAAGCAAGAATTATAAACTAAATCAGCTAGACTTATTGAATTTGTCAAGCCTTAATTGATGAAGATAGACACAAACACCAATAAGAAAACAATAAGATCTAATTAATCATTAACAAGTTTCATACAATCATAAGTAAACACTAGGTGAATTAGCCAAGCATAATCAATGAAGAACAAGCAACAATAATGATAATTGAAGAAATAAATTAAGATAGACTTAACAAACCATTACAAGATGTTTATGGAATGATTAAGACCCTCTAAGTTGCTGTAAAAACACCTACCTAAACCATAGAATCGGACTTAGGGTTTAGGGATTACAAAAAGTGAAGTTATAAGGTTATATTTATAGGCTGATTTTCTGTCGGTAGCGATGTGATGGCGTCATCCCTATAAAGTGACGGCGTCACGACCCCTCACCAAATTGTAGATCTTTTCGTCCCGATCGCGTGGCCTTTTGAATCACCTAAATCCGAGTTTGTATGCATAAAATATGGCCAAAACAGTATCAGCTACTTCGCGCGCATGTTCTGATACTCTTGATCAGCTTGTGACGGCGTCACTTGTAAGTTGTGACGCCGTCAGCCTTGGTAATCTTGGTCTTGACACCATCAGAAGGAGGCCGTCTCCAGAGACTGAAGCGTCGCTTGGAGAATTCTGAAAACTTGATCTTCGTTAACAACAAGTGACGGCGTCACTTAGGAATTGTGACGCCGTCACAGCTCCTTTTCTGTGACATTTTCATGACTTTGTCGTTTTCTTCGTTTTCTTGTCCAAATGAGCCAAAAACACGTCGATTTCCATCATTTGCTTCCCAAGTACCTAAAACTCAAATAGAAACGATTTAGGGCAAGAATTGATTAAACATGTACGAGTTTAGAGGTTAAATGACCCCTTAAAAATGCATGTTTTTACACCTCATCAAATATCCCTACACTTGGGATTTGCTTGTCCTCAAGCAAATGTGCTTTTATCTTACTCAATTTAAAAGTTAGGGTGTATTTAGCATGGTTTTAAAGATAATTTACAACACAACTCATTCCAAAATAGTCAAAACAAGTACGGAAATTATATACTAGCACCTCACATAAAGTGTTTGGATTCTCACATCTCTCGGGTGTATATGTTACACCCGTTCCCCGGGTAGTGGGACCCCACCCTAGATGAAATTGACCCGAGCCTAAGTATGTTTGACTAAGAGTATGTGATTGTTAAGGGCAAGTGGTTATAGTATTAACTGTTAAGTGTTAGTCTGTTATAGCCTAGATGCGGCGCATCTAGGAAGTACATGCGGCGTATGGTAAGAAGGGAAAGTAGAATCGATTTGTTATAGTCCATGCGCCGTATTAGAGAAGGAGATACGGCGTATTCAAGGGATAGCATGGATGCGGCGCATCTAAAATATAGATGCGGCGCATCGACCTTAAATAAGCAGAAATGACAGAAATGCCCTCCCAGCTAGTTTATATGTGTTGGGTTCCAGACTTTTCCACACGATTCTTGTGTGTGGAAGTAGGCCGGATATAGAGAGGGAAAAAGGAGGGAAAGAAGCTAAGTGGTGAGCTAAGAAGAAGAAGATAGAGGTCAAGTGTTAATAATCTTCATTAGCTATGATCATCACCAAGTAAGTATCTATGTTCTTGGTGTTAGTGAAGTTGTAGATTATGGATTAAGTGGGTTTCCATCATATGATCAAGATATGATCATATGATGATGGGGAATGAAAGATATGTATGTGTAATGGGTTTGGTTAACCCTTGTTATGTTAATTATTGTTATGATGTTAGGTTTTGGTTATGATGATGATGATGATGATGATGATGATGATAGAAGAGTATGATGATGATGATGTTCTTGTGATGATATAGCTTGGATTGAGGTAAGTAAACCGGTATAATGTAAAGTTATAACGATTTCTATGCATTATGTGTTATGTGGCTTATATGTTAGGTTATGGTTGTTAGCATAGAGATTATAGGTCTAATGGATGTGTTAGTATGAGTGGATTAAGGAAAGGAAAAGGTTAAGGCTTGGTTGATTAAGGTATGTGTTTATGTTCAATGTTATTGGATTAATGGTTGTGTAATATGTAATGTGTTGAATGAAGTATAATGATATGTTATACCCGTTTTACTTACTAAGCATTCATGCTTACGGTTTAAGTGTTTAATGTTTTGTAGGCTCGTATATGATGCTAAAGCTTGGAAGAGGGTAAGGCTTGGATTAGAACTTAAGGATGCGAAAGTGGATTGGAAGATATTTATATATATTGGGAGCTAGGTAGAATACCGAGCTCGAGTCAAGTTTGTACCCCCGAGAGTCCCTTTTATGAGTTGTATAATAGGTGTCAAAGTCGGGTAATGATTTGGTGATCTAACGATGTGTCAAGTATGTTTTATGAGTCTATGGGTTGAAGAAAGGGGGTGTTTGGCTAATGTGCAAAAGTACCCATTTTGGGTTATTCGTGGGTCAAATTGTTATGGAATGTGTCAAGTATGTTAGTTATGGTTTATATGTAAAGTGAATGAGATTGGTAATGTTTATAGATCGAATAAGGTGTCAAAGTGAGTTTTGTGGTATGTTGAGTTATTGCAGGTGTTCCTGCTGGTGTTCTGTCTAAATGGGTCGATGCGGCGTATCTATAAAGATAGATGCGACGCATCAGAAGTTTAAGGTGATGCGGCGTATCACTTTGGATGGATACGGCGCATGGTCAGTTTTGGTTTCAAGTGTTGGTTCAAATGGGTCGATGCGGCGTATCTATGAAGATAGATGCGACGCATCCGAAGTTTAAGGTGATGCGGCGTATCACTTCAGGTGGATACGGCGCATGGTCTGATACGGCGTATCCCTCAAAAGGGATGCGGCGTATCTCTGGTCTGAAGAATTGTCTGGTTGAGTTATAAAGTTTTATGTGAAATGTTTTGAAGAGTCTTCGAGTATATGTTATCGCAAGTATATTTAAGGGGTTAAATGTTATAGATTCATGTCTTTGAACGAAGGGTGAACGTATGTATGCTTTAGTCAAATGTTTCCGCATCAAAAGTTTTAATTTTTGGTCAAAGCGGGCACGGGGTGTTACAGTATAGGTTGTATAACATGTATGGAAACGGGAAAATAAAGACTCTCTACCTGTCATAGCACATAGATTACCATAGGCTTGATAAGGGATCAAACCTTCACCGCTTTGGCGTAAGCACCTAGGATAAACTATCAAAGAGGACTTTTAAAGGGTTGTAACCTTAGGTGTAAGGGTAAGTGAAGCCAATCAAAGAGTTCGGTCAAAGAGGATCCAACAACTCAAATGTCGTGTACCAAGAAGTTTTACGTGACGAGTAACGTGCATTGTTAGTTATCTCATAATTGATGTAATGTTTTAGAGTAAATTACATAAATGGTCCTTGAGGTTTGTCGAAAATTTCATCTACCATCCCTCAAAGTTTAAAGTTACATGGACAGTCCCTATCTTTGCAAAAAAAATAACACTCGTGGTCCTTTTTTAACTGGTGTTAAATGGATTTTGTTATCATTTACACGTTAGCCCTTTTGGCTAACGACCATATGCATCCTCAATCCTTCATAATAACGGCCGTTTATAAATTTAAGTTTTTCGTCCGTTTTATACGTTTTTGTCTGTTTTATACGTTTTTGTCCATTTTTATACGTTTTTTTTCGTCAGTTTTTATACGTCTTCGTCCGGTTTTCTTAAGTTTTTATACGTTTTTCTTGCGTTTTTATCTGTTTTCATCCGTTTTTATACGTTTTCGTACGTTCTTAGCAATTTTTATACGTTTTCGTCCGATTTTATATGTTTTCTTATGTTTTCATATGCTTTTTATAAGAAAACGTATAAAAACTAATGAAAACATATAAAAACGGATGAAAACATATAAAAACGGACGAAAACATATAAAACGGACGAAAATGGATAAAAACGTAAAAAAGGTATAAAAGCGGATGAAAACGATAAAAACGGACGAAAAAGATAAAAACGTATGAAACCGTATAAAACCGAATGAAAAAGAATAAAAACGGACAAAAACATATAAAAACGAATAAAAACATAAGAAAATATATAGAATGGACGAAAACGTATAAAAAACGGACAAAACGTATAAAACCGGATAAAAACGTAAAAAACATATAAAAACGGATAAAAACATAAGAAAACGTATAAAAACGGACAAAAACGTATAAAAACAGACGAAATCAGATAAAAATCTAAGAAAACGAATAAAAACGGACGAAACGTATAAAAACAGAGGAAAATGTATAAAAACGTAAAAAAAACACGTATAAAAGCGTATGAAAAACGTATAAAAACGACGAAAACGTATGAAAATGGACAAAAATGTAAGAAAAAGGGCGAAAACGTATGAAAACGGATAAAAACGTAAGAAAACGTATAAAAACGAATATAAACGTAAGAAAACGTATAAAAACAGATAAAAACGTAAGAAAACGGACGAAAATGTATAAAAACAAACGAAAATGTATAAAAACGGACAAAAACATATAAAAACGGACGAAAAGGTATCAAAACGGACGAAAAACTTTAAATTATAAACGGTCGTTATTATAAAGGATAGACGAAGCAAACCGTCGTTAGCCAAAAGGGCTAACGTGATGATTACAGAATCCACTTAACACAAGTTATAAATAGGACCACGAGGGTTGTTGTTTTGCAAAGATAGTGATTGTCCATGCAAGTTTAAACTTTGAGGGACGGTAGATGAAATCTTCGACAAACCACATGGACTATTTATGTAATTTACTCAATGTTCTATTTTCAGTTTCACTAAACATTTTTATATGTTCTTTGATACATGTTAAGAGTTTTTGCTTCAGTTGAATTATCGCATTTTACAACCGTTTGCAATTACATTTTGATATTTTCACATTCTATTTTGAACGTTATGCGAAACACTTACCACAATATCGCATATCGTTAATTGTCTGCCACTAAGAACCGTTGCCGCTAGGCGCGGGTACTCGTCTAGTTACTTTGAAAAAGGCAAAATTATCGAATGGTTAAATCAACAAAAGAAATAAAAAAGTGTCTTAATCGAAGATTAGCGCAAACTATATAGGGATTTTATGAGAATTGCCCTATAAGAAACGGACATCCTTAGAAACAATGAAAAAGCTACCTCGACCATATTCAAATGTTTCAACAACCTCCATTTATTTTATTTATTTATTTATTTATTTATTTTTGACCAGCAACAAGACCTCAAGGATAGAGCTTCGGCAAAGCCATCACCCTAACCACAAAGGACTAAAAACTATATTAAACACCCAAATGTCAAAAAACGCTAGCAAGAATCTAGCGACAAACAATTACAAAGACTTACAAGCCGTGATAGGATCTTGAAGAAAACCTATCCAGTTAATCCTAAGCTTTTTGTTTCTATTAGATAACCAACGAAACGATGTAGAAACAATCAAATCAAAAAGTAACGCCTTCTTCGGTTTCTCCTCTTGGAATACATTCTGATTTCTGAAATTCCAAATACTCCAAGCTGTCGTTCCAACAACCGCATGTAACCCCTTCTTCGCCAAAATGTGAAGACGAGTATCATCCACCCACGACATCAGCTCTCTAATCGACAACAAGGAGGGGAAAACTAAATTCCACCATCGACCAACGAGGGCCCACACATCCCGAGCGAGATCACAATGCAACATCAAATGAGTAATCGTCTCATCCCCTGTATCACAAATGCCACACTGATTAGATTGAACAATAAAAAATTGACTCCTAAAATGTATGGTTATATATAGGGTAAATTGCAAATTTGGTCCCTAAAGTAACACGAAAACGCAAGGATCACACCGAGATGATTTTTATTGCAAAAAAAAAACATTAATGTTTTCATTTTTTGCAAAACAGCCACTGAGAGTCACCGTTCACTAACTTTCGTTATTTTTGTCGTTAAGTGGCACGCGAAATGACTAATATACCCTCTTCTTCTTCCCCACTTTTAGGGACGTAATTTGCAATTTACCCTATTCTTTTTTTTTTTTTGATTGGTAGCCACCACATCACAAACACAGCCACCACCACCACTACCCTCTACCACCACACAACCAACACCACCACCCTCTACCACCACCAACCAACACCACCACCCTCTACCACCACCACCACCATGACCACAATTCAGTTCGTGTCTAACAAGGGCAAGATTCCTAACTTACCTCGAAAAAGTTTCTATAAACCCGTCATCTATAAACATATTATATCATCTGAATTCACTTGGAAGTAAATGCCAAAAGACCAACCCAACAAAAAGCTACTATTACACAAGCTAATCATTAATCAATGAATTATCTCTCAAATTACTAATTTTTTAAGCTACATCAAGTGTTAAATGATGGCATGACATATGCCATACAGTCTACTTCATTCTCTACTTAGTCGAATTTGGGTCGAAAAGGAAGGAAAAAGCAGGAATCTTTCAAAAATTTAAGCGGCTATTTGCAGCATTCCGTCTCGCACAGCATCCCACAAAATAGATTATAGTCTGACACCAAACAACCAAAAATCAGATGCGAATTTAGACAAACAAACAAAAAAAACTGTTTCCGTCTTATATCTTATTAGGAAGGCAATACAGACTACAAAGCGGCTTACCAAGACAACAAACAAGAACACGTTAAAGATGTCAACCACACGCCATTCAGTTTTCATATACTCTGCTACACCAGCCCTGAAAAGCCAGTAGAAGATGATCAAAACCAGAATTAATTGCAAATAATAATAACAACCAATAAGAAACCAAATATGGAAAATTTAGCTTACTTGCAGGAATCACAGTTGTAGCACTTAATAGCTTTCGAATTCTTGTAAAGTTTGTAGTCTTTATTAGTACTTACTGGATGGAAGCTTAAGTCATAGTAAGAGGCATTCACAGCAGGATAACCACACCTAAACACCATTTTGCAGTGTGTAAGGAAAGCATAAAAACGGGCTTCAATGATTCACAAATTTACTGAGAAAAGATTAAAGAAACATACTGAGACGGTGATCTGCAACAACCAGCTTCAATGGGACTTAATTTTGCTGATTTGTATTGTTTGAGAGACTGCAGAAATAGTTAACATCACATTCTTGAGACGAATTTACCAATTAGGACCAAAAGGGTGAACCGGGGAGGGATTAAATGTACAGACCTTGTATCTTTTTGATAGGTCACTACAATCGTCGGCTTTAACAAGACAACTTTGAAGGTGCTTCCAATGATGGGTGTTGTTCAACTGTTGCACAAATCAAGAAACGACTTACCTTAGCAGGTTTATAATACAAAATTCCATGCTAGGATCTAGACTTGCAGTGGGTGCTTACTTCTTTCAGAAACCAAGTACTATAATCTTGAAGATGATACTCCTTGAACCTGATCATATAAAGATGATAAAGGACATCTTACTTAAGTCAAAAGTTAATAACGAGCGGACAAAACTGTACTTTATAGCTTACCTCAAACCCGTAACACTATGACCGGTCCCATTGTTAGTTACAATAAACCTACAAAAGGAAACAAAATTAACATATTTGGTATATACAACGGACATGGATTACATCTAGAATGCTATTTTTTCATATATACTTACGCCAACACAGTAAACACAAGGATTCCTAATAAAATCAAGCAAAGCATGATCAAATACTGCAGATACATAAACTTTTAGTAATAGTGACAATTGAGAAAGTAACAAGCTAACAATAAACAAAGCAGATCCAAAAACAACAAAAGATATAAAAATACCATCCATAATAATATAGAGTTGTTCTTTAGTGCGCCCAAAAACCCGATAATCGATCTGAAACTCAGAGAAACACGAATATCAGTACATTGACCTCATTTGGCCTCAAAGTCAAACGATGCCTCAATAGGATGTATGATATGATGAAGAAAATTGGGTGAGAACTTACATCAAGAATATTAAAGCACCAAGACCCAAAACTGGAAGAGAGTGATTTTCGGCACCCATCATGATGAGTACTAATCCACACGCCAAAACCAATTACACCCACTGCTACTAACTACACAATATTAAAACTAATTTTGAAGCTATCATTCGAGACACTCGTATGCTAATAATCTTATAGTATATTCAATGTAAAACTAGTTTAGGAGCCGAGTTAATCACAAACATAAATTCAAGTAGACCACAAGAATGCAACATGACCGGTATCTTACTAGTCACTACAGAGAATGCAAATGAGTAAATAAAAGTTGTTTATGATGTGATATAATAAAACTGAAACTTTAATGGTCTAAGAACTTAAACCAAAAGAACCCAACAGCTCCAGACCTAATTTTCTTGAACTAATCCCATCATCTGTTTGATGACTAAACAGCTGCAAACTCGAATCTTTTGCGCGAGTACATTGGTGGTGGTTGTGTGGTGGTGGTGGTGGTGGAGGGTGGCGGTGATGGAGGATAGTGCAGGGACATTATTTGCAAATTAAATAGAGTAATTGTGACATATAGATGAGGGTATATTAGTCATTTCGCGTGCCACTTAACGAGAAAAATAACGAGAGTTAGTGAACAGTGACTTTCAGTGGCTGTTTTGCAAAAACGTAAACATTAGAGTTTTTTTTGCAACAAAAATCGTCTCGGTGTGATCCTTGCGTTTTCGTGATACTTTAGGGACCAAATTTGCAATTTACCCTTATATATATATATATATATATATATAATTATATCGCGGTTTCAAATAAAGCATCATACATATTAAAACATAATATGATATCAAACAATCTAAAGTAAGTGTAACTTCGAACAAAATGTTGATTCGGAAATACATAGTTGGAGCATCAGGGTATGGTATCGCTATTGGTTACCCATCACACCGGCCCTCATGGCAAATGGTGATAGTGATCGAATTCGTCATTTTGACGTATGTGATAACGAGCATTTAACAATGAAAAAAAAAGTGAGGCCCAAATGAAAATTAAAAAGAAAAAAAAAAAAAAGTGAGGCTCAAATGGCATGTCATCACATGTTATGAGAGCATCCTCGTTGCATTGAACTGATTTGAGTATAATACATCGTCACGTCACCGGCACATCAACTTTACAGTTTACTACATAAAATTTCTACGATCCATTAAACTTCACAATGTTAAATTGACTTCCACATTGTTATAGTGTTTGATAAAGTGGGACAATTATAAATAACAAAGGGTGTATTAATTAAATGAAAGAGTGATGCAGTTGGGCCCACATAACCCATTTGATGGTTGTGTGTTCACAAACCCACCCATTTACACGAACTGATTGTAAAATGCTATTGCACATATGGCAAGTAACCTATTTTATTTATTCAGTCATGCCACATACTTGCATTGTGGATGGCTTGAGTGAGGGTGTTTCTTATGGAGTGAATGAAAAGATTGTGTTATGATACCAAAGTTAACGTGCCACCAAAAAGTGCTCATGGCGTTTCATAACACCTGATGTGCTCTTAGTGCTTATTTCTTAAAGGTAGTTGACGATTTTAATACATATTTATATACATACTCGTAACCATACACATACACGTCTATGTAAATATGGTACATACATAATATCAAGGTCGGGTTCGGCGATTTAGGGTATCCCCATCCAAAATTTCATACTTAGTCCAAAATTACCCGTCCCATTCCCTGTCAACTCAAAGATTCTCGGGTTAAATAACGTTTGGGGATCGGGTCCTCATAAAATTCAGACTTTTTTCCATCACTATGACTAAAAAAGAACAATTATGTCATGTGATGATGTTATACATAGAACTGAACGAGCGAATATAAAGCTTGCCCACCAAATTCAATTCTAGTCTTATCAGGTTATCATTATGAACAAAACAAATACAGCAAAGGTCCATATTTGACTTCGAGAGTAACATCACTTTTTTCTCACCATCAAACCTAGCATGAAATAACATTCTAGACAAGTACTACAGCGGTTGAAAAGAAGCCAATCACACGGAACATAAACAGGCAGGTGAGGCGATAACATCAAATGGTATGTCAATGCTAAACATCATTCAAGACACAAAGACATCTAACCTTGTTTTAAAGTTTAAACCCAAATGATAACATCAAATATATTAAATATTGTAACACATGCTTATCACTAGAACCAGCTATAATTAGATATAGTATGCCAATGCTACAAGTTCACTCTAGCTATGCTACTTGAAATTTGAACTACTAAATCCTTCTTAGATATCATGCCCATAGATATTGATATTATGCCCATAGACGACGGACCAAGTCCAGGATTGAATTATTATAGATGTTGTAATCTGCAAGGGTACGACTATCCTCCAACTGTTTACCGGCGAAGAACACACTATGATTGTCCAATCGAATACCTTCCTCATCCTGGATTTTGGCTTTCAAGTGGCCAACCGTAATAGAGCTTTCGACTTCTAAAGAGATGGTTGTATTTCCACCGAAGGTCATAATGGTTATCTTCATCAATCCCTTGTATTCATGAACAAGATGGATGATGGAGTTCCAGTGGATGCGGTAATCGGCAAGGGTACGGCTGTCGTCAAGATGCTTTCCTGCAAAGAGCAACCTCTGTTCGTATGAAGGCATACCTTTCTTATCCTGTATCATAGCTTTTATGTTTGCGATGGTGTCAGAGCTATTGACTTTCAACTTGATTTCCTGTCCGGTGATAATCTTGACTAATATTTGCATAAGACCAGTTGATGTATGGAAAAGATGGAGGGTGGATTCCTTGTGAATGTAGCAATCAGCAAGGGTACGACTGTTGTCACCGAGCTGATCTCCATTATACAACAATATTTGCTGATTTTCGGGAACACTTTCCTCATCATTAATCATGGATTTTAGGTCGCCAATGGTGTCGGAGCCTTTGACTTCCAGACTGATGGTCTTTCTATTATGAGCAGTCTTGACGAATATCCGCATAAAACCACTCCATGTAGTAAGCACAAGATAGAAGGTGTATCCATTGCCGACGCCGTAGTCAGCAAGTGTACGACTGTCATCGAGCTGCTTCCTGTCTAATAACAGAGTCTGTTGATCTGTGGGAATACCAACCTTATCATGGATCTTGGCTTTCACATTGTGGATGGTGTCAGAGTATTTTACCTCAAGACTGGTGATCTTTGATCCAGTGATGGTGGCGGTCCTGATTAATACCATGATAGCTTGCTTTGATCTACGCGTGAGATGGAGTGTGGATTCGTTATGGATGCAGTAGTCAAAAAGGGTAAAACCGTCCTCAAGTTCCACTTGAGCAAAGAAGAGCTTCTGCATGTATACAGGAATGTGAAGCTTACGCCGGATCTGAAGTCTCACATCCATGATAGTGTCTGAGGTTTTGACTTCAAGAGTATAGGTCTTTGCATCGTCTGTTATGAGGAATAACTTCTGCAGAATCAGCTGCTTTTGAGTAAATAAAAGCCGCCTCTGCTGATGGTCTTGAACAAGAAGAATTTCGTCCTTGCGCCTTTCAGCGAGTATCTGTTGCGTTGGTCTGAGTTCCGGTAACAGAAGAAAAAGGGTGGATCCCATCTCAATGTGGCAATCATCAAGGGTAGAGTTGTTATCGACCTGCTGTCCGTGAACGTAGAGTTTATGATAAAGACGATAGTGGGGTATCTGTAGCTTGTCTTTGATTATGGACATAATGTCGTAAATGGTGTTGGAGCTCTCAACGTTAAGCGTCATGGTCAAACCAGTGAGGGTCTCGATCCATATCTGCATCGGCCCAACGCCTCCAAGACAGAGGGTAGGTTTATTACGGCCCCACCTTCCATCAAAGATGTCGTTCTCATCATAAGAATTATTATTATTCATTACGGTTATCCGATAATCAATCTGCAGCATATACAAGGAGTTACTCACACTAAAAAAAAAAAAAAAAAAAAAAAAAGATCCTTAAATAAGGTAGGCATGTAACCACTACCAAATGGCCTAGTAGTAAGACACTTGCCCTCCTAAGAAGAGGTCAAGGGTAGATACCTCACTAGGTACACATTTATGGGTGGACAGGGAAGGGTCGGAAACGGTCACGGAGATAACCCCGTTAGGCCACGCACATCTGAATCAAAAGACTTGCCCTCCTAAGAAGAGGTCGAGGATACAAGCCTCAAACATTTAGGGGTGGCCAGGAAGGGTCGAAAACGGTCACGGAGATAACCCCGTTAGGCCGCGTACATCTGAATCAAAGTATATCTTGGCTATAATTCAATCTTAAGTTTAATAAGAGTTGAATTATTATTAGTCCGCAATCTTAATGTATCTATGCACCATTGTTAAAACTGGGATGCACCATCTATACATAATAATCCAGCACAGCATACGGTTCGGGTTAAAACTATATGGGGGTGTTTGGGATTATTACTTCCACAATCCAAACTTAACATCGATACAATTAAATATAAGCTAAAACACCCAAATTTAATCAAAAATTGGAAGAGATATAACATAAGCCAAAATCTCTTATTATTATTATTAATAACTAAAAATTACTGCTTACAAACATCAATCAGCAAAACAAAATATAACAAAGAAAAAACTTACCCAATCAAAGCGGTTGGTTTGGTTCGGATTGGTTTTGATTCTTATTCCCCTCCTTTTTATAACAGTGGTGGTTCGGTTTAAAGAAATTAGAGTAAATTACACCTTTCGTCCTTGTAGTTTGTGTTGACCGCAGTCTTGCATCCTTTGACTGAAAACGTTATTTGCCGTTGGTCCTTCTCTTTAACGGACCTAGTAATGCTCGTTAAATAAAACTCCCAAGGATTCTTCGAGATTTACGTTGTTAAGCATTGCAAGTGCAAAAGGGGTTGTTGTTTCTTTCAGATATGTGAAGAACGTTGGTTGTTAAGTAATAAACATATGTAATTGTAAGAAAAATAAACAAAAATTCAAAAAATAGATGAATATAAATAAAGTTAATACATTATATAATTTGGGGATGATTACTTGATATTGAGGATGAAGAAGTGAATATTAATTGGAGATACATGTTTGAAGATGAGATTATAAATAAGTAAGTTAATACAAAATGGATTTACTTAAAGGACTAAAAAAGAAAAACCAACAAAAGTTAGGGAAACGACGCATAACGTTTCGCAGTTAATTACAAACGACGCATTTTCTTTTTATCAAGGGATGAAAAGGTGCGGTCAATACAAACCACAAGAACGAGCGATGTAATTTACTCTACAAACTATTTGTAAAACCGAATCCGATTTAACCGAGACCGGATCCACATTTGCAATTTGTTTTTACCAATGTTTTAAAACCCAGTTTTTTTATCGACCCGGTTTAGTCGTCGGTTCAACCGGTTGAACCGTCGGGTCGAACCGGTTCGATACATATATATAGTTATTCTCTGTATTGAATATGTGGTGTTTCCTGATCCTATGATTTATCCGATTTTATTCCTACATTCGATTCAATCGATGAAGAAGATTGAGACTCTACCGATAAATTTTGTTTTTTAAGTTCAATATCTATAATAATATAGCAAAGATTTGCAACAACAATAACTTATAATTTTAATTTATAACAATATATGTTAAAACTATATTAGTCGGTGTTTTTAAGATAGTTTATAACTTTATAGCGGAAAATGTCCCTGTGGTTTGCCATTTTTGCGAAAAATGTCCTTGAACAAACTTAATAGCGAAAAATGTACATGTGGTTTGCACTTTTTCCGAACAATGTCCCTGTGGTTTTCACTTTGTTGCAAATCGTCGATTTTGGCTAACGAGCGTTAAAATATCCCCGTTAGTGGCCATGTGAAATGACTAATTTACTGATGCGGAATTTTGCAAAACCACTAAGTTCTACAATCCTTCTAGGCAGTGCATCTAACCGTTGTAGTGTAGTATAGGTAATACACGGGAGCTTAATCGTTCTCTAGGGGAATAGTGTTGTGAAGGCTCGAAGTGTAACACCCCGACCCGACATGGCCATGATATCACATTTATGGTGTCATACAAAGCATAATATACGCAAGCGGAAGTCTTTCAATAAATACCAAGTCTCGAACATCAAGACTTGTCAAAAGATAATCCAAAGCATAATGGGTTACATAAATAAATAATATGAAACATTCATAGTATTCAAGGTACAAGAATAAATATCCGAAACAATGGATAACAAAATAATAGGTCTTCTAAAATCTACACTCTCCACTCAAGCCCATCGCCCCGCTTATAACCTGCCGCATAAGAAAAGAAAACGCGGCTGAGCTTAAAAAGCCCAGTGAACAGATATATATAACATAACATAACGGTAAATAAGCATAAGCAACGAAGGAATAAGAATACAAAACGAAAGCATAATCATGAAAGTCATACGAATTTTAAAGAGAACTAAGAATCAAGAGTGCATGAGAACTGAATAAGTAATGAAACAAGAGACCATGAAATAAAAATAAAGAAAGGTTCATATAAGGATGTGCCATAAGAACTCCATACATAATCCGTCAAATCATACTAAAGCATAATAAGTATACGAAGAGGGGAGACCTCTAAGTAACAAAAGTGTGAGAAGGAGTGTAAGGCACACACCACCTGGTCACCATACATACACATACATAAAACCTAGGATGCATCCATACGCTCCCTAACAAAATATGAATGCCAGTACTGGACTGGTCACGCATATATAGAGTTGGCCAATAGTGTACACAAAATCATATCATATCATAAGGGGGAAGCCGTAGATCTATCACACCTCTACGGGAGTGTCATGTCTAAGGTGCCATCAAAGACATGGTCCTGGTACCTCCAGAACTAGGTAAGCTCAGGCACGGATCTATCATATCATACAACAAATCATAATCTAGCATGGCAAGAGAAACGAGATAGTAACTCTAATAAGCATGGCAAAGCATAATCATAACATAGCAGAGACATTTAAATAAATGTCAGAATGAATAAGAATGACAATCATACAATGAAAGTCATGAGTCAAATAAGAGAATCATATCAGGGTCAAATGTCAAGTCATCAAAGTATCAAAGGTTCATCGTCAAAGGTTCATAATCGAAGGTTCATAATCAAATGGTTTATTTAAAGAAGTTTTATCAATGATTTTCATAAAAATGATCTTTAATAACGGTTTTCATAAGAGTAATCTTTAAAATTTGTTTTCATAAAAGGTAGCAAAATTTCATATAAAAGTGGTATCGCATCTTCGTAAACATCATGTTAAAAATAGTTTTTCCCAAAACATTTCCATGATATAATTAAGAAAGGTTTTCATATCTAGTCACCAAAATCAAATGAACCTTCTAAGTGTAAAGTGATTCGAATGCTAATATCACAGGGTAACGAACGAATTTATCAAGTATTATATCACAAGGATCATAATGAACGAATGTCAAATGGATCATCATAACAACGAAGCATATCAAACGAATGAATCAAAGTACAGGGAATCATAGCAAAGGCTTAGGGGAATCTTTTAAAGAATCAAAGATCAAGATCAAGAAGTCATGAGGATGAAGACACCCTTACTGAAAGAGGGTAGAATATTGTACCTTAGACCGCAAGTGAAAACACAACTAGAAACGAAAAGATCGGAAGTAAACTCCATCCATCAGTGAATCTACACGAATTTATGATCGTCTGATTAATAACTTATTTTAAATCAGATTACTTATTTTAGTAGGCTTTCCATATTTAGTAACTTTCCATACTTAGTAGCTTCCATATTTAGTAGCTTAAGGTTCGTAATGCCATTTACATAAGTTTAGGGTTCATAGTGTAACTTTCATAAGTTTTAGGGTTTAATATGCAAGTATAACAAGTTTAGGGATTATAGTCCAATTATTGTAAGGTTAGGGTATGAAATGTAAATATTACAAAGTTACATGATTTAGCAAGTTAAGTCCTTTTAGTTTAAATAATGATAAGTTCAACCCTTAATAATATACAAAATCCTTATTTAGTCCCCTTTAACTATTACTCAGATTTTACTCATAAACAGATCACAACTTGTCGAATTTTTCTACCACATCAGGACTCAAAGATAAATTCCACAAAAATTCACACAGATACTTTCATGTCTTTATAACTCACACGAATCTTTCCAGAATTTATTAATTAGTTCAAGTACAAAAGAAAAATCGACCATTACAACATCCTCTCGAATTGGACCTGCTAAAACACCCCGAAAGTATGTAATTATTTACCCTAGTTAAACATCTCAGAAAAATCCACAAAAATTCCACAACTTAACTCATATACCAAATATCATCCTGCCAAAAGCTCAGGTCTTAATTCGTTATAGATATTAAATGTAAAATCATGGACCACGACTGAATTTTCAGACCCCGAAATACAGTTTTGACACATGAATTTATAAAAATCAAAAGGTTGCCTTCCCGACCTCTAAAAATTATCAAACCAATTTTATTAGAACCCCATTTCACTGAATTCAATTTTAGACCAAAGAACCACCAAAATTCATGTTCGTATCATTTATTTACAATTCGTTTAAGTAGGACAAAATTTCTGTGAGATTAGTTTGTTCATATATATCCAATTTCAATAACATAATTAATCATATTAACACATATTAATACATATTGATCCATAATTATTATATAGATTGAAGTTTATATGATACCTCTTATATGGATTGAATAGGAACAAGAACACAAAGATTTCAACGAAATTCACCAACACTTCTCTTCTTGATCAATCGAATGGAACAAAGTTTAGGTTTTTGTGTTTTTTTTTTTTTTTTTTTTTTTTTTTTTTTTTTTTTATTTAGTGCCGTCCATATGGATTAGGGAGAAGGGAGTTTAGGTTTTTGATTTTGTGTTATGGGAATGCACGGTTTCAACATAATTGGGAGGGGAAATTGCCGAAATTTTAGGGGTGGTTTAATGTTGATTTGAACTTTCCAAAATAGCTAAAATCCATATTTATCTTTTATAAATATTTTGTGCACAAGTTTTATTATTTATTGGCCTATAAGTGACATATAAATTTGTCATAAATTATTTTATAAAGTTCATACATAATTTCATATAATACTTTATGTTATGTGTTCATATTGTATGGTTGTGAGTCATAACGTGATATATAACTCAAGTTTTAATTTATAGCGTATTTCATAAGTCGTATTTAATTTAGGGTGTTATAATTCTTCCCTTCTAAAAAGAAAATTTCGTCCGCGAAATTGAAATACGAATCGAAATAGAAATGCGAAATCGAAAGCGAAATCAAAATGAATACGTACCAAGTCAAAAGTAAAAGTGGATAACTGAATCGTATCGATTCTTCGGTCTCCCAAGTAGCCTTGCTCTCAGGATGATTCTCCCGAAGAATCTTTACAAAAGGAATTGTTTTAGTTCTCATGACTCTTTCCTGACGCTCCAAAACAGCCTCAGGTTCTTCACTATAAGAAAGATTTTCCAAAATTTGATCGAACGGTAAGATACAGCATGAAGCGGGTGATAAGAATACCCACGAAGAAGTGATACATAGAATACATCGTACACACGAGTTATCTGGGGAGGTAACGCCAAGCGATAGTATACCTCACCAACCCGATCAAAGATAAACTGAAAAGCCCTAGGTTTTCACAAAACATAACTCACGACAGATCGTTCCAACGAATACGAAACAAAATACGTAGCAGATGACGGTTGAGATCTCACAAAGAGATACATGAACATGCATACGCATGAGTAATACGGAGGTAGTGCTAAAGAGTAAAACTACATAAACGTAGTCCAGATTCAAGACGAAATAGGGAACTAGCGCATAATTATAGAAGAACTCATCAACTCCAAACAGATACTGATCGAACTAAGGAACGTACCACCGATCAAACGAAGCGCGTAACGAATTATCAAATGTATCGAGAGTTTTATAAGAGATAGATAGCATAATTGTACTGATGATCAATCGAGTACAACTCAAAATATCAACTTGTATTGAAACGCATAATGAGATGGGTAGCATATTCGTACCGACGATCAATAGAGCATAAATCGGAGTATCGAAACGCATCAGAAAACAAAACAAAATAGGTCGAATAATCATACGGATGAAACACATTAAAGAGCCAACGTAGTCGTACAGACGATAAACTAAGCTCATAACGGAGGATCGGAACGTATCGGAGAGCATAACGGAATAGGTCGAATAATCGTATGGAAAACAACAACTTAAAGATTAACGCATCGTGAACCGGATCTTCTTCATATGCCAAACGCCTAACGCAGCTATATGGAAACATCATACGAAATACACAATTTCATAGACCACCAATCAAAGCTTCTCTCCCACTAAGATAACTAATCCATCATTCACAGTAATCAACTCCGGACCTTAAACAAGCAATCTCCAACTTAACCCAATCCAAAAGGTGTTCTACATCTCCGTAGGCAAACTCATACATGTCAATACACTTGTCAAACTCTTCGTCCCATACATCTTCAATTTCAACATAGTTGCTCTGTCCGTCCATCCATCTGAAGGTGAGTAGTGCCATAAAATTCCGAGCCGGTCTTGAAGGTCTTCTGCATTTCTTCTGGAAGTGTGAAACAAAACTCGATTTTTCTGACATGATCACTGCAGGTGCGCCAAGGAGCTTGAATAATCTTCTGTTGAAATAAAACTCTGACCGATCTTCCAAGTGAGCCACCAAGTTGAAGATTCATTACAACCCACATCGTTTTGTCCTTCCCAACGTGCGCGTAAATCCCGTTACAAAGTTGCTGACAATTTTAATCCCACTTCTACATACGAACGTCCAAAATGAGGAAAACCACTCGTACGCTGATGCTAACTCCTAATCTGTTAACATGCTAGACACTTCGCCATCAAAGCATTCACATCCGTTGTCATACCATCCCGTCATAATTTATGCTACAAGTCTCTACATAATAGTACAACTAATATGTATAGTAGCGAAAAGAATGGGGTGCTTCGAGCATAACCGTTTCATTCAAATCTTCTACATAGATCATAATTTCACCACCTTGCTCCTGAGCTTCTTCACATCCGTCATAACCAATCTCCAGTCGCGCGTCTGATAGTTCGCCTCCCACGGTTTATCTGCATAGATGCATCATAGCAATCTTTCCGTATAACTTAAGGACATAGCTGACCTTCTTCTCAAGTAGAAACAAATCTCCCTCTTAACTTTCCAAAAGTTCTCCAACTTATTCTTCATCCCTACCAAAATTATACTCTTCGAGAAACTTACATCGAGCTCTTCTGACGTAGAAATTTCCAACACCAAAACACAAGGAAGATTCCCGTGTTTCTCATTCGTCCCTGAATATACTAAATCGTCATACTATGACAATTGTCCAAGCATTCATGAAAGGCATGATTCATCAAGCTCAAAAAAATAGTCGGAGCAGTAGCCAATACGATTGGCATCACAATGCCCATAGAGATTATAACGGATACAAATCAATGCTAGGAACATCTTGCTCCTACACATGAAAATGGACATAATCAGATTACAAATCGATCATAGAGAAAACTTCACCCGGAAGTTGATTAGATAAGTCGTCGATAAAGGTATCAGCCCTAATCACCATACTACTAAGATTCCAGAATTCCATGAACAACCTCATACCACCATCATTCTTCTTCATAACCAAACTGAAACACAACACAGAGACGCACACAGACGGATAAACCACTTCCTAGAAGTAGGTCCTTCAATACTCTTCATTCAACGTATGTCGTTCGAAAGGGATTTCGGAAATAGGCAAAACGTCGCTTACACATGAATAGAGTTCTGATTCAAAATAACACACTGACCTCAGGCACTCCTCAAGACATTCTATGACTCCAATAAGTTCAAGGTATATGATGTAACTATTATCACGCTGGCCAGACGTCATAATACTTGCAGCATATACACATGCCTTTATTGCAATCACAGTCTACCTCAAGTCGTGACAAAACACATTCTAATAAATGAATCAAGACAATTACATTCTAGAGGAAATCTTGGTAGTCCATCAAGGAATACATCGCGAATTTCAACATCGAAACTCTCGAGCGAGTTACATCAAACGGAATATCTTCACAAACGCGAGGGATTAATATACGGAATTTCAAAGCAAAGATGATCATAATAGTATGCCAGGTCAGAAACCTGGGCACGGAGTTTGAGTTTCATAAGTCGTCAGAGATGACAAAATCATAACTATTGTTAGCATCTCAATGCTTAGTCAACAAGTACATGGCTAGAATAAAATTGAATCGAACATTCCCAAAGGAATCAGATTAGCAGAGTGAAATTGATCTTCAAACATTCTTAATAGCACAGGACAATCTATACTTGTGATGGATAATCACAAGATTCTCATAGAGATAGAATTAGGAATAGCAATTCAAATAATGCAGAGGGGACTTAATGTGTTTTAACAAAAGCAAAAGACACCACGGAATGTGTCATTCTCGTATCAAATAGAACAAACGCAGCACGATCGTAAGTAAGGAATACCCGAAACGGTACTTGATGTGTCAGCAGCCTGGTCCCTGGTCAGAGCGAACACTCGACCCTCGGCAGATTGCTGTCAATCATTCTCATTCTTATGGTTGTTACTATTCGCCTTCGGACACTCTTTCGTCCGACGTCCAATCACACTACAACTGAAACCGGCATCCAACGTCTTATAACACGATCACCCAGATGAAACTTCTCACCGTCAACACATGGAGGAGATGGAACTTGGTCCCACAACTTCTTCTGCTCAGACGAACCCGAACGTAGGGATCAAGACGAACAATGAAGACAAATCAAACGTCAGGATAAAAATACGAAGGAGGAGATCGCGTCAAACGAGAAGCCTAATGTTTACCCAATATCCTCACAGGTCATTTCTAAGGCTCTACAGGTCAAACCCAGCTCTCTGATACCATAACTGTAACACCCCGACCCGACATGGCCAAGATATCACATTCATGGTGTCATACAAAGCATAATATACGCAAGCGGAAGTCTTTCAATAAATACCAAGTCTCGAACATCAAGACTTGTCAAAAGATAATCCAAAGCATAATGGGTTACATAAATAAATAATATGAAACATTCATAGTATTCAAGGTACAAGAATAAATATCCGAAACAATGGATAACAAAATAATAGGTCTTCTAAAATCTACACTCTCCACTCAAGCCCATCGCCCCGCTTATAACCTGCCGCATAAGAAAAGAAAATGCGGCTGAGCTTAAAAAGCCCAGTGAACAGATATATATAACATAACATAACGGTAAATAAGCATAAGCAACGAAGGAATAAGAATACAAAACGAAAGCATAATCATGAAAGTCATACGAATTTTAAAGATAACTGAGAATCAAGAGTGCATGAGAACTGAATAAGAAATGAAACAAGAGACCATGAAATAAAAATAAAGAAAGGTTCATATAAGGATGTGCCATAAGAACTCCATACATAATCCGTCAAATCATACTAAAGCATAATAAGTATACGAAGAGGGGAGACCTCTAAGTAATAAAAGTGTGAGAAGGAGTGTAAGGCACACACCACCTGGTCACCATACATACACATACATAAAACCTAGGATGCATCCATACGCTCCCTAACAAAATATGAATGCCAGTACTGGACTGGTCACGCATATATAGAGTTGGCCAATAGTGTACACAAAATCATATCATATCATAAGGGGGAACGCCGTAGATCTATCACACCTCTACGGGAGTGTCATGTCTAAGGTGCCATCAAAGACATGGTCCTGGTACCTCCAGAACTAGGTAAGCTCAGGCACGGATCTATCATATCATACAACAAATCATAATCTAGCATGGCAAGAGAAACGAGATAGTAACTCTAATAAGCATGGAAAAGCATAATCATAACATAGCAGATGTAGCAACCGCCAATTTTCCAGGTCTTTGCGTGACCTTAAGCTCAATATGATATACTTGTTTAGTTTATGTGTTCTCTATTATGTGTGCTTGTGAGTTAGACCACATAGCGCGAGTCGGCACAAATAAACCTAATAACGCGTAAAATATTGATTTTTAATGAGATAACACGAACATGTGCACATTTATGGTCGTTTTGAGTGGAAAATTATTCTAAAAATAATAAAGCAACTTGAATGAACCCGAGAATGGTGGTGACGCATTTTTCTAACCTCGATTGAGTTTCGTCAAAAATAATCAAGAAAACGTCATGTTTTATTTTACAAACGTATTTGTTATCAAATTTAACGGAAAATCATATTTAAAGTGAATGGTGATGGTTAAAAAATTATTTCGGGGGCGTTTAATATTTTTCAGGAATAAAAACTAGTAACCTCGGGGAAAGAATAATAAAAATTATTCCGCTAGTCCTTGCACCGACCCCTCCTTTGGAAATAAATAAAACACAAGGACTCATTTACAATATCTGAAAACTACTCTATACTAATAACCCTAACCCTAGCACTATATATATGTCTTTATACCAATTCTAGGGTTCATAAAAATCCCCTCTCAAATAAGCAGCCGGCATCACCACTTCACCTCTCTCCTCTCTATCTTTTCCGGCCTTCTCCAGCCACCGGAGCTCCACCTCCGGTCACCATCTCTCACCGCCACCACCAAAATGACCCCTGCGATCTCCTCTTCATCCTACCATACCACACGCGCCAAGAAGCATCCGTCTTCATCATGTACGCGCCTCTTCTCTCAGTCGGTTATCCATGGAGTATGTTGGTTCGGGTTTTCCAGCCACCACGCGTCTCTACCGCCTTGTTCTCTTCTTCTCGTCATGGTAAAACCGAGAAACCCGTTTCTTATTTATTATTTTTGATAAACTGATTTTACTCATTTTTGATTACTATTTTCGTGGATTTATTACAAAAACGAGATTTAAAACATTTAATATATATAAAAATCGTGTGGTAAGAATCGGTTTGAGAGTCTTCTGTTGATTCGGGTTGGAAAACGGGTCATGTGAGACCCGGATATGAATTTCAAGTGGTGTTGGATTTGCGTTAAGGTTGTGCTCGTTGATTTGGCTGTTATTCGAGTCGTTCACATTTGTTGTCGTTGTGATGTTGTTGTTGTTTTGAAAGATATAAATCGTGTGGTAAGAACCTGTTGAGAGTTGTCTGTTTGATTTTGGATTGAAAACGGGTCGGGTTGACCCATACTTGACTCGGTTTGACTTGAGCCATATTCATTGTTATGTTGTAGGCGTTAGCTTTGTCTGTTTGGTCTGTTTCTTTTCGACCTGGTAAGATTAGTAAACTTGGGTCTGTTTTGATGTTGGTGCTCGACAAAGGTGCGAAGCCAAGACCCCCTTGGTCTCGGCATAGCAAAGTTTAAATGTTCTTGATTATTAGTAGGGGTCTCGGAAATGGTCTTGAGGTCGTGTCGTTTGTTTATTTTGGTCTCGGCATGATAAACTATTTGCAGTTATTGACTGTGTTGGGTCTCGGTTTTGGACCCGGATCAGATTTTTGGTTGTTATTTGCATTGGTAAATAAAACTTGTTGTATTTCCACGGTTGATAAGTTGCATTAAAACAAGGGTGCGCGTTTTGGTCCAGTCAAGGGTGCATTTGTTTTGGATTTGTTTGTGTGCCAGTTTAAAAGTTTAATGCTAATATTTGTGTAAAGTGTCACATTTTTATTATCGAAAATATGGAATTGTTGGACTTAACAGCCCATGGCATGGAGTTGTGTTGGTTTTAAATTAATTCCCCAAGCCCATTTGAGTTGAAACTGTGTTCGGCTACAAGGTTTATTGGGTCCATTTTAATCTATTAAGTTGTGATGTATAAATTGTGTTTTGATATTAGTGATCAATTGGTACAATTCGGATAATACTTGTGAATTGGTTTTGAGAAAGGATTTTGATTATTATACTTGGACATTTGGACAATCATGAATCGTTATCGGACTTACAATATTAGATATTGGATTCATTGAACATTTTGAGAATTGAGACGGTATAATATATTAAACTCGAATAGAATTTAATATATTAGACTCGGACCGGACACAAAATCTTCAATAAAACCAAAACTAATATTTACGAGAACAATAGCGGGACATAAACTTATTAAATAATGTAATTCCAGTTTTGATTAATCCAAGTCTCGACGACTTGAGAAAAAACTAATTTTTATTAGCTAAACTCATTTTATTATAAAACGTTTATGTTTTATACAAATTATTTGGGGATAACGGGTAAATGTCGAAAAGTACAAACTGAGTTATTTGATTTGAGGTGTTTGTCGTCACAAACTTCTAGTTGTCTTCCTTGGTTTGAGCTCTCGTCAGTAATCTCTCGAGTATGTCGTTGTCTATTTCTCTTTGGCGTGAGTTGTATGTCGTTGTCTATTTCTCTTTGGCGTGAGTTGTATGTCGTTGTCTATTTCTCTTTGGCGTGAGTTGCATGTCAAGTCTATGTCTTCTTACCACACCACAAGAAACGTTGAAACTAAGCTTTTGATAAGTTTTGAAAACTGAGTAATCCACGAAAACTACGACACATTGTCTTTTATAGACTTTATTATTTTGCGAGACATATTTTGAGATAACCGTATACGTATTAGGTTGTGCCGAGTCCGTTGTGCCGTGAGACCCTAGTTGTCGTGAGATTTTAGTTGCTATCGCGTTAGGCTACTCTTGAGCTATTGTGATGTCCTACTCTCTGACATTGTTGTGATATTTCATTGCTGGACTGAGGTGAGTTCTCGTAGCCCCTTTTTTTTATTTATGTTTTTCCTTGGGGGAAAATGGTACTCAAATGATATTTTAACTGTTTTCATGCTGTGATTATACTGTTTTTCATGATTTTGGACATTATGTGTGTTGATACAATTATGTGCTACAATTTGTTTGACTGTGTGTACATTGATGCGCAACTGTTAACTCTTTCGAGAGCCGAAACAATTGGTAGATCTATCGGGGTAGCTCCCCTCTGTGTGTTCTGTTTATGTGTGCAACCGTGGCAGGTTCAGTTGGCGCGACATTATTTGGTTTCAACATTATTTGGTTTCGACATGTGCTTATAATTGGTTATCATAATCACTTTTGTCCTACACAATGATATCACAGCTCAGCGGTTTCACTTTCAAACCTACGAGCTCACCAACATTATGTTGACGTTTTCTAGTACCATTTTCAGGTGTTATTGAAGTTGCTTAGAAGGTTGAGTATTGACTGGCTTAGCAAGACTTAAGACAAGACCCTCCCGGGTTATACCTCGTGGAGTTGCATTTGATATTCCTTAGTGATGCCGTTTAACTTTGAGACTTATGTACATTTTGGATCTTTGTACCAATCCCGGTTGTGGGAGTTTGCGACTATTATCTATCGTATGTTATGCATTTAGTGTTTCTCTATTGTGACACCTTGTGTTCTTAACTATGAAGTCATACCCCGTGAATGCCATTCCGCTGCGCCATTTTTGGGGTGTGACAGATTGGTATCAGAGACCAAGGTTATAGAGAATTAGGTGGTTTAACCTAGACTATAACCTAAGAATCCTCATATAGTTTGCATTATAGGAACTACGTGTGCGATTTTGCGTATAGTATGACACGAAGTGATGATGATAAGTAAATGCATCATGATGCTATCCTAAAAACGCCTGGCCAACGTTTTTACGATAACATGATGCGGCATGGACTTATCAAATTCATGGACTGTCAGATAGGAAGTTGAGTGTAGTAGTATGACACGTATGCCGACCTATCCTACCTATCTCCTATCTAACGTCTACCAATGTCCTATTTTGAATCATGCCTCCAATAAGGTCGACTCGAGTTAACCGAGGTGTTCCACCACCGAGGGGTGGAAGGACTGGTGGATGAGGAAGTAGGGCAGGAGGTCGCGGCACGAGAAACGACGATACCGGCAATGAGACTCCTTACGTTGCTACTATTATCGCCCAACAACTACGGGAACTGTTACCCACTATCGTCAACCAAGTTGGCGACCATATCAGCAACCAAGGGAACAACGTGAGTGGGAATGATCAAGCGAACAACGACAGTGGGAGTAAACACATCGATGATGGGAACCATATCAATAGTAACAAGGAATGTACTTACAAGGAATTTACCGCGTGCAAACCGATGGACTTCGATGGCAATGAAGGTGCGATAGCTTATACCTGAGGGATCGAGAAGATGGAGTCAGCAATCGACATAAGTGAGTGTGCGAGTCATCAGAAAGTGAAGTATGCTGCATGTTCATTGATTTGAAAAGCATTGACTTGGTGAAATACGCAAATTCAGGCTAAGGGCAGAGAAGTTGCCCTAGGAATGAGTTGGGATGAATTTAAGGCGTTGTTAAAGGAGGAGTATTGTCCAGACAATGAGATGCAGAAACTGGAACATGAGTTCTACAACCATACCATGGTAGGAGCTGATTATACGACTTATACGGATCGATTTCATGAACTTGCTAGACTGGTACCTCACATGGTCACTCCTGAATCCAAAAGAATTGAGAGGTACATCTATGGTTTGGTCCTTGAGATTCGCGGGATGGTGAAAGTGACTGAGCCCCCTACCCTTCAAAGCGCGATACTGAAATCTGCAACCTTAACGGATGAAATGGTTAGGAATGAGACATGGTCCAAGAGTGGTGATAAGAGGAAGACCGTGAGTGAGCCAAGTAAGCAAGGAGATGCAAGTAGTGATGATAAGAAGGCGAAATGGGGAAAAGGATTTGTGGCAACGAGCTCGGGCTGTAAGGGATATGAAGGTTCTCACCCTAAGTGTGCCAAATGTAACTACCACTACCTGGAGACTAAACCCTGCCTAGTGTGTTTCAACTGCAATCAGACTGGTCACATTTCAAGGGATTGTCGAGCAGCAGCCATGCAGGCGACTCCGATTAATGTCATTTACCCAAGGACATGTTATGAGTGTGGGAGCTTGGATCATTTTCGAAACACGTGTCCTAAGCTGGATAGGACACAGGGGCAAGTGCAAAATAACCCAAATCAAGCCTTAGTGACTAATGGAACAAACACACACAATGAAAACAATGGCAACCCAGCTCGTGGGCGAGTATTCGTGATGAACGCTAATGAAGGATGCCAGAACCCGAACCTCGTGACGGGTATGTTCTCCTTAAACGGATATTAGACTATCATACTGTTTGACTCCGACGTCGATTATAGATTCGTTTCCACTTAGTTCATGCCTCTGTTAAAGGCGAAACCTAGTGTCCTAACTCTTAGTTATGAGATTGATATAATGTATGACCAAAAAGGCAGAAACCGATAAGTTGGTTCAAACCTTCACCACTTGGTAGTAAGATCTTGGAGTGCAGAAATGCCACTCGTTCATTTTTGAGCAACCCCAAACTTTAACTAAAATTTTCTTTTTCTTCAAAAAAAAAAAGTAAGCTTTTTAACAACTTTTAACTTATTTTCATGTCAGTTCTTGTTTGATGAGATGTGAGATGAAGTTTAAAGTTGCTACTTAGCTTAAAATTTTTAAAAGATTTTGCTCAAGAATGGACGAGGCATTTCATGAAGCCTAATCACTCGACGGTTACTAAAACCGCCTATTTCAGTGCGCCTAGTAGGACGAGCAGAAACCCAAAGATACCTCGCATACTTAAGACTTTCGTGAAGTACTTCGTAAAGACCTAACATGATTCACCTATCATTGACGAATTGAGCTTCTTATAAACTGAACTCTCGGAGCGGAACAAATTTCATGATACGCGATATTTCTCGAGGAAAGATTTCGAACACAAATATCATTAGTTGAGAGTACACGAGACTGACAACCCTAAAACTGCGTTAAGAACGATATACAGGCACTTCGAGTTTCAAGATAAGTCTTTTGGTTTGATTAATGCCTCCGTAGTATTCAATGATAAAAATCCAATTAGAGCGACATACATGAGGAGCGCCTTACCTATTATATCGAATCGTGAAAGACGGTCCACGTTGCGATTTTTGTAGACACTATAGAACGCATTAGGAACACAGTTGGAGTGGAGGACGACCTACCATTCCTAGACCGATGGTCAGGGTGAGCATACTATCCGACATTAAGAGATGGACTTAGAGCATGCACTGTTGATTTTGGGAGAAACATGAATACCCATCTCTCTTAGTTGAAGCTTCTCAACCTTCTAAATCTAAGCCCTGTGTGTTTATTGAGTTGTTTATTTGAAAGCGATCCAAAAATTGAGCCAACCCTTCAAAAACGTTGAGTTTCTTTTCTTACAACTTGATACTTAACTTAATCCCATGACAGTTCTTGTTTGATGAGTTGTGGAGTTAAGTTAGGTTCAAGTTGTTCTGTAGTTTAGGGTTAGGTCCCAACTTGATTTGAGCCTAATCTCATGACAGTTCTTGTTTGATGAGTTGTGAGATTAAGCTGAAATCAAGTTGTTACTGAGCTTAAACTTGTGGTTTAGCTTAATCTCATGACAGTTCTTGTTTGATGAGTTGTGGGATTAAGCTAGGTTTCAGTTGATGCTCAACTTAAACTACCGAAAAGATGCCTAAGGTTTTTGACGGCTTTACTCAAGGACGGGAAAGCTTGCCTTACTCTGTGATTATTGTGTGGTTTTGTTTGTGTGATTTCTAGAGGTTAGGAAGTATTGATAGTACCAATTGGGAAGTAGCACCCGGTACTATTTGGATTGACACCCACACCCTTACCTTCTGTGTGCAACCAAATCAAAGGGTGAATACTATCCGATCAAGCAGACTCTTAGTCAATTGAATTTTGAGGACAAAATTCTGTTAACGGGGGTAGACTGTAGCAACCGCCAATTTTCCAGGTCTTTGCGTGACCTTAAGCTCAATATGATATACTTGTTTAGTTTATGTGTTCTCTATTATGTGTGCTTGTGAGTTAGACCACATAGCGCGAGTCGGCACAAATAAACCTAATAACGCGTAAAATATTGATTTTTAATGAGATAACACGAACATGTGCACATTTATGGTCGTTTTGAGTGGAAAATTATTCTAAAAATAATAAAGCAACTTGAATGAACCCGAGAATGGTGGTGACGCATTTTTCTAACCTCGATTGAGTTTCGTCAAAAATAATCAAGAAAACGTCATGTTTTATTTTACAAACGTATTTGTTATCAAATTTAACGGAAAATCATATTTAAAGTGAATGGTGATGGTTAAAAAATTATTTCGGGGGCGTTTAATATTTTTCAGGAATAAAAACTAGTAACCTCGGGAAAGAATAATAAAAATTATTCCGCTAGTCCTTGCACCGATCCCTCCTTTGGAAATAAATAAAACACAAGGACTCATTTACAATATCTGAAAACTACTCTATACTAATAACCCTAACCCTAGCACTATATATATGTCTTTATACCAATTCTAGGGTTCATAAAAATCCCCTCTCAAATAAGCAGCCGGCATCACCACTTCACCTCTCTCCTCTCTATCTTTTCCGGCCTTCTCCAGCCACCGGAGCTCCACCTCCGGTCACCATCTCTCACCGCCACCACCAAAATGACCCCTGCGATCTCCTCTTCATCCTACCATACCACACGCGCCAAGAAGCATCCGTCTTCATCATGTACGCGCCTCTTCTCTCAGTCGGTTATCCATGGAGTATGTTGGTTCGGGTTTTCCAGCCACCACGCGTCTCTACCGCCTTGTTCTCTTCTTCTCGTCATGGTAAAACCGAGAAACCCGTTTCTTATTTATTATTTTTGATAAACTGATTTTACTCATTTTTGATTACTATTTTCGTGGATTTATTACAAAAACGAGATTTAAAACATTTAATATATATAAAAATCGTGTGGTAAGAATCGGTTTGAGAGTCTTCTGTTGATTCGGGTTGGAAAACGGGTCATGTGAGACCCGGATATGAATTTCAAGTGGTGTTGGATTTGCGTTAAGGTTGTGCTCGTTGATTTGGCTGTTATTCGAGTCGTTCACATTTGTTGTCGTTGTGATGTTGTTGTTGTTTTGAAAGATATAAATCGTGTGGTAAGAACCTGTTGAGAGTTGTCTGTTTGATTTTGGATTGAAAACGGGTCGGGTTGACCCATACTTGACTCGGTTTGACTTGAGCCATATTCATTGTTATGTTGTAGGCGTTAGCTTTGTCTGTTTGGTCTGTTTCTTTTCGACCTGGTAAGATTAGTAAACTTGGGTCTGTTTTGATGTTGGTGCTCGACAAAGGTGCGAAGCCAAGACCCCCTTGGTCTCGGCATAGCAAAGTTTAAATGTTCTTGATTATTAGTAGGGGTCTCGGAAATGGTCTTGAGGTCGTGTCGTTTGTTTATTTTGGTCTCGGCATGATAAACTATTTGCAGTTATTGACTGTGTTGGGTCTCGGTTTTGGACCCGGATCAGATTTTTGGTTGTTATTTGCATTGGTAAATAAAACTTGTTGTATTTCCACGGTTGATAAGTTGCATTAAAACAAGGGTGCGCGTTTTGGTCCAGTCAAGGGTGCATTTGTTTTGGATTTGTTTGTGTGCCAGTTTAAAAGTTTAATGCTAATATTTGTGTAAAGTGTCACATTTTTATTATCGAAAATATGGAATTGTTGGACTTAACAGCCCATGGCATGGAGTTGTGTTGGTTTTAAATTAATTCCCCAAGCCCATTTGAGTTGAAACTGTGTTCGGCTACAAGGTTTATTGGGTCCATTTTAATCTATTAAGTTGTGATGTATAAATTGTGTTTTGATATTAGTGATCAATTGGTACAATTCGGATAATACTTGTGAATTGGTTTTGAGAAAGGATTTTGATTATTATACTTGGACATTTGGACAATCATGAATCGTTATCGGACTTACAATATTAGATATTGGATTCATTGAACATTTTGAGAATTGAGACGGTATAATATATTAAACTCGAATAGAATTTAATATATTAGACTCGGACCGGACACAAAATCTTCAATAAAACCAAAACTAATATTTACGAGAACAATAGCGGGACATAAACTTATTAAATAATGTAATTCCAGTTTTGATTAATCCAAGTCTCGACGACTTGAGAAAAAACTAATTTTTATTAGCTAAACTCATTTTATTATAAAACGTTTATGTTTTATACAAATTATTTGGGGATAACGGGTAAATGTCGAAAAGTACAAACTGAGTTATTTGATTTGAGGTGTTTGTCGTCACAAACTTCTAGTTGTCTTCCTTGGTTTGAGCTCTCGTCAGTAATCTCTCGAGTATGTCGTTGTCTATTTCTCTTTGGCGTGAGTTGTATGTCGTTGTCTATTTCTCTTTGGCGTGAGTTGTATGTCGTTGTCTATTTCTCTTTGGCGTGAGTTGCATGTCAAGTCTATGTCTTCTTACCACACCACAAGAAACGTTGAAACTAAGCTTTTGATAAGTTTTGAAAACTGAGTAATCCACGAAAACTACGACACATTGTCTTTTATAGACTTTATTATTTTGCGAGACATATTTTGAGATAACCGTATACGTATTAGGTTGTGCCGAGTCCGTTGTGCCGTGAGACCCTAGTTGTCGTGAGATTTTAGTTGCTATCGCGTTAGGCTACTCTTGAGCTATTGTGATGTCCTACTCTCTGACATTGTTGTGATATTTCATTGCTGGACTGAGGTGAGTTCTCGTAGCCCCTTTTTTTTATTTATGTTTTTCCTTGGGGGAAAATGGTACTCAAATGATATTTTAACTGTTTTCATGCTGTGATTATACTGTTTTTCATGATTTTGGACATTATGTGTGTTGATACAATTATGTGCTACAATTTGTTTGACTGTGTGTACATTGATGCGCAACTGTTAACTCTTTCGAGAGCCGAAACAATTGGTAGATCTATCGGGGTAGCTCCCCTCTGTGTGTTCTGTTTATGTGTGCAACCGTGGCAGGTTCAGTTGGCGCGACATTATTTGGTTTCAACATTATTTGGTTTCGACATGTGCTTATAATTGGTTATCATAATCACTTTTGTCCTACACAATGATATCACAGCTCAGCGGTTTCACTTTCAAACCTACGAGCTCACCAACATTATGTTGACGTTTTCTAGTACCATTTTCAGGTGTTATTGAAGTTGCTTAGAAGGTTGAGTATTGACTGGCTTAGCAAGACTTAAGACAAGACCCTCCCGGGTTATACCTCGTGGAGTTGCATTTGATATTCCTTAGTGATGCCGTTTAACTTTGAGACTTATGTACATTTTGGATCTTTGTACCAATCCCGGTTGTGGGAGTTTGCGACTATTATCTATCGTATGTTATGCATTTAGTGTTTCTCTATTGTGACACCTTGTGTTCTTAACTATGAAGTCATACCCCGTGAATGCCATTCCGCTGCGCCATTTTTGGGGTGTGACAGCAGAGACATTTAAATAAATGTCAGAATGAATAAGAATGACAATCATACAATGAAAGTCATGAGTCAAATAAGAGAATCATATCAGGGTCAAATGTCAAGTCATCAAAGTATCAAAGGTTCATCGTCAAAGGTTCATAATCGAAGGTCATAATCAAATGGTTTATTTAAAGAAGTTTTTATCAACTTATTTTCATAAAAATGATCTTTAATAACGGTTTTCATAAGAGTGATCTTTAAAACTTGTTTTCATAAAAGGTAGCAAAATTTCATATAAAAGTGGTATCGCATCGTTCGTAAACATCATGTTAAAAATAGTTTTTCCCAAAATATTTCCATGATATAATTAAGAAAGGTTTTCATATCTAGTCACCAAAATCAAATGAACCTTCTAAGTGTAAAGTGATTCGAATGCTAATATCACAGGGTAACGAACGAATTTATCAAGTATTATTTCACAAGGATCATAATGAACGAATGTCAAATGGATCATCATAACAACGAAGCATATCAAACGAATGAATCAAAGTACAGGGAATCATAGCAATGGCTTAGGGGAATCTTATAACGAATCAAAGATCAAGATCAAGAAGTCATGAGGATGAAGACACCCTTACTGAAAAAGGGTAGAATATTTGTACCTTAGACCGCAAGTGAAAACACAACTAGAAACGAAAAGATCGGAAGTAAACTCCATCCATCAGCGAATCTACACGAATTTATGATCGTCTGATTAATAACTTATTTTAAATCAGATTACTTATTTTAGTAGGCTTTCCATATTTAGTAACTTTCCATACTTAGTAGCTTCCATATTTAGTAGCTTAAGGTTCGTAATGCCATTTACATAAGTTTAGGGTTCATAGTGTAACTTTCATAAGTTTTAGGGTTTAATATGCAAGTATAACAAGTTTAGGGATTATAGTGCAATTATTGTAAGGTTAGGGTATGAAATGTAAATATTACAAAGTTACATGATTTAGCAAGTTAAGTCCTTTTAGTTTAAATAATGATAAGTTCAACCCTTAATAATATACAAAATCCTTATTTAGTCCCCTTTAACTATTACTCAGATTTTACTCATAAACAGATCACAACTTGTCGAATTTTTCTACCACATCAGGACTCAAAGATAAATTCCACAAAAATTCACACAGATACTTTCATGTCTTTATAACTCACTCGAATCTTTCCAGAATTTATTAATTAGTTCAAGTACAAAAGAAAAATCGACCATTACAACATCCTCTCGAATTGGACCTGCTGAAACACCCCGAAAGTATGTAATTATTTACCCTAGTTAAACATCTCAGAAAAATCCACAAAAATTCCACAACTTAACTCATATACCAAATATCATCCTACCAAAAGCTCAGGTCTTAATTCGTTATAGATATTAAATGTAAAATCATGGACCACGACTGAATTTTCAGACCCCGAAATACAGTTTTGACACATGAATTTATAAAAATCAAAAGGTTGCCTTCCCGACCTCTAAAAATTATCAAACCAATTTTATTAGAACCCCATTTCACTGAATTCAATTTTAGACCAAAGAACCACCAAAATTCATGTTCGTATCATTTATTTACAATTCGTTTAAGTAGGACAAAATTTCTGTGAGATTAGTTTGTTCATATATATCCAATTTCAATAACATAATTAATCATATTAACACATATTAATACATATTGATCCATAATTATTATATAGATTGAAGTTTATATGATACCTCTTATATGGATTGAATAGGAACAAGAACACAAAGATTTCAACGAAATTCACCAACACTTCTCTTCTTGATCAATCGAATGGAACAAAGTTTAGGGTTCTTGTGTTTTTTTTTTTTTTTTTATTTTTTTTATTTGTGCCGTCCATATGGATTAGGGAGAAGGGAGTTTAGGTTTTTGATTTTGTGTTATGTGAATGCACGGTTTCAACATAATTGGGAGGGGAAATTGCCGAAATTTTAGGGGTGGTTTAATGTTGATTTGAACTTTCCAAAATAGCTAAAATCCATATTTATCTTTTATAAATATTTTGTGCACAAGTTTTATTATTTATTGGCCTATAAGTGACATATAAATGTGTCATAAATTATTTTATAAAGTTCATACATAATTTCATATAATACTTTAGGTTATGTGTTCATATTGTATGGTTGTGAGTCATAACGTGATATATAACTCAAGTTTTAATTTATATCCCTACACTTGGGATTTGCTTGTCCTCAAGCAAATGTGCTTTTATCTTACTCAATTTAAAAGTTAGGGTGTATTTAGCATGGTTTTAAAGATAATTTACAACACAACTCATTCCAAAATAGTCAAAACAAGTACGGAAATTATATACTAGCACCTACATAAAGTGTTTGGATTCTCACATCTCTCGGGTGTATAGGTTGTATAACATGTATGGAAACGGGAAAATAAAGACTCTCTACCTGTCATAGCACATAGATTACCATAGGCTTGATAAGGGATCAAACCTTCACCGCTTTGGCGTAAGCACCTAGGATAAACTATCAAAGAGGACTTTTAAAGGGTTGTAACGTTAGGTGTAAGGGTAAGTGAAGCCAATCAAAGAGTTCGGTCAAAGAGGATCCAACAACTCAAATGTCGTGTACCAAGAAGTTTTACGTGACGAGTAACGTGCATTGTTAGTTATCTCATAATTGATGTAATGTTTTAGAGTAAATTACATAAATGGTCCCTGAGGTTTGTCGAAAATTTCATCTACCATCCCTCAAAGTTTAAAGTTACATGGACAGTCCCTATCTTTGCAAAAAAATAACACTCGTGGTCCTTTTTTAACTGGTGTTAAATGGATTCTGTTATCATTTACACGTTAGCCCTTTTAGCTAACGACCATATGCATCCTCAATCCTTCATAATAACGGCCGTTTATAAATTTAAGTTTTTCGTCCGTTTTATACGTTTTCGTCTGTTTTATACGTTTTCGTCCATTTTTATACGTTTTTTTCGTCAGTTTTTATACGTCTTCGTCCGGTTTTCTTAAGTTTTTATACGTTTTTCTTGCGTTTTTATCTGTTTTCATCCGTTTTCGTACGTTCTTAGCAATTTTTATACGTTTTCGTCCGATTTTATATGTTTTCTTATGTTTTCATATGCTTTTTATAAGAAAACGTATAAAAACTAATGAAAACATATAAAAACGGATGAAAACGTATAAAAACGGACGAAAACATATAAAACGGACGAAAATGGATAAAAACGTAAAAAAGTTATAAAAGCGGATGAAAACGTATAAAAACGGACGAAAACAGATAAAAACGTATGAAACCGTATAAAACCGAATGAAAAAGAATAAAAACGGACAAAAACATATAAAAACGGATAAAAACATAAGAAAATATATAGAATGGACGAAAACGTATAAAAAACGGACAAAACGTATAAAACCGGATAAAAACGTAAAAAACAAATAAAAACGGATAAAAACGTAAGAAAACATAGAAAAACGGACAAAAACGTATAAAAACAGACGAAATTAGATAAAAGTCTAAGAAAACGAATAAAAACGGACGAAAACGTATAAAAATAGAGGAAAATGTATAAAAACGTAAAAAAACACGTATAAAAGCGTATGAAAAACGTATAAAAACGGACCGAAAACGTATGAAAATGGACAAAAATGTAAGAAAACGGGCGAAAACGTATGAAAAACGGATAAAAACGTAAGAAAACGTATAAAAACGGATATAAACGTATAAAACAGATAAAAACGTAAGAAAACGGACGAAAATGTATAAAAACGGACAAAAACATATAAAAACGTATAAAACGGACGAAAAGGTATCAAAACGGACGAAAAACTTTAAATTATAAACGGTCGTTATTATAAAAGATAGACGAAGCAAACCGTCGTTAGCCAAAAGGGCTAACGTGATGATTACAGAATCCACTTAACACAAGTTATAAATAGGACCACGAGGGTTGTTGTTTTGCAAAGATAGTGATTGTCCATGCAAGTTTAAACTTTGAGGGACGGTAGATGAAATCTTCGACAAACCACATGGACTATTTATGTAATTTACTCAATGTTCTATTTTCAGTTTCACTAAACATTTTTATATGTTCTTTGATACATGTTAAGAGTTTTTGCTTCTGTTGAATTATCGCATTTTACAACCGTTTGCAATTACATTTTGATATTTTCACATTCTATTTTGAACGTTATACGAAACACTTACCACAATATCGCATATCGTTAATTGTCTGCCGCTAAGAATCGCTGCCGCTAGGCGCGGGTACTCGTCTAGATACTTTGAAAAAGGCAAAATTATCGAATGGTTAAATCAACAAAAGAAATAACAAAGTGTCTTAATCCCAAGATTAGCGCAAACTATATAGGGATTTTATGAGAATTTGCCCTATAAGAAACGGACTTCCTTAGAAACAATGAAAAAGCTACCTCGACCATATTCAAATGTTTCAACAACCTCCTATTTATTTTTATTTATTTATTTATTTTTGACCAGCAACAAGACCTCA